>JALMGF010000265.1:0-227500 GCA_023333645.1 Sceloporus occidentalis
CTCCAGCCCTAAGGACTGGAGCGTGGCTTTGGTGTGGCTTCTGGACTCTTAGGACGCATGCATCATTGAAACACCATACCTCCACTGTGACTCGAAGCAGCTTTATTTTGGCTGTCTGTAACAGGCCATAGAACCATAGAAGCCTAGATTGGAAGAGACCCCCAAAAGGGCCCTGATCCAGTCCATCACCCTTCTGCCATGCAGGAACTCTCTGTCAAAGCATCCCCATTGACAGATGGCCATCCAGCCTCTGCTTAAAGACCTCTAAGGAGGGAGACTCCACCACAATCTCCGAGGAAGGAGTTTGTTCCACTGTCGAACAGCCCTTACTCTCAGGAAAGTCCTCCAAATGTTCCTCCTCTTTTCCTGGAGCTTGCATCCATTGCTCTATTGTGTCCTATTCTCTGGAGCAGCAGAAAACAATCTTGCTCCCTCCTCAATATGACATCCCTTCAAGTATTTAAACAGGGCTCTCATATCACCTCTTAAACTTCTCTTCTAGAGGCTAAACATCCCCAGCTCCCTCAGTCGTTCCTCATAGGGCTCCATGCTTTCCAGACCCTTCACCATTTTAGCCCCCCTCCTTTGGACACATGGCTCCAGTTTCTCAAAGTCCTTTCTGAATTGTGGTGCTCTGGTGCATTAAGTTATTTGAAGAGCAATGTATAGTGACCCACCTTCCTTTGCGGTTTAAGTTACCTGTAGTCAATGGCAGTCTGAAGACACAACAGTTGTAGGGCTCAGTGCTGCCTGGAGTTTGAGGCATCCAATGGGGGTTTGGGGACGTATCCCCTGCGGATAAAGGGGGCACTATTGCCATGCCAGCCAATCTCCTTCTCTGTTGGAGAGTGCTGGTGCTCAGGGGCATTACTAGGCGGGTTCGGTGGGGGGGTATGGACTGCGCCAAGTGACATCCTAAAATAGGGGCCACCCCCCTGCGCCCCAAACATCTGGGCAAAAGAGGGGTCTAACAACTGGCAGCACCCCTTTAAAACACTGAAGAGATGCAGAGAGTGGGGCCAGGCTCAGTTTTTATTATTATTATTATTATTATTATTATTATTTTGAAATTTTATTTTTTTTAAAACCAAATCCCAGCCCTTTTTACCAAATGTTCACCTTCATCCCATGAATCTATCCATGCGCGTGGAAATACTCCTAGCAAACACACAAGATGTCAGGCTGTCAGGGTGCACTTTTAATTCCATTCTCTACTTCCCCACCAGGGACACCAACTCCTTATACTTCCACCGTGGAGGAAACTACAAACACGGAGCAAACATCGTTCTCTACTTCCCCACCGGTGACATCCACTCCTTCTACTTCCACAGTGGAGGAAACTACAAACACGGAGCAAACATCGTTCTCTACTTCCGCACCGGTGACATCCACTCCTTCTACTTCCACCGTGGAGGAAACTACAAACACAGAGCAAACATCGTTCTCTACATCCCCACCGGAGACACCCACTTCCACCGTGGAGGAAACTAAAAACACGGAGCAAACATCGTTCTCTACTTCCCCACCGGACACACTCACTCTTTCTACTTCCACCGTGGAGGAAACTACAAACACGGAGCAAACATCGTTCTCTGCTTCCCCACCGGAGACACCCACTCCTTATACTTCCATCGCGGAGGAAACTACAAACACGGAGCAAACATCGTTCTCTACATCCCCACCGGAGACACCCACTCTTTCTACTTCCACCGTGGAGGAAACTACAAACACGGAGCAAACATCGTTCTCTACTTCCCCACCGGTGACATCCACTCCTTCTACTTCCACAGTGGAGGAAACTACAAACACGGAGCAAACATCGTTCTCTACTTCCCCACCGGTGACACCCATTCCTTATACTTCCACCGTGGAGGAAACTACAAACACGGAGCAAACATCGTTCTCTACTTCCCCACCGGTGACATCCACTCCTTCTACTTCCACCGTGGAGGAAACTAAAAACACGGAGCAAACATCGTTCTCTACTTCCCCACCGGTGACATCCACTCCTTCTACTTCCACCGTGGAGGAAACTACAAACATGGAGCAAACATCGTTCTCTACATCCCCACCGGAGACACCCACTCCTTATACTTCCACCATGGAGGAAACTACAAACACGGAGCAAACATCGTTCTCTACTTCCCCACCGGAGACACCCACTCCTTATACTTCCACCGTGGAGGAAACTACAAACACGGAGCAAACATCATTCTCTACTTCCCCACCGGAGACACCCAACCTTTATACTTCCACCGTGGAGGAAACTACAAACACGGAGCAAACATCGTTCTCTACTTCCCCACCGGAGACACCCACTCCGTCTACTTCCACCGTGGAGGAAACTACAAACACGGAGCAAACATCGTTCTCTACTTCCCAACCGGAGACAACCACTCCTTATACTTCCACCGTGGAGGAAACTACAAACACGGAGCAAACATCGTTCTCTACATCCCCACCGGAGACACCCACTCTTTCTACTTCCACCGTGGAGGAAATTACAAACACGGAGCAAACATTGTTCTCTACTTCCGCACCGGTGACACCCACTCCTTCTACTTCCACCGTGGAGGAAACTACAAACACGGAGCAAATATCGTTCTCTACTTCCCCACCGGGGACACCCACTCCTCATACTTCCACCGCGGAGGAAACTACAAACACGGAGCAAACATCGTTCTCTACATCCCCACCGGAGACACCCACTCTTTCTACTTCCACCGTGGAGGAAACTACAAACACGGAGCAAACATCGTTCTCTACTTCCCCACCGGTGACATCCACTCCTTCTACTTCCACAGTGGAGGAAACTACAAACACGGAGCAAACATCGTTCTCTACTTCCCCACCGGTGACATCCACTCCTTCTACTTCCACCGTGGAGGAAACTACAAACACGGAGCAAACATCGTTCTCTACTTCCCCACCGGTGACATCCACTCCTTCTACTTCCACCGTGGAGGAAACTAAAAACACGGAGCAAACATCGTTCTCTACATCCCCACCGGTGACATCCACTCCTTCGACTTCCACCGTGGAGGAAACTACAAACACGGAGCAAACATCGTTCTCTACATCCCCACCGGAGACACCCACTCCTTATACTTCCACCATGGAGGAAACTACAAACACGGAGCAAACATCGTTCTCTACTTCCCCACCGGAGACACCCACTCCTTATACTTCCACCGTGGAGGAAACTACAAACACGGAGCAAACATCGTTCTCTACTTCCCCACCAGAGACACCCACTCCTTCTACTTCCACCGTGGAGGAAACTACAAACACGGAGCAAACATCGTTCTCTACTTCCCCACCGGAGACACCCAACCTTTATACTTCCACCGTGGACGAAACTACAAACACGGAGCAAACATCGTTCTCTACTTCCCCACCGGTGACATCCACTCCTTCTACTTCCACAGTGGAGGAAACTACAAACACGGAGCAAACATCGTTCTCTACTTCCCCACCGGTGACACCCATTCCTTATACTTCCACCATGGAGGAAACTACAAACACGGAGCAAACATCGTTCTCTACTTCCCCACCAGTGACATCCACTCCTTCTACTTCCACCGTGGAGGAAACTAAAAACACGGAGCAAATATCGTTCTCTACTTCCCCACCGGGGACACCCACTCCTTATACTTCCACCGCGGAGGAAACTACAAACACGGAGCAAACATCGTTCTCTACATCCCCACCGGAGACACCCACTCTTTCTACTTCCACCGTGGAGGAAACTACAAACACGGAGCAAACATCGTTCTCTACTTCCCCACCGGTGACATCCACTCCTTCTACTTCCACAGTGGAGGAAACTACAAACACGGAGCAAACATCGTTCTCTACTTCCCCACCGGTGACATCCACTCCTTCTACTTCCACCGTGGAGGAAACTACAAACACGGAGCAAACATCGTTCTCTACTTCCCCACCGGTGACATCCACTCCTTCTACTTCCACCGTGGAGGAAACTAAAAACACGGAGCAAACATCGTTCTCTACATCCCCACCGGTGACATCCACTCCTTCGACTTCCACCGTGGAGGAAACTACAAACACGGAGCAAACATCGTTCTCTACATCCCCACCGGAGACACCCACTCCTTATACTTCCACCATGGAGGAAACTACAAACACGGAGCAAACATCGTTCTCTACTTCCCCACCGGAGACACCCACTCCTTATACTTCCACCGTGGAGGAAACTACAAACACGGAGCAAACATCGTTCTCTACTTCCCCACCGGTGACATCCACTCCTTCTACTTCCACCGTGGAGGAAACTAAAAACACGGAGCAAACATCGTTCTCTACATCCCCACCGGTGACATCCACTCCTTCGACTTCCACCGTGGAGGAAACTACAAACACGGAGCAAACATCGTTCTCTACATCCCCACCGGAGACACCCACTCCTTATACTTCCACCATGGAGGAAACTACAAACACGGAGCAAACATCGTTCTCTACTTCCCCACCGGAGACACCCACTCCTTCTACTTCCACCGTGGAGGAAACTACAAACACGGAGCAAACATCGTTCTCTACTTCCCCACCGGAGACACCCAACCTTTATACTTCCACCGTGGACGAAACTACAAACACGGAGCAAACATCGTTCTCTATTTCCCCACCGGTGACATCCACTCCTTCTACTTCCACAGTGGAGGAAACTACAAACACGGAGCAAACATCGTTCTCTACTTCCCCACCGGTGACACCCATTCCTTATACTTCCACCATGGAGGAAACTACAAACACGGAGCAAACATCGTTCTCTACTTCCCCACCAGTGACATCCACTCCTTCTACTTCCACCGTGGAGGAAACTAAAAACACGGAGCAAACATCGTTCTCTACTTCCCCACCGGTGACATCCACTCCTTCTACTTCCACCGTGGAGGAAACTACAAACACGGAGCAAACATCGTTCTCTACATCCCCACCGGAGACACCCACTCCTTATACTTCCACCATGGAGGAAACTACAAACACGGAGCAAACATCGTTCTCTACTTCCCCACCGGAGACACCCACTCCTTATACTTCCACCGTGGAGGAAACTACAAACACGGAGCAAACATCGTTCTCTACTTCCCCACCAGAGACACCCACTCCTTCTACTTCCACCGTGGAGGAAACTACAAACACGGAGCAAACATCGTTCTCTACTTCCCGACCGGAGACACCCAACCTTTATACTTCCACCGTGGAGGAAACTACAAACACGGAGCAAACATCGTTCTCTACTTCCCCACCGGAGACACCCACTCCGTCTACTTCCACCGTGGAGGAAACTACAAACACGGAGCAAACATCGTTCTCTACTTCCCCACCGGAGACAACCACTCCTTATACTTCCACCGTGGAGGAAACTACAAACACGGAGCAAACATCGTTCTCTACATCCCCACCGGAGACACCCACTCTTTCTACTTCCACCGTGGAGGAAACTACAAACACGGAGCAAACATCGTTCTCTACTTCCCCACCGGTGACATCCACTCCTTCTACTTCCACAGTGGAGGAAACTACAAACACGGAGCAAACATCGTTCTCTACTTCCCCACCGGTGACACCTACTCCTTCTACTTCCACCGTGGAGGAAACTACAAAAACGGAGCAAACATTGTTCTCTACATCCCCACCGGAGACACCCACTCTTTCTACTTCCACCGTGGAGGAAACTACAAACACGGAGCAAACATCGTTCTCTACTTCCGCACCGGTGACACCCACTCCTTCTACTTCCACCGTGGAGGAAACTACAAACACGGAGCAAATATCGTTCTCTACTTCCCCACCGGAGACAACCACTCCGTCTACTTCCACAGTGGAGGAAACTACAAACACGGAGCAAACATCGTTCTCTACTTCCCCACCGGTGACACCCATTCCTTATACTTCCACCATGGAGGAAACTACAAACACGGAGCAAACATCGTTCTCTACTTCCCCACCGGTGACATCCACTCCTTCTACTTCCACAGTGGAGGAAACTACAAACACGGAGCAAACATCGTTCTCTACTTCCCCACCGGTGACACCCATTCCTTATACTTCCACCATGGAGGAAACTACAAACACGGAGCAAACATCGTTCTCTACTTCCCCACCAGTGACATCCACTCCTTCTACTTCCACCGTGGAGGAAACTAAAAACACGGAGCAAACATCGTTCTCTACTTCCCCACCGGTGACATCCACTCCTTCTACTTCCACCGTGGAGGAAACTACAAACACGGAGCAAACATCGTTCTCTACATCCCCACCGGAGACACCCACTCCTTATACTTCCACCATGGAGGAAACTACAAACACGGAGCAAACATCGTTCTCTACTTCCCCACCGGAGACACCCACTCCTTATACTTCCACCGTGGAGGAAACTACAAACACGGAGCAAACATCGTTCTCTACTTCCCCACCAGAGACACCCACTCCTTCTACTTCCACCGTGGAGGAAACTACAAACACGGAGCAAACATCGTTCTCTACTTCCCGACCGGAGACACCCAACCTTTATACTTCCACAGTGGAGGAAACTACAAACACGGAGCAAACATCGTTCTCTACATCCCCACCGGTGACACCTACTCCTTCTACTTCCACCGTGGAGGAAACTACAAACACGGAGCAAACATTGTTCTCTACATCCCCACCGGAGACACCCACTCTTTCTACTTCCACCGTGGAGGAAACTACAAACACGGAGCAAACATCGTTCTCTACTTCCGCACCGGTGACACCCACTCCTTCTACTTCCACCGTGGAGGAAACTACAAACACGGAGCAAATATCGTTCTCTACTTCCCCACCGGAGACAACCACTCCGTCTACTTCCACAGTGGAGGAAACTACAAACACGGAGCAAACATCGTTCTCTACTTCCCCACCGGTGACACCCATTCCTTATACTTCCACCATGGAGGAAACTACAAACACGGAGCAAACATCGTTCTCTACTTCCCCACCGGTGACATCCACTCCTTCTACTTCCACAGTGGAGGAAACTACAAACACGGAGCAAACATCGTTCTCTACTTCCCCACCGGTGACACCCATTCCTTATACTTCCACCATGGAGGAAACTACAAACACGGAGCAAACATCGTTCTCTACTTCCCCACCAGTGACATCCACTCCTTCTACTTCCACCGTGGAGGAAACTAAAAACACGGAGCAAACATCGTTCTCTACTTCCCCACCGGTGACATCCACTCCTTCTACTTCCACCGTGGAGGAAACTACAAACACGGAGCAAACATCGTTCTCTACATCCCCACCGGAGACACCCACTCCTTATACTTCCACCATGGAGGAAACTACAAACACGGAGCAAACATCGTTCTCTACTTCCCCACCGGAGACACCCACTCCTTATACTTCCACCGTGGAGGAAACTACAAACACGGAGCAAACATCGTTCTCTACTTCCCCACCAGAGACACCCACTCCTTCTACTTCCACCGTGGAGGAAACTACAAACACGGAGCAAACATCGTTCTCTACTTCCCGACCGGAGACACCCAACCTTTATACTTCCACCGTGGAGGAAACTACAAACACGGAGCAAACATCGTTCTCTACTTCCCCACCGGAGACACCCACTCCGTCTACTTCCACCGTGGAGGAAACTACAAACACGGAGCAAACATCGTTCTCTACTTCCCCACCGGAGACAACCACTCCTTATACTTCCACCGTGGAGGAAATTACAAACACGGAGCAAACATCGTTCTCTACATCCCCACCGGAGACACCCACTCTTTCTACTTCCACCGTGGAGGAAACTACAAACACGGAGCAAACATCGTTCTCTACTTCCCCACCGGTGACATCCACTCCTTCTACTTCCACAGTGGAGGAAACTACAAAGACGGAGCAAACATCGTTCTCTACTTCCCCACCGGTGACACCTACTCCTTCTACTTCCACCGTGGAGGAAACTACAAACACGGAGCAAACATTGTTCTCTACATCCCCACCGGAGACACCCACTCTTTCTACTTCCACCGTGGAGGAAACTACAAACACGGAGCAAACATCGTTCTCTACTTCCGCACCGGTGACACCCACTCCTTCTACTTCCACCGTGGAGGAAACTACAAACACGGAGCAAATATCGTTCTCTACTTCCCCACCGGAGACAACCACTCCGTCTACTTCCACCGTGGAGGAAACTACAAACACGGAGCAAACATCGTTCTCTACTTCCCCACCAGTGACATCCACTCCTTCTACTTCCACCGTGGAGGAAACTACAAACACGGAGCAAACATCGTTCTCTACTTCCCCACCGGTGAAAACCACTCCTTCTACTTCCACCGTGGAGGAAACTACAAACACGGAGCAAACATCGTTCTCTACTTCCCCACCGGAGACAACCACTCCTTATACTTCCACCGTGGAGGAAACTACAAACACGGAGCAAACATCGTTCTCTACATCCCAACCGGTGACATCCACTCCTTCTACTTCCACCATGGAGGAAACTACAAACACGGAGCAAACATCGTTCTCTACTTCCCCACGGGTGAAAACCACTCCTTCTACTTCCACCGTGGAGGAAACTACAAACACGGAGCAAACATCGTTCTCTACTTCCCCACCGGAGACAACCACTCCTTCTACTTCCACCGTGGAGGAAACTGCAAACACGGAGCAAACATCGTTTTCTACATCCCCACCGGTGACACCCATTCCTTATACTTCCACCGTGGAGGAAATTACAAACACGGAGCAAACATTGTTCTCTACTTCCCCACCGGTGACACCCACTCCTTCTACTTCCACCGTCGAGGAAACTACAAACACGGAGCAAACATCGTTCTCTACTTCCCCACCGGAGACACCCACTCCTTCTACTTCCACCGTGGAGGAAACTACAAACACGGAGCAAACATCGATCTCTACTTCCCCACCAGTGACATCCACTCCTTCTACTTCCACCGTGGAGGAAACTACAAACACGGAGCAAACATCGTTCTCTACTTCCCCACCGGTGAAAACCACTCCTTCTACTTCCACCGTGGAGGAAACTACAAACACGGAGCAAACATCGTTCTCTACTTCCCCACCGGAGACAACCACTCCTTATACTTCCACCGTGGAGGAAACTACAAACAGGGAGCAAACATCGTTCTCTACATCCCAACCGGTGACATCCACTCCTTCTACTTCCACCGTGGAGGAAACTACAAACACGGAGCAAACATCGTTCTCTACTTCCCCACCGGTGAAAACCACTCCTTCTACTTCCACCGTGGAGGAAACTACAAACACGGAGCAAACATCGTTCTCTACTTCCCCACCGGAGACAACCACTCCTTATACTTCCACCGTGGAGGAAACTACAAACACGGAGCAAACATCGTTCTCTACATCCCCACCGGAGACACCCACTCCTTATACTTCCACCGTGGAGGAAACTACAAACACGGAGCAAACATCGTTCTCTACATCCCAACCGGTGAAAACCACTCCTTCTACTTCCACTACAAACACGGAGCAAACATCGTTCTCTACATCCCCACCGGTGACACCCATTCCTTCTACTTCCACCGTGGAGGAAATTACAAACACGGAGCAAACATTGTTCTCTACTTCCCCACCGGTGACACCCACTCCTTCTACTTCCACAGTGGAGGAAACTACAAACACGGAGCAAACATCGTTCTCTACTTCACCACCAGTGACATCCACTCCTTCTACTTCCACCATGGAGGAAACTACAAACACGGAGCAAACATCGTTCTCTACATCCCCACCGGAGACACCCACTCCTTATACTTCCACCGTGGAGGAAACTACAAACACAGAGCAAACATCGTTCTCTACATCCCAACCGGAGACACCCACTCCTTCTACTTCCACCGTGGAGGAAACTACAAACATGGAGCAAACATCGTTCTCTACTTCCCCACCGGAGACACCCACTCCTTATACTTCCACCGTGGAGGAAACTACAAACAAGCGGCAAACTTCGTTCTCTACTTCCCCACCGGAGACACCCACTCCTTATACTTCCACCGTGGAGGAAACTACAAACACGGAGCAAAAATCATTCTCTGCTTCCCCACCGGTGACACCCACTCCTTATACTTCCACCGTGGAGGAAACTACAAACACGGAGCAAGCGTCGTTCTCTACTTCCCCACCGGTGACATCCACTTCTTCTACTTCCACCGTGGAGGAAACTGCAAACACGGAGCAAACATCGTTCTCTACTTCCCCACTGGTGACACCCACTCCTTCTACTTCCACCGTGGAGGAAACTACAAACACGGAGCAAACTGCAACCTCAGAGAAAACTTCAGTCTCTACTCACTCACCAGTAACATCCACTCCTTACCCTTCCAACACGGAGGAAACTACAACCTCGGAGAAAACTTCGTTCTCTACTCACTCAACAGTAACATCCACTCCTTACGCTTCTTCCACGGACGAAACTACAACCTCGGAGCAAACTTCGTTCTCTACTCACTCACCAGTTACATCAACTCCTTTTGCTTCCACCAGTGAAGAAACTACAGCCTCGGAGCAAACTTTCTTCTCTACTCACTCACAATTAACAACCACTCTTTATGCTTCCACCACGGAGGAAACTACAACTTCGGAGCAAGCTTTGTTCTCTACTCACTCACCAGTAACATCCACTCCTTCCGCTTCCTCCACAGAGGAAACTACTACCTCGGATCAAACTTCATTCTTTACTCACTCACAAGTAACATCCACTCCTTACGTTTCTTCCACGGAGGAAACTACAACCTCGGAGCAAACTTCGTTCTCTTCTCATTCCCCAGTAACATCCACTCCTTACGCTTCCAGCACAGAGGAAACTACAACCTCGGAGCAAACTTCGTTCTCTACTCAATCACCAGTAATATCCACTCCTTACGCTTCCTCCACGGAGGAAACTACAACCTCGGAGGTAACTTCATTCTCTACTCACTCACCAGTAACATCAACTCCTTACGATTCCTCCTCGGAGGAAACTACAACCGTGAAGCAAAATTTGTTCTCTACTCACTCACTAGTAACATCCACTCCTTACGCTTCCTCCACGGAGGAAACTACAACGTCGGACCAAACTTTGTTCACTACTCTCTCACCAGTAACATCCACTCCTTACATTTCTTCCACAGAGGAAACTACAACCTCGGGGCAAACTTCGTTCTCTATTCAGTCACCAGTAACATCCACTCCTTACGCTTCCACCACGGAGGAAACCACAACCTTGGAGCAAACTTCGTTCTCTACTCACTCACCATTAACATCAACCCCTTACGCTTCCACCACAGAGGAAACTACAACCTCGGAGAAAATTTCCTTCTCTACTCACTCACCAGTAACATCCACTCCTTACGCTTCCACCACAGAGGAAACTACAACCATGGAGCAAACTTCATTCTCTACTCACTCACCAGTAACATCTACTCCTTACGCTTCCAGCACGGAGGAAACTACTACCTCGGAGAAAACTTCATACTCTACTCACTCACCAGTAACATCCACTCGTTATGCTTCCACCACGGAGGAAACTACAACCTCGGAGCAAACTTCTTTATCTACTCACTCACCATTAACATCCACTCCTTACGCTTCCACAATGGAGGAACCTACAACCTCAGAGAAAACTTCATTCTCTACTCATTCACCAGTAACATCAACTCCCTACGCTTCCTCCATGGAGGAAACTACAACCTTGGAGCAAACTTCGTTCACTACTCACTCACCAGTAACATCCACTCCTTACGCTTCCAGCACGGAGGAAACTAATACCTCGGAGAAAACTTCGTTCTCTACTCACTTACCAGTAACATCCACTCCTTACGCTTCCTCTACGGAGGAAACTACAACATCGGAGCCAACTTTGTTCACTAATCGCTCACCAGTAACATCCACTCCTTACGTTTCTTCAACTGAGGAAACTACACCCTCGGGGCAAACTTCATTCTCTACTCACTCACCAGTAACATTCACTCCTTACGCTTCCTCCACGGCGGAAACTACAACCGTGGAGCAAAATTTGTTCTCTACTGACTCACTAGTAACATCCACTCCTTACGCTTCCTCCACGGAGGAAACTACAACCTCGGAGCAAACTTCCTTCACTACTCACTCACCAGTAACATCCACTCCTTACGCTTCCAGCACGGAGGAAACTACAACCTTGGAGCAAACTTCTTTCTCTACTCATTCACCATTAACATCAACCCCTTATGCTTCCACCACGGAGGAAACTACAACTTCGGAGAAAATTTCATTCTCTACTCACTCACCAGTAACATCCACTCCTTACGCTTCCACCACAGAGGAAACTACAACCTTGGAGCATACTTCGTTCTCTACTCACTCACGAGTAACATCTACTCCTTACGCTTCCAGCACGGAGGAAACTACTACCTCGGAGAAAACTTCGTTTTCTACTCACTCACCAGTAACATCCACTCTTTACGCTTCCTCTACGGAGGAAACTACAACATCGGAGCAAACTTTGTTCACTACTCACTCACCAGTAACATCCACTCCTTACGTTTCTTCAACGGAGGAAACTACATCCTCGGGGCAAACTTCATTCTCTACTCACTCACCAGTAACATCCACTCCTTATGTTTCTTCCACGGAGGAAACTACAACCTCGGAGAAAACTTCGTTCTCTACTCACTCACCATTAACATCCACTCCTTACGCTTCCACCACGGAGGAAACTACAACCTCGGAGCAAACTTCGTTCTCTAATCACTCACCATTAACATCCACTCATTACGCTTCTACCACGGAGGAAACTACAACCTCGGAGGAAACTTCTCTCTCTACTCACTCACCAGTAACATCCATTCATTATGCTTCCTCCACGGAGGAAACGTCAACCTCGGAGCAAACTTCGTTCACTACTCACTCACGAGTAACATCCACTCCTTACGTTTCTTCCACGGAGGAAACTACAACCTTGGAGCAAACTTCGTTCTCTTCTCATTCCCCAGTAACATCCACTCCTTACGCTTCCAGCACGGAGGAAACTAATACCTCGGAGAAAACTTCGTTCTCTACTCACTTACCAGTAACATCCACTCCTTACGCTTCCTCTACGGAGGAAATCACAACATCGGAGCCAACTTTGTTCACTAATCACTCACCAGTAACATCCACTCCTTACGTTTCTTCAACGGAGGAAACTACACCCTCGGGGCAAACTTCATTCTCTACTCACTCACCAGTAACATCCACTCCTTACGCTTCCAGCACGGAGGAAACTACAACCTTGGAGCAAACTTCTTTCTCTACTCATTCACCATTAACATCAACCCCTTATGCTTCCACCACGGAGGAAACTACAACTTCGGAGAAAATTTCATTCTCTACTCACTCACCAGTAACATCCACTCCTTACGCTTCCACCACAGAGGAAACTACAACCTTGGAGCATACTTCGTTCTCTACTCACTCACGAGTAACATCTACTCCTTACGCTTCCAGCACGGAGGAAACTACTACCTCGGAGAAAACTTCGTTTTCTACTCACTCACCAGTAACATCCACTGTTTACGCTTCCTCTACGGAGGAAACTACAACATCGGAGCAAACTTTGTTCACTACTCACTCACCAGTAACATCCACTCCTTACGTTTCTTCAACGGAGGAAACTACATCCTCGGGGCAAACTTCATTCTCTACTCACTCACCAGTAACATCCACTCCTTATGTTTCTTCCACGGAGGAAACTACAACCTCGGAGAAAACTTCGTTCTCTACTCACTCACCATTAACATCCACTCCTTACACTTCCAACACGGAGGAAGCTACAACCTCAGAGGAAAGTTCATTCTCTACTCACTCACGAGTAGCATCTACTCCTTACGCTTCCAGTACGGAGGAAACTACTACCTCGGAGAAAACTTCGTTCTCTACTCACTCACCAGTAACATACACTCTTCACGCTTCCTCTACGGAGGAAACTACAACATTGGAGCAAACTTTGTTCACTACTCACTCACCAGTAACATCGACTCCTTACCTTTCTTCAACGGAGGAAACTACACCCTCGGGGCAAACTTCATTCTCTACTCACTCACCAGTAACATCAACTCCTTACGCTTCCACCACGGAGGAAACTACAACCTCGGAGCAAACTTCGTTCTCTAATCACTCACCATTAACATCCACTCATTACGCTTCTACCACGGAGGAAACTACAACCTCGGAGGAAACTTCTCTCTCTACTCACTCACCAGTAACATCCATTCATTATGCTTCCTCCACGGAGGAAACGTCAACCTCGGAGCAAACTTCGTTCACTACTCACTCACGAGTAACATCCACTCCTTACGTTTCTTCCACGGAGGAAACTACAACCTCGGAGCAAACTTCGTTCTCTTCTCATTCCCCAGTAACATCCACTCCTTACGCTTCCAGCACAGAGGAAACTACAACCTCGGAGCAAACTTCGTTCTCTACTCATTCACCAGTAACATCCACGCCTTACGCTTCCAGCACAGAGGAAATTACAACCTTGGAGAAAACTTCATTCTCTACTCACTCACCAGTAACATCCACTCCTTACGCTTCCTCCACGGAGGAAACTACAACCTCGGAGAAAACTTCGTTCTCTACTCACTCACCATTAACATCCACTCCTTACGCTTCCTCCACGGCGGAAACTACAACCGTGGAGCAAAATTTGTTCTCTACTCACTCACTAGTAACATCCACTCCTTACGCTTCCTCCACGGAGGAAACTACAAGCTCGGAGCAAACTTCTTTATCTACTCACTCACCAGTAACATCCACTCCTTACGCTTCCAGCACGGAGGAAACTACAACCTTGGAGCAAACTTCTTTCTCTACTCATTCACCATTAACATCAACCCCTTATGCTTCCACCACGGAGGAAACTACAACTTCGGAGAAAATTTCATTCTCTACTCACTCACCAGTAACATCCACTCCTTACGCTTCCACCACAGAGGAAACTACAACCTTGGAGCATACTTCGTTCTCTACTCACTCACGAGTAACATCTACTCCTTACGCTTCCAGCACAGAGGAAACTACTACCTCGGAGAAAACTTTGTTCACTACTCACTCACCAGTAACATCCACTCCTTACGTTTCTTCAACGGAGGAAACTACATCCTCATGGCAAACTTCATTCTCTACTCACTCACCAGTAACATCCACTCCTTATGTTTCTTCCACGGAGGAAACTACAACCTTGGGGAAAACTCCGTTCTCTACTCACTCACCATTAACATCAACTCCTTACGCTTCCTCCACGGAGGAAACTACAACCTCGGAGGTAACTTCATTCTCTACTCACTCACCAGTAACATCAACTCCTTACGATTCCTCCTCGGAGGAAACTACAACCGTGAAGCAAAATTTGTTCTCTACTCACTCACTAGTAACATCCACTCCTTACGCTTCCTCCACGGAGGAAACTACAACGTCGGACCAAACTGTGTTCACTACTCTCTCACCAGTAACATCCACTCCTTACGTTTCTTCCACAGAGGAAACTACAACCTCGGGGCAAACTTCGTTCTCTATTCAGTCACCAGTAACATCCACTCCTGGCGCTTCCACCACGGAGGAAACCACAACCTTGGAGCAAACTTCGTTCTCTACTCACTCACCATTAACATCAACCCCTTACGCTTCAACCAAAGAGGAAACTACAACCTCGGAGAAAATTTCCTTCTCTACTCACTCACCAGTAACATCCACTCCTTACGCTTCCTCTACGGAGGAAACTACAACCTCGGAGCAAACTTCGTTCTCTATTCACTCACCAGTAACATCAACTCCTTACGCTTCCACGACGGAGGAAACTACAACCTCGGAGCAAAGTTCATTCTCTACTCACTCACCAGTAACATCCACTCCTTACGCTTCAAGCACAGAGGAAACTACAACCTCGGAGCAAACTTCGTTCTCTACTCATTCACCAGTAACATCCACGCCTTATGCTTCCAGCACAGAGGAAATTACAACCTTGGAGAAAACTTCATTCTCTATTCACCCACCAGTAACATCCACTCCTTACGTTTCCTCCACGGAGGAAACTACAACCTCTGAGAAAACTTCGTTCTCTACTCACTCACCATTAACATCCACTCCTTACGCTTCCTCCACGGCGGAAACTACTACCTCGGAGCAAAATTTGTTCTCTACTCACTCACTAGTAACATCCACTCCTTACGCTTCCTCCACGGAGGAAACTACAACCTCGGAGCAAACTTCCTTCACTACTCACTCACCAGTAACATCCACTCCTTACGCTTCCAGCACAGAGGAAACTACAACCTTGGAGCAAACTTCTTTCTCTACTCATTCACCATTAACATCAACCCCTAATGCTTCCACCACGGAGGAAACTACAACTTCGGAGAAAATTTCATTCTCTACTCACTCACCAGTAACATCCACTCCTTACGCTTCCACCACAGAGGAAACTACAACCTTGGAGCATACTTCGTTCTCTACTCACTCACGAGTAACATCTACTCCTTACGCTTCCAGCACGGAGGAAACTACTACCTCGGAGAAAACTTCGTTTTCTACTCACTCACCAGTAACATCCACTCTTTACGCTTCCTCTACGGAGGAAACTACAACATCGGAGCAAACTTTGTTCACTACTCACTCACCAGTAACATCCACTCCTTACGTTTCTTCAACGGAGGAAACTACATCCTCGGGGCAAACTTCATTCTCTACTCACTCACCAGTAACATCCACTCCTTATGTTTCTTCCACGGAGGAAACTACAACCTTGGGGAAAACTCCGTTCTCTACTCACTCACCATTAACATCAACTCCTTACGCTTCCACCATGGAGGAAATTACAACCTCGGAGCAAACTTCGTTCTCTTCTCATTCCCCAGTAACATCCACTCCTTACGCTTCCAGCACAGAGGAAACTACAACCTCGGAGCAAACTTCGTTCTCTACTCATTCACCAGTAACATCCACTCCTTACGCTTCCAGCACAGAGGAAACTACAACCTCGGAGCAAACTTCGTTCTCTACTCATTCACCAGTAACATCCACGCCTTACGCTTCCAGCACAGAGGAAACTACAACCTCAGAGAAAACTTCGTTCTCTACTCACTCACCATTAACATCCACTCCTTACGCTTCCTCCACGGCGGAAACTACAACCGTGGAGCAAAATTTGTTCTCTACTCACTCACTAGTAACATCCACTCCTTACGCTTCCTCCACGGAGGAAACTACAACCTCGGAGCAAACTTCCTTCACTACTCACTCACCAGTAACATCCACTCCTTACGCTTCCAGCATGGAGGAAACTACAACCTTGGAGCAAACTTCTTTCTCTACTCATTCACCATTAACATCAACCCCTTATGCTTCCACCACGGAGGAAACTACAACTTCGGAGAAAATTTCATTCTCTACCCACTCACCAGTAACATCCACTCCTTACGCTTCCACCACAGAGGAAACTACAACCTTGGAGCATACTTCGTTCTCTACTCACTCACGAGTAACATCTACTCCTTACGCTTCCAGCACGGAGGAAACTACTACCTCGGAGAAAACTTTGTTCACTACTCACTCACCAGTAACATCCACTCCTTACGTTTCTTCAACAGAGGAAACTACATCCTCGTGGCAAATTTCATTCTCTACTCACTCACCAGTAACATCCACTCCTTATGTTTCTTCCACGGAGGAAACTACAACCTTGGGGAAAACTCCGTTCTCTACTCACTCACCATTAACATCAACTCCTTACGCTTCCACCACGGAGGAAACCACAACCTTGGAGCAAACTTCGTTCTCTACTCACTCACCATTAACATCAACCCCTTACGCTTCCACCACAGAGGAAACTACAACCTCGGAGAAAATTTCCTTCTCTACTCACTCACCAGTAACATCCACTCCTTACGCTTCCACCACAGAGGAAACTACAACCTCGGAGCAAACTTCGTTCTCTACTCACTCACCAGTATCATCTACTCCTTACGCTTCCAGCACGGAGGAAACTACTACCTCGGAAAAAACTTCATACTCTACTCACTCACCAGTAATATCCACTCGTTATGCTTCCACCACGGAGGAAATTACAACCTCAGAGCAAACTTCTTTATCTACTCACTCACCATTAACATCCACTCCTTACGCTTTCACAATGGAGGAAACTACAACCTCGGAGAAAACTTCGTTCTCTACTCATTCACCAGTAACATCAACTCCCTACGCTTCCTCCATGGAGGAAACTACAACCTCGGAGAAAATTTCCTTCTCTACTCACTCACCAGTAACATCCACTCCTTATGCTTCCACCACAGAGGAAACTACAACCTCGGAGCAAACTTCGTTCTCTACTCACTCACCAGTAACATCTACTCCTTACGCTTCCAGCACGGAGGAAACTACTACCTCGGAGAAAACTTCATACTCTACTCACTCACCAGTAACATCCACTCCTTACGCTTCCTCTACGGAGGAAACTACAACATCGGAGCAAAGTTCGTTCTCTACTCACTCACCAGTAACATCCACTCCTTACGCTTCCACCCCGGAGGAAACTGCAACCTTGGAGCAAACTTCGTTCTCTTCTCATTCCCCAGTAACATCCACTCCTTACGCTTCCAGCACAGAGGAAACTACAACCTCGGAGCAAACTTCGTTCTCTACTCATTCACCAGTAACATCCACTCCTTACGCTTCCAGCACAGAGGAAACTACAACCTCGGAGCAAACTTCGTTCTCTACTCATTCACCAGTAACATCCACGCCTTACGCTTCCAGCACAGAGGAAACTACAACCTCAGAGAAAACTTCGTTCTCTACTCACTCACCATTAACATCCACTCCTTACGCTTCCTCCACGGCGGAAACTACAACCGTGGAGCAAAATTTGTTCTCTACTCACTCACTAGTAACATCCACTCCTTACGCTTCCTCCACGGAGGAAACTACAACCTCGGAGCAAACTTCCTTCACTACTCACTCACCAGTAACATCCACTCCTTACGCTTCCAGCATGGAGGAAACTACAACCTTGGAGCAAACTTCTTTCTCTACTCATTCACCATTAACATCAACCCCTTATGCTTCCACCACGGAGGAAACTACAACTTCGGAGAAAATTTCATTCTCTACCCACTCACCAGTAACATCCACTCCTTACGCTTCCACCACAGAGGAAACTACAACCTTGGAGCATACTTCGTTCTCTACTCACTCACGAGTAACATCTACTCCTTACGCTTCCAGCACGGAGGAAACTACTACCTCGGAGAAAACTTTGTTCACTACTCACTCACCAGTAACATCCACTCCTTACGTTTCTTCAACAGAGGAAACTACATCCTCGTGGCAAACTTCATTCTCTACTCACTCACCAGTAACATCCACTCCTTATGTTTCTTCCACGGAGGAAACTACAACCTTGGGGAAAACTCCGTTCTCTACTCACTCACCATTAACATCAACTCCTTACGCTTCCACCACGGAGGAAACCACAACCTTGGAGCAAACTTCGTTCTCTACTCACTCACCATTAACATCAACCCCTTACGCTTCCACCACAGAGGAAACTACAACCTCGGAGAAAATTTCCTTCTCTACTCACTCACCAGTAACATCCACTCCTTACGCTTCCAGCACGGAGGAAACTACTACCTCGGAAAAAACTTCATACTCTACTCACTCACCAGTAATATCCACTCGTTATGCTTCCACCACGGAGGAAACTACAACCTCAGAGCAAACTTCTTTATCTACTCACTCACCATTAACATCCACTCCTTACGCTTTCACAATGGAGGAAACTACAACCTCGGAGAAAACTTCGTTCTCTACTCATTCACCAGTAACATCCACTCCTTACGCTTCCTCTACGGAGGAAACTACAACCTCGGAGCAAACTTCGTTCTCTACTCACTCACCAGTAACATCCACTCCTTATGCTTCCACCACAGAGGAAACTACAACCTCGGAGCAAACTTCGTTCTCTACTCACTCACCAGTAACATCTACTCCTTACGCTTCCAGCACGGAGGAAACTACTACCTCGGAGAAAACTTCATACTCTACTCACTCACCAGTAACATCCACTCCTTACGCTTCCTCTACGGAGGAAACTACAACATCGGAGCAAAGTTCGTTCTCTACTCACTCACCAGTAACATCCACTCCTTACGCTTCCACCCCGGAGGAAACTGCAACCTTGGAGCAAACTTCGTTCTCTACTCACTCACCAGTACCATCCACTCCTTACGCTTCTACCACGGAGGAAACTACAAGCTCGGAGGAAACTTCTCTCTCTACTCACTCACCAGTAACATCCACCCCTTACGCTTCCTCGGAGGAGGAAACTACAACCGTGAAGCAAAATTTGTTCTCTACTCACTCACTAGTAGCATCCACTCCTTACGCTTCCTCCACGGAGGAAACTACAACCTCGGAGCAAACTTTATTCACTACTCACTCACCAGTAACAGCCACTCCTTACGTTTCTTCCACAGAGGAAACTACAACCTCGGGGCAAACTTCGTTCTCCATTCAGTCACCAGTAACATCCACTCCTTACGCTTCCACCACGGAGGAAACCACAACCTTGGAGCAAACTTCGTTCTCTACTCACTCACCATTAACATCAACCCCTTACGCTTCCACCACGGAGGAAACTACAACTTCGGAGAAAATTTCCTTCTCTACTCACTCACCAGTAACATCCACTCCTTACGCTTCCACCACGGAGGAAACTACAACCTCGGAGCAAACTTCGTTCTCTACTCACTCACCAGTAACATCTACTCCTTACGCTTCCAGCACGGAGGAAACTACTACCTCGGAGAAAACTTCATTCTCTACTCACTCACCAGTAACATCCACTCGTTATGCTTCCACCACGGAGGAAACTACAACCTCAGAGCAAACTTCTTTATCTACTCACTCACCATTAACATCCACTCCTTACGCTTCCACAATGGAGGAAACTACAACCTCGGAGAAAACTTCGTTCTCTACTCATTCACCAGTAACATCAACTCCCTACGCTTCCTCCATGGTGGAAACTACAACCTTGGAGCAAACTTCGTTCACTACTCACTCACCAGTAACATCCACTCCTTACGTTTCTTCCACGGAGGAAAGTACAACCTTGGAGAAAACTTTGTTCACTATTCACTCACCAGTAACATCCACTCCTTATGTTTCTTCCAAGGAGGAAACTACAACCTCGGAGCAAACTTCCTTCTCTACTCACTCACCAGTAACATCCACTCCTTACGCTTCCTCCACGGAGGAAACTACACCCTCGGAGCAAACTTTGTTGTCTACCCACTCACCAGTAACATCCACTCCTTATGTTTCTTCCACGGAGGAAACTGCAACCTCGGAGCAAACTTCGTTCTCTACTCACACACCAGTAACATCCACTCCTTACGCTTCCAGCACAGAGGAAACTACAACCCTGGAGGAAACTTCCTTCTCTACTCACTCAACGGCAACATCCACTCCTTACGCTTCCAGCACAGAGGAAACTACTACCTCGGAAAAAACTTCATTCTCTACTCACTCACCAGTAACATCCACAACTTACGCTTCCTCTACGGAGGAAACTGCAACATCGGAGGAAACTTTGTTCACTACTCACTCACCAGTAACATCCACTCCTTACGCTTCCACCACGGAGGAAACTACAACCTTGGAGCATACTTCGTTCTCTACTCACTCACGAGTAACATCTACTCCTTACGCTTCCAGCACGGCGGAAACTACTACCTCGGAGAAAACTTTGTTCTCTACTCACTCACCAGTAACATCCACTCTTTACGCTTCCTCTACGGAGGAAACTACAACATCGGAGCAAACTTTGTTCACTACTCACTCACCAGTAACATCCACTCCTTACGTTTCTTCAACAGAGGAAACTACACCCTCGGGGCAAACTTCATTCTCTACTCACTCACCAGTAACATACACTCCTTATGTTTCTTCCAGGGAGGAAACTACAACCTCGGAGCAAACTTCGTTCACTACTCACTCACCAGTAACATCCACTCCTTACGTTTCTTCCAAGGAGGAAACTACAACCTTGGAGCAAATTTCGTTCTCTACTCACTCACCAGTAACATCCACTCCTTACGCTTCCACCACGAAGGAAACTACAACCTCGGAGCAAACTTCGTTCTCTCATCACTCACCATTAACATCCACTCCTTACGCTTCTACCACGGAGGAAACTACAACCTCAGAGCAAACTTCATTCACTACTCACTCACGAGTAACATCCACTCCTTACGTTTCTTCCACAGAGGAAACTACAACCTTGGAGCAAACTTCGTTCTCTACTCATTCACCAGTAACATCCACGCCTTATGCTTCCAGCAGAGAGGAAACTACAACCTTGGAGAAAACTTCATTCTCTACTCACTCACCAGTAACATCATCTCCTTACGCTTCCTCCACGGAGGAAACTACAACCTCGGAGCAAATTTTGTTCTCTACTCACTCACCAGTAATATCCACTCCTTATGTTTCAACCACGGAGGAAACTACTACCTCAGAGCCAATTCTCTCCTCCAGGCACCCAGTAGTGACCTCCATTCCTTCCCTTTCCACACCTGAGGAAACCCCAACCATGAAGCCTACTCTCTTCTCTACTCTGAATGCTTCTTCCAGTTACACCTCTACGGAGACAATTCCAAGGACCAGTGAGACGACATCGGCTACCTCTTCTGTGCACCATTTTGTGAGCAGCGCCCGTGGTCCTTCCTCCCGGCCCCCTTCAGCCTCCATGGGATCGCCCTCTGCTTCTCAGGGGAGCAGCAGCTCTGAGGCCGTGCCCCCGACCCAGGCCTCCCTTTCCACAGCCAGCCTTCCCACCCGCCAGACCCCCTCCCCTGAAATCCCGGCCAGGGCCACCACCCCCAGGACAACCTCCGCGGCCCCAAGACCCGTCCGGCCGTCCAGCAGCAGCTCCTCCACCGTGAGAACAACCACGTCGAGAGCCACGGCCTCCCATGCCGCATCCACCACTCCCCATAGAAATGCTACACAAACCCGACCGGCGGCGTCCTCCACAACCGGTCCTCTGAACACCACCACGGCCCTGAGCTCCTCTCCTCCCGGTGAGTGTCTGAGTCACCCTTGGCCTCCATGGAGGGTCCCACCAGAGCAGAGTAGTAGCCCCAGCTGGCGCCAGCCGCTCCCCAGACTGGGACGCTTGAGGGGGGTCTGTCTGGATTTGGGAGTATCCTTAATAGGAATAAAAATGAAATAATAAAGCTTTTTTTTCTATCCCGCTTTTTGTTAAAAACAATCAAAGCGGATCACAAGAGTCAAAATACACCCAAATATACAAAATATCCCCCCCAAAAGACAATTAAACAGTATAGAATTTAATATTACATAACAATTAAAACCAATAAAAGTGGCAGAGTCATAGTATATATATGTGGGGGGGGCACTCACTACACGGCCGAGTAGTTTATTCTGGAAAGGCTGCCGGAAGAGATCCGTCTCAACAGCTTTCTTGAAGCTCTCTAAGTTGGTGATCTGACGGATCTCATCCGGCCGCCATTCCAGAGACTGGGAGCGGCTGCAGAAAAGGCCCTGTGGGAAGCTGCAGTCAGTCTAGTATTTATAGGTTGCAATAAACTCTCCCCAGAGGACATGAGAGTACGGGGCGGATTGTATGGAGGCAGGCGGTCCCTTGGATAGGTCGGGCCCAAGCCATGGAGGGCTTTAAAGGTGATAACCAACACCTTGTACTTCGCTCAAAAACTAATAGGCAGCCAGTGGAGTGACTTCAATATTAGTGTTCTATGGTCACTCCTAGATGTTCCAGTGATCAATCTGGCCGCCATATTCTGTACCAATTGAAGTTTCTGGACTAGGCACAAGGGTAGCCCCATGTACAGCACATTGCAAAAGTCGAGTCTTGAGGTTACCAGCGCATGTACTATAGTTTCCATTCCAGGAAAGGGCGCAGCTGATGTATCTGCTGACGCTGATAACAGGCGCTCTTGACCGTTGCATTCACCTGATTCCTCATCCGAAGAGATGAGTCAAGAAGCACCCCTAAGCTGTGAACACAGTCCTTTGAGGGGAGCGTGAACCCCTCTAGGACTGGAGGTTGCGGCCTGATACCTGGTTTGGGGGCCCCTACTGTAAGTACTTCCGTTTTGTCTGGATTCAGCTTGAGCTTGTTTTCCCTCATCCAGTCCATTACCGCTTCAAGACACTGACTGAGGGGAGAAATGCCATCTGTTGTCATAGCTGCTGATCAGGACATGGAGAAGTATATTTGGGTGT
Organism: Sceloporus occidentalis; assembly: GCA_023333645.1. Classification (NCBI taxonomy): domain Eukaryota; kingdom Metazoa; phylum Chordata; class Lepidosauria; order Squamata; family Phrynosomatidae; genus Sceloporus; species Sceloporus occidentalis. The sequence goes on from JALMGF010000265.1 coordinate 24,316, forward strand.
CATCAGTGTACTGATAACACCCTGCTCCATGTCTACGGATGACTTCTCCCAGCAGCTTGATATAGATGTTGAATAACATCGGGGACAGGATGGCACCCTGAGGGACGCCACAATTAAGCCCTGTTTTCGAGGAGCGCCTGTCCCTGAGCATCAGCCTCTGGAACCTCCCCGAGAGGAAGGAGCGGAACCACTGCAACGCAGTGCCTCCAATTCCTAGCTCTCTCAGGTGTTCCAGAAGGATGTTGTGGTCTATTGTGTCGAATGCCGCTGAGAGGTCTAGCAACACCAACAGGGTCACGCTTCCTCTGTCGATGGCTAGACGGAGGTCATCAGTTAAAGCGACCATGGCAGTCTCCACCCCAAATCCCGTCCTGAAGCCCGTTTGAAATGGATCTAGAAAATCGGCTTCATCCAAGACCACTTGGAGCTGAAGAGCAACTGCCTTCTCGATCACCTTGCTCAGAATGGCAGATGGGAGACAGGCCTATAGTTTTTCATGTCCAGGGGGTCCAGGGAAGGCTTTTTCACAAGCAGTCTGATGACTGCTTCGTTTAAAGCAGATGGTACATGTCCTTCCCTGAGGGATGCATTGATGACACATCTAAGAAGTGCCATCAAGGCATCACCCTCCGGACGGCCAGCCATGATGGGCAGGGATCGAGGGGGCATGTCGTCTTCCTCACCTTTCCAAGGATCTTGTCCACGTCATCAGTACTCACAAGCTCAAACTGATCCAGTCTAATCTCATAAACGGGTTACTGGACACCTCATCAGTTGACTTTGCCTTAACATTTGCATCCAAGTGGGCTCTTCTCTGAGAGATTTCACCTGCAAAGTAGTTGTTAAATGCATCACAGCAGACTGTTGTCGGGTTAAGTAGAGGCTTCTGAGTAGATGGCATCACCGCCAGTTCCCTGACCGCCCTAAACATCTCTGCCGGACGAGACTTTGCAGATGCAATGCAAGCAGCCGAGGAGGATCTCTTCGCTGCTTTAATTGCCTCTCTATAAGAAAAAAGGAATTTCTTATTAAGAGTTCATGCAATGGGGGGGGGTGTCTATTTGCTCCTAAGCTTTTTTATCCTTCTTTCCCTTGCTCTGCCTTTGGTGCTTCCTCCACTACAGCTCTTCCTCTCCAGTGCCATCATGGGGGAGTCCTTGTTGGCGGTCACTGCCAATGCTTTCCCCCCTACTCTGGACCCACCTGCGAGGAAAAGCAGCAGGAAAGCACACCACAGAACGAGTTCTCGCCAGGTAAGTCTATGCCCAGGCAGCCGCCGGCCCCTTTCCCCTCTCCTTCCTCCTTCCTCCTTCCTGGGGCAAGAGCTGGCAAGGGGCTTCTAGCTATGAGCCTCTTTGCATGTCTCAGGCTCTGCTTCCTAACAGTTGTGGAAGAGAGGATGGCACAAGTGGATAGCACATAGGAGTAATAATAAAGGACAGTACGTATAGGTATTGGGGTCTAAGGGTGCTGCCTTGGCCTTTGGAAGGGATGCCCCTTGCTTCTTTTCCTTTCCAGAGGCTGATCCTTAGAGGAGACTCTCTAGGCTGGGGCTTTTCTGATGCTGCGGGGGCGCTTCATTGTCCCACTGCACCACTGGAGACCAGCATGATATTCTTACCCACTGATTACAGTTGTTTCTTCATTTCTTGGAAACAAGGACAGAGACTGGTCTGGAGCCGGTCCGCACTGCTTTAGGCCACTGTTCTCTCCTCTGAGGTTGCAATCCAGCCCCCAGTTCTCCTAAAACCATAGAATCATAGAATCATAGTGTTGGAATAGACCAGAAGGGCCTTGATCCAGTCCAACCCCTCCTGCCATGCAGGAAATCACAATCAAAGCATCCTCATTGACAGATGGCCATCCAGCCTCTGTTTAAAGACCTCCAAGGAAGGAGACTTCAACAAAGCCTCCAAGGGAGTGTGCTCCACTGTTGAACAGCTCTTACTCTCAGGACATTCCTCCTAAAGTTGAGCTGGAATCTCTTTTCCTGGAGCTTGCATCCATTGCTCCATTTGGTCCTGTTCTCTGGAGCAGCAGAAAACAAGCTTGCTCCTTCCTCAATGTGACACCCCTTCAAATACTTAAAGAGGGCTATCATATCATATTCTTTCTGCGTAGAACAGATGTGGCTGTGAGTGCCTCCACACTACAGAGTTACAGTCTACATTCATGGGCTTGGTTCTGTCCTACATCATCCTGGGATTTGTAGTTTGGTGATAGACCTGGATGCCTCTAGCCCACCCCACTGAACTACAGCATGCTGGGGCCCTGGCAGAGAATTTCAAGTCCCTCCTGACTACAAATCCCAGGATTCCCTAGGATGGAAGTGTGGCAGGGACCCCAGACGGTGTCTTCTTCTGCAAGCGGCGGAGGAAGGGGTCCTCCTCTGGCTTTCGTGCCCTGGACCCTCTTGCCTGCTGGGGGGCTTGGTAAACAGTGGGCTTCCAGACCCCTCTGGCCCTTTCCTGCAGGGCCATCTCCAGGAAGGCTGTGGCTTCTCCCTTCAGCTGAACCAGGGGAGGGGTGCGAGACCCCTGCCCCACTGAGAAAAGTCACTGCGCTCTTTCGCATATGGGGAGAAATGCAGGATGGGGGGATCTGTTCTCCCTCTGTTTCCTTCCTGCCTTCCTTCCGTCCCACTTCCCTCTTTCCCTCTCTCTGTTCTGTCCCCTCTTTTACCTCTTTTTTTACTCTCTCCCTTTTCTCTCCCAGTTCTCATTTCTCTCTCCATTTTTCATCTCTCTGTTTTCCCTCTCTTATTAGCTTTCCTTTTCTCTCTCTCTCTCTGTCTTTCTGGTGTGTATGTGAGAGAGAAAGGGAGAAAAAAGACCAGGAAATTGCTTTCAAAAGCAGTGGTTCTCAACCTGTGGGTTGTGATCCCTTTCACAGGGGTTGCCTAAGCCCATCGATTGGGGGGGGTCACCACAACATGAGGAACTGTATTAAAGGATTGCAGCATTGGAAAGGTTGAGAACCACTGTCCTAAAGGCACTCACTGGCCAGAGTCCTCTTGGTTCTCTCTCAGGCATGTGCAAGTCTCCCCCAGGGAAGAGGAGGGAAGCCCATTTGCACCTGTAATTACATGGATGCTATGTATGTACATCCAAATGCCCATTTAATGGGCATAAATCCGACATTAGGAATAGGAATGCGCAGGAGCCAGTTACAAAACAATTCAGTCTTTTTGGACGTTCCAAAAACTCCCAGGGGAGGTCTGAAAGAAAAACAGAAGAACTGAGATATATCCACAAACGCAAGTCCATGGACAGTGGGCTGTTGGAGAGAGACACTGATGTCTCCCTGGCCCACTGCTATGGCCACGATCCCTTGCTAGTTGACTCTGGCTGGCCTCAGGAGGGCTCTCTTGGCCCATTTGCTCCCGAACCCCTTCCCTGCCACATTCCTCTGCTGTTCATACGGTTATTGCTGGCCTTGGCTTTAGGCAGCTTCTTCCTTCCCTCCTTCGACCATCATTAAAACTGAACTTGTCCCCCCATCACCATTCCTACCTAGTCCTGCATTTCTATTACTTCTCTCTCGCACACAACTGCTCATTCGTGGGCCCAAATGTCTGCCTATAAATACTTCACTTCATGCACCCAAGGAAGCCTTTGACTTATGCTAAAGCCTTCTTCCGTTTGTCTGAAAGGAGCTTTGCAGCATGTAACCCATGAAAGGTAAACTGATCTAGTCGTAGCCATTTCCTCCCAGACCCTGGACAGCTCAAAATGGCTTCCTCTCCCCTTGTCCATGCACCAAGGGGCATTCCCAGCCCACCCTCAGTGCCCTCTTTGCCCTGCACTCGCCTGGGTTCAGAGACGGCCAGGCACTCTTTGCATCCTTTGGCAGCATGGTTGGTGGTGGGTCTCCTTCCACAAAGGACGCCTTGCCCTTTGCCCCTCTTAGCCCTCGGCCTGAATATTTGGGGAATAAGCGCATGTGACCAAAGGCCAGGAACTTCAAGGGGGACCCACCCAGAAGTAGCGCTGCCCAGGAATTTCGCACATAGTAACATCCTTAGGAATGGGATTTGTCCCCAGATCATCTGAGTGGACATCTTTTGGCAAGAGCCCCAAAAGGAGATCATAGCATTGCAAGAGCCCCAGGGGACATCTAGGGTAACCCCATTCTGCCATGTAGGCATCCGAAGCTAAAGCCCATCCAGGATGGAGAGCCAGCCAAGGCAGGGTGGCCACATGTCCTCCTTTTTCAGGACACGTCCTACATTTCAAGCTTCTGTCCAGGAGGAATTCCAAAATGTCCTCCATTTTGAGCATGACTAACAAGCATGAATTTATATTGATATGTGTTTTTGGCTTTTATTTTGCAATGTCCTACGTTCTTCTTGAGTGTCCTACATTTTGTGGTGCCTTGTCCTCCTTTGCGGTCATGACTGCTGCTGGTCACCCTGAGCCCAGGCCTCTGATTCCCCCTCCTTTCTTGCTATCTCTGCCCCTTTGGCCTTTCATATGTCCTCTCTTTCCTCTCTGCAGGGATCGTGGCAGCAGCGGTCAACGTCACGGTCAAGGTGGACAACTGGAAATATCTCCCGGCCATGTCGGACCCCAGATCCCCTGCCTTCCAAAACTTTTCAAGGACATTTGCGGGAGAGGTGAGGGGGGGCCTTGGGGGGCTGTCCAGGCAGAACCTGAGCAGCTGAAGAGACCCCCATTCAGGAGACCCCTTCTTGCATGCTTGGCTGGCATCTCGTACCCTTGCCCGCCACAGACCAACAATCTCCCCTGCTGGGCAGGCTTTTTGGACCAGGCTTTCCAGGCCTTTTCATGGAAGGTGAGGGATCCTTGTGTTAGAAGGGGTCCAGCTGGGGGCCTTAGAGTCCGACCCCCCCTCCCTTCAGGAGACAGGCAGCTCTCTTGGAAGACAAAACAGGGATTCTGTTGGGACTCCAGCGCATTGTGACCCACATCCTAAGAAAGGGGTGTCCGGTGGGGTGAGGCCTGCTGACCCCACTGGAACCGGGAGGGTATCTTTCATACCCACAGACCCCTTCTTTTTGGCAGATCGCCCCCTTCTTTTTGGCAGTCCCTCTTCATTCACTGGGTGCTCATGCCCAATGTAAGAGGCCTAGCAAAATCATAGAATGATGGAAGGGATCCCAAAAGCTATCCAGTACCATGATAGAGATGGGCAGTCACTCTGCACATGCTCAGAGGAGCCTTGTTGTTCATTATCCTGGCTTCTTGCCTGCTGGGACAGATGTGCTGATCTCCTTCTCACTGACTCTCTCTGCAGATGGACAAGATCTATCACAGTATTCCTGGCTACCACAACATAACGGTGATTTCCCTGAGGTGAGCCCTTGAAGGGCTGTGGCCAGTGGCATCCAACACTGGGCAAAGGTCTGGAAGGATGGACACAGAAAGCCCCCTGTCCATCCCATGTGTGTGGGGCCATGGGCCCTTGACCAAAAGCCCTCTCCTTCCCCACTCCTCTGCCACAGAGGACCCTAAAAGGTCCCCTTCCCCAACATCTGGGTGACCCATACTTCCCGCTGGGATGGAGCCTCCTCCCATCCCAAGGGACCATATGGGCCAGATGTGAGGGTGGCTGGGGGCCCAGAGACCCACAATCCTGAGTGAACAGGAAGACCCCACCCCGATGCAATGGGGCTGCCTCCACCTGTTGAGAAAGTTAGTGGGGTGGCAGGTCCCAGTCGTGGAAAGAAGCGAGCCCCCTTCACCTGTCCATCCCCCCCCCCCCCAGTAAGGGCAGCGTTGTTGTGGACTACAAGGTGAACCTCTACCTGCCTGCCTCTGGATTCAACACCTCTTATGAAAAAACTCTTGCGAACATCACAGAGAAGCTGAACAAGACCCGATGCAGCTGCTCCGAATGCTCCAACGTCACCCTCGGGACAGGTGAGGGGTCAGCCCTGCTTAGCCCTCTGTGGCTGGGAGCCCCCAAATCTGGTACTGGGGAAAGGCCATCCCTTCCAGGGTTGTCCTCAGAGAATCTGAGAATCCTGGAGTTGGAAGGGACCCCCGAGGGCCACCCAGTCCAGCCCCCTCCTTCTGCCATGCAGGAATACACTGTCCAATCCCTCTCTGGGAGAGATTGCCCTCCACCCTCTGCTAAAAACCACCTCCCAAGAAGGAGACTGTGCCTCCATGGAGGCAGCAGCAAGTTCTTCCTGAGGCAGCCTCCCAGGGCTGCGATCCTCTTGTCTGTTCCCATTGGGGAGCTGTCCCTCTAAACTGAGCTGGACTTACGCTTGAGTAAGCACAGACAGGAAAAGACCTGGGAATCAGGGTGCAGGAGGCTTTGCACCAAGCCAGTTTGGGGGGAACTTGGTGCCTCTTGCAGAGCAGCCCAAATGGCTCCCTTCCAGGCATCCAGAACTCAAAGAATGGTTCAGCCTGTTGTTCCCTGTCCAAAATGTGGGCAGAAGGTGTGAACCTCTCCCTTGATTCCTAGAGTTGGAAGGGACCCCCGAGGGCCATTCGGAGCAGGTGGCCTCCCCCCCCCACAACAAGATGTATCCCCCCAATTTCTGCTTCCACTCTGCCATTGTTCCCTCAAATGGGGGCTTGAGGTGGTTTACAAAAACCGAAACAAGTGCAGGTGAAAAGGCAGACCATTCAGCCACTGGATTGTAAGTATGGAATCCTGTGTCCATTTTGGGACTCCAGAGGTCAAGGAAGAGGTGGATAAGCTGGAGCGTGTCCAGAGGAGGGTGACCAAGGTGGTCAAAGGTCTGGATGGAAACTGGCCATCCCAGTGAGGAATGGCTGAGGGAGCTGGGTATGTCCAGCTTGAAGAAGATAGCAATCTCTGACTACCTGAAGGGACTCAAAGGCATTGCTGTGTTAGTCTGGGAAATCAGCGCAGAAAGGGACCCTGTAGCACCTTTGAGATTAGCTGAGAGAAAGACATTGGTAGCATAGTTTTTTGTAGATGACATCTATATTCTCAGATGCTAAATTGTGCCCAGGAAGGACTTTTGCAGATGGACTGAGCTTGTTTTCTGCTGCTTCAGAAACTAGGACACAAACCGTTGGATTTAAATAACAAGCAAAGAGATTCAACCTAAACAATAGGAAAAGCGTCTTGAATATGGGGGAGGGGGGGTGGAGCGGGGAGGACTGTTCAGGAAGGAAGGGGTGGCCTTGCAGGGTGAGGGGCAGGCCCTTCTTCTGTGCCAGGCTCTCCGTCTTCTGAGGCGCTGCCACCTTCTTCCTTTCCTTCTTCAGATTCTACCTGCCTGAGGTTCTATCCAGAATTCCAAGTGACCCCAGTACCACTGGACCCCACAGGTGGGACCCTCCCCTATGTTTCTCCCTGCACGAGTGGGCATTCTTTGGGCACCTCCATGCCCACCCTGTGCCCAACCCCTGCACTGGGGCACCCAGACTGAGACGGTTGGGCAAAGGAAAAGCAAGGGTCACACACAATGGGGCATGTCTGGGCACCTCACTGGGTTTGCCCCTCTCCCTTTGCTTAGCTGGGAGGCACCAGGCAGACGTGGCACGGTGGGTGGGGTGGGGTGTGGTTGTAATTGGGGCAGTGGCTGCGTTTGCCACTCCTGGCTGACTCTCCTCCCCCCCCCCCCCATGGCTGGATGACCAGTGGTGTGCACTGCCTGGCTGTCCAAGGACCTCCAGGTCTACTTCATGGCAAAAAGCGTGAACAACAGCGTCCAGTGCGTCTCCAGCTGCAGCTCCCAGCACCCAGACTACTTCAGCTGTGGTAATGGGAACTGTCAGATCCGGTCCAACGGGCCCAACTGCTTGTAAGTAGCACCCCAGGGATGGAGTGGGGTGGGGGGCAGCCAAGGGTCAGGCCTTGCTCAGGCCCTTGTCCTGTCAGCTTTGCAGCTGATGGTGTTGGACCTTGCGCCAAAGAGAGGGAAGGCAGCTGAGCCTGCAAACAGCATCAGATTGCAACAATAACCCTGCGAGGTAGACCAGGGCTAATGCCATCTCACCCCACAGGAAGGGGTGGAGGAGGGAGCCAGCCAAGATCTCTGGAGGTCAAACCCGGGGGCTTGGGGGCTTAGGGGCCAGGAAGACGCTGTGGTCTGGTGTGGCCCAGGGCAAGAAGGGGCACAGGGGGCTGTTTGTGGGGCAGGGGGCTAGGAGGGATGTGCAAACAGGACCTCCAACAGTTCCAGGGGGCAGCAACAAAAAGAGAACTAGCCAGGAGTGTCTCCCCCAGCCACGTGCTGTGACCCTTTGCCTCCTCTCCCAGGGGCCCAAAGGTCTGCCCCCCCACTTTCCCTCCTGACTCCTCTCTTCCTTCCCCAGTTGCCCCCAGTCGGACTCTTACTGGTACACCGGCTGGCACTGCGAGCAAAGGATCAGCAAGGTGGGGGTGGCCGTGGGGGTGGCGCTGGGCCTGGCGGTCCTCCTGATCGTGATCCTTGTCCTGGCCATCCTCCTCTGCTGGCAGCACCAGACTTGGCAGCCCAGGTGAGCAGAGGGCAAGGCGGGCACCAGGGAGGCAGACGGGAGGAACAGGGTGGGCTTCCCTGCCCGGGCACGGTCTCCCTGATGGGGCACTTCTCTCTGGGCTAGGAGGTTGTCCCACGCTCCCTCTCTGGCTTCTCCCAATCCCTGGACTTCTGCTGGACAGGATGCGTTTTCACCTGAAGCCCTCCTTTGCTCACCTAGCACATGGCTCTCCTTGCGAAGGGGGGTGGCTTCCTTCTTCCACATCTGGCCCAGCGCTGGGCATCCGTCTGCCTCCGTGCACAGCAGATGCTCACCACTGGACATGACCGATGCTGTGGAGGAGCCGCAGGGCCGGCCTCTTCCAAAGGAAACCCCAACAGTTTGATTTGGGCTGCAGGGCCAAGACCTTCCTCTTCCAAAGGGGTTTCACCCCTCTCCCTGTCCTGCCCTGACCCATAAGAAACATGAATAAAATAATTGTATCAGAATCCAGGAGGCCACAATGTGGGCATCAGCCTAGCGAAGAGCTGCAGTGCGTTTGCTGGACAGCCCACTAAAGGGCCAGCAGACATGGGGGGCCTTGGCTGACCCATACATTGGGGGGGGGGGTGTTGGTGGTTACAGGCTGAAGAATCCGGCCATCAGTGAGGAGGCCTGGTACGAGAATGACCCGGAATGGAGCCCCCCCTGGCTGCCTCGGCCCCACATCCCCGCCAGGGATGGCAGCAGCAGCACCAGCATCAGTGCACCAGGTAGGAGCCCCCTCCCCAGGTGGGCGAAGGGGGAGAGAGCGGAGGCTGAGAGAGTGTGACTTGCCCAGGGCCACTCCTAGGAGTGCCCCGGCTGCCCTCTCAAGCTCTCTTCCGCTCTTTTCTCCCAGCCCCCACAGACCCAGATGGCCGCTCCAGCAGTGAGGACGGACGGAGCTCCCCGCCAGGCCAAGGCACCTTCCGGCCACGGCTGGACAAAGTGGACACCTCCCTTCAGGTACAGCAGTTGCCTGGGGGGGAAGGCAGAAATAAAGGGGTTGTGGCAGGGGTTCACCCTCACTATGGTACATCAGGGTTGCCAGCGGCATAAATACCCTCCCCTTGGAAGCACCATCTTGTCTGTCCAGATTTGGGGGGGGGGCAGTAGGAGGCCAAGGGCCCTAAGACTACGGGAGTCGGGGGAGGGGGGTCAGGAGGCTCCCAGTGGGGCAAAGTGGGACATTTGGGCTGCAGAAGAGGGGAGTGGGATCTCTGGGCCTCTGGCTCAGTCGGGGAAGCAGGAGGGCAGAGTGGGGTGAGGGCGACCCCTTGAGGAGAGCAGGGGACTCTCAGGGGCCACCTGGCTCACCTCCGCTCCTCTCTCTTTCTCTCATTCTCTCTCTCTCTCTCTCTCTCTCTGGCGGCTGCAGGCACGGATCGCCCGGCCCCAGGTGACCCACCTGTGAGGAGGAGGCCAATGGGCAGGAGCTCGGTCTGGCCTGGATGCTGGACTTGCAGGCAGATGACCCCCAGGGAGCCCCCTCCCCAGCTGAGATGGAGAAGACAGAGGAGCCCTGGAATTAGGGGGTGCGTGCGTTGTGCTCCCTCTTGCTCCACTGAGGTACTATTGAGGAACTGGCGGCCAGTGCTGGTGGTAGCCCCTTCCTCCCACGAAAACACCAGGAGGAGAGCTTGGACTGCTTTGGGGGCTCTTCCGGCCCTCCAGCCCCTCCTGGACCCACATGACCCCCAGCCACTGACTGGCGCAAGGGCAGCTGCACTATATTCTGGGTCCAGCAACGGATGAAGGGGGAAGAGGAGGTGGCCCCCCAAGGGAGCTCCGTGCTGCCCCTGCCGGACAGGGACTGGGCCTCCCACTGGCCTCCTCTTCCTCCCCACCACCCCAACCGCCCCTTCACCCCTTCCTTCCTAACCCCCCATCTCTTTGCCCCTTCCTAGCTGGGGCTGGCCCCCTCGCCTTAACTCCCCCCAAGGCCCCCCTGGGTCCCTCAGGGTGGGGGAGAGGGGAGGGCCTTTTAGGGGCAGGTGGGGGCACTTTGGGGGAACTGACGGCACCCCCCTGCCCTCCTTTGGTCTGTTTTCATGGCACTGTGTGTGTGTGTGTGTGTGTGTGTGCGCGCGCTCATGTGTGCATTTGCACACATATGTGTATCTCCCCCCCCCCTTTTGTTGCCCTTTGGGGCAAGCACCCCACATCCTCTTTGCCCCCTCCCCTCCAAGCCATCAAAATCTGAGTGCAATAATCCAGAACAAAACATAGCGGGTGTTTTGCCAATGGATGCAAGCCATACAAATAGCAACAGAGAGTGATGATGATGATGATGATGATGATGACGACAACAACGACGATGGTATCAATAATATTAATAATAACTGTACCAATGCTGCTGATGTTGGTTGACACAGGGATTGATTCAGGGAAGGGAAAATAAAGGAGGCCAAAAAAGTCCCTCCTTGTCTTGTGAATTCTCTTGCCATGTGGGGGCTTCTCTCTTGGGGTCTCTCTGGGGACTAGACAACCGGGGGGGGGGGCACAATACTTTCCCCCTCCTCAGAGAGCAAGGAACCTTGGCTCCAGCCTTTGTGGGGAACTGCGAGGGCCAGTGGCCAGAGGGCTCCCTCCTTCTCCCAAAGACGCTTCCCTTCCAGAGAGGCAGCTGAACTGCCCAGTCCTGAGCCTCGCAGGGCCCCATATGCTGCCCCATGGAGAAGTATGCTGTGGGGCGGCTGTGGGATGGCAGCAAGTGGGGGTCTCCAAGTCGGTTGTGAAGGAAGCATGTTCCTTCCTGATAGTGCCTGCCATACTCTGCAGTTTTAGCAGCTGAAATCCCGCTGCTCTTTCACGCAGATGTAGGTTCCCTTGCGCATGTAGTTGGTCATTTCAGGCTGTTACTTAACGGCTACATCCTTGTGTAATCAGAGAACCACAGATATAACCACGGCATACACAGTGGTGCATTCTTGGATGAAGGGTGAATACTGTTCTCATCTTCCAAACGGGGGGGGGGGGGGGGGGACCAGTCAGTCTGCACACACTTATAGAAGGACATGCTGAGACTACTAAGAGCCAGCATGAGTTTCTCAAAAAGAAGTCAGGCAAAACAAACTTATCTCTCTTTGGAGAATGCAACAGGCTTGATAGATCAGAGGAGTGCTGTGGATGTAGTACATCTTGTTTTCAGTAAGGTTCCCCTATGACATTCTTGCAGGCAAGCTGGCAAAGTGTCGGCTCAGTAGTGCTACAGTTTGGTGGCTATGTAATGGGTTGGCAGAGCAAACTCAGAGAGTGCCGGCCAGCGGCTGCTCTTCATCCAGAGGAGAGAAGGGACTAGTGGGAAGAGGACTACTGGGAAGATAAGACTGAGAGCCATCTTGAAACATATGAAGGGATGCCATGTAGAAGAGGGGGCCAGCTTGTTTTCTGCTGCTCCAGAGGACATCAACCAATGGATTTAATGGCAATCTTTTAAACAGAGGTTGGGCTGGCACCTTCCAGGAGAGCTTTAGCTCTGCATTTCCCCATGGCTGGGGCTGGACTAGGCATCCCTTGCAGCCACCATTGAGACTCTATGCTCCTAATGCCTTCTGTGTCCCCCTTGGTCCCCTGGGGGGGTGGCAGAAGAGGCCCTGCGTGTTATTGCCCATTGTGCCATGGGGCAAGAAGCAGAGACACACCGGCTGGTGTTGAGCAGAAGGACGGCACAGCACAGCCGAGGAAGGCCTCATGCGCCACGCAGGGTTACATGGCACAAACAAGATGGAGGACCCCGCCCTCACCTTCTCTGCATCTTCAGCTGCCCCTTGATTGCTCTTAGCAGCCCTGTTTGCTGTGCAAACACTAGAAGGACAGCAGGAGGTGGGTTTTTGTGGGAATGAATCCAAAAAAAGGCCCTCCCTCCCTGTCACTTCATCAAAGCAGCACAGGGGAGGAGGAGGAAGAAGCCTCCCTGGGCAAAAGAAAGTGGCTACCAGGGCAAAGGGTAAGGCAGGCCAGGAAACCAAAGGCATGCAATGCCCCTGCCTGGACCCAATCGACCCTTGATATCAAACCTCCACATTAAAAGGCATGTGGTCATGGGGCTTCAAGAATGATGAGCCGGGAGAGAGACGCATCCTTTGGGTGACTGGGAGGTCAGCAATGGGAAAGAGGCATCTAGCAAAAATTTGGGGATCCGACAGACCAGATGGGTTTGCCACCTTTTTCTTTGGGATGGCTGCATTTTATTGGTTCCAGGGCTCTTCTCTTTCTTCCTCATGGAAGACCCCATCCCAAGATTCCCCAAAGCCTGCCCTTAATGGGGAACAGAGGGGGGGGAGAAGGGGGCACACAGCAGGAGGTCCACAAACAGCCAAAAATCACCAGCTCAATGTTTTCCAGGGATTTCTTGCAGAGGTCACATCTTTGCAAGGCCAGGGGCTCCAACCGGCCCATTCAGGCCCACCCTGTGCCCCTCTGATCCCCACTGGCTGCCGCTGGCCTCCTGCCTCCCCAAGGAGCTCTTCCTGGATGGAGACCCATGTGAGGAGGCCATACCCTGCGCATGGGGGCAGCGAAAGGCTCGCTCCTCTGGCTGCTCTTTCCTACTGTAGGGTCTCCCTGTGCTTGCTTTTGTTTCTTCCATCTTAACTTTTAACCTTTTAGAAGCTCTTGGGAGGCAGAATAAGTGTCAAATGGACAGAGAGACCTCAGTCTTGCAGGGCGGCTGAAGAGGTTGGACTTTTGCATCCTCTTCATTCTGCCAGGCAAAGAGATCCCTCCGACACAAAGGCACACTGCAATGCCCATCAGAGCTGCTCGCTGGCGGCCAGAGGGTCCCTTGCCCCCCAGTTCTGTGTGTGGGACCCCCAGCAGGACAGTCAGGAGGGAAGCAGTCATGGCAGCATCCTTTGTGGTTATGAGGAGCTTGCAAGTCAATGCTACTTACAGTGGCCTGTAAGGTTTAGTGGTCTGAGTGTTGGACTGTGACTTCAGAGACCAGGGTTCGAGTCCCTGCTTGGCCATGGAAACCCACTTGGTAACCTTGGGCAAAGTCACACTCTCTCAGCCTCATGTGAGGGCAATGGCCAAAGTCTTAACAAATCTTGCCAAGAAAACACCATGATAGGGCCGCCTTAGGGTCACCATAAGTCAGAAATGCCTTGAAGGCACACACAGCATCAAACCATAAGCTGTCTCCTACAATAAGACTTCCTTGTCATCCTGACTGACTCTGAGGAGGGTTTCCCTTCTGGCTTCCTCTGAGACTGAGGGAGCAGGACTGGCCCAGGGCCGCCAGGGGTTTTCCATGGCCAAGCATCAGGAGACCTGAACCCTGGCCTGCTTGGGGGGGGGGGGGGTCTTATTCCGGCCCTCGGACCCCTCTCCCTTGGGCGCCATCCTCCTCTCCTACCCAGATTTTATGGCCCTTGCAGGGCCTGGCTGCCAGTTCCCTCCCTTCATGACGCAGAAAGTCCAGCACCGGAGCAAAGTTCTGGTGTGGCTCACGTTGCAAAGGCCTTTCCCAGGAAGGGTGCCTTCTCTTCCAGCTTTGGGGACCATGGGGAGTGAAGCTCGCCACAAGGCCTCTGCCATCTCTGCCTCCTTCCTCCTGCTCCTTTGTTCTCTGTGCCCCTCAACTGGTAGGGGGGCTCTGGAAGTTGGGGGGCTGTGCAGGGTCGGGAGCCAGGAAAGGGGCAGGGAAGGCAGGGCATTAGGAACCATGGGCTTCAAGGGGACACCCCTGACTTCTCTGGGGAGCGGTGGGTTGGGGAAGAGGGGCACAAGAGGGCAGAGCGTTGGCAAGGAAGCCCACTTCCCAGCTGTCGCTTTGCCCCTCCGTTCAGGCCTACTCTCTGGGTCTCTCTTGCAGGGCTGAACTGCCTCAACGGAGGCACCTTTGATGGGGTGAAGTGTCTCTGTCCCCCATATTACTACGGCCCCCTCTGTGAAGAGGGGGGTCCACCATCACCACCACCACCCAGCCCCTCCAGCACCGCCGCCGCCATCAAGACCACCACAAGTGCCACAGTTACTTCACCAGGTGGGCAAAAGCCATGGCTGACTATGGACCCAGCTGGGATCTCCCGGTTCCGAGTTGGGTCTTGTGCCAGCGGTGTTTGCTTTGGGGGGAAGTGGTGTGTGGTGGGGGGGTCCATGGGTGCTAAGGGCAGGGATCCAGGTTGGCTGGCCATGTCAGGGGACCTCTGGGAGCGTTGCAGAGTGCCTTCTGCTTGTGCCCATGGAGGAACCACACAAAGCCCCCAGGCCTCCTCCCAGAATAACGGGGTTCAGGGGCTCTGACCACTAGACATAAGTATTCAACAGGGAAATTAACTCTTGCCATAAGTGTTTAAGATGTTTAGCTCAGCCCTTTGAGTGTGGATACTGCTTGCAATCAGTGTTCAGGTACTTTGGAGATTGAAAACCCATTATTCAAATTCTATCTTATACTTGTTTCATCTGTGATTGTCTTGAAAAGGAAAAAGGCCTTTTGCCTAAAAGAGACCCAAGAGAGCAAAGACCTTGCCTCCAATGCAGCCTTGGACAAGATGGTGGAGACGGGGGTCTCCTTCACACCCCCAGCAACAAGGCGGCACTCTGACCCCCATGGCCCTGTCCTCCTCTGGCCCCTTCTGCCCATGCTGACCCTCACCCTGGTCAGCGCTGAACTTTGGGGAGGGGGAGGCCCCTGAAGAATGTCTGGGGACCCCCAGCTCTGGGGAAGGAGGAGGAACTCTGCTTTGGCCTCTTATCCCCCTTACAGCTCTAAGTATGTGTGTATGTGTTGACCTTTTAGCAGAAAGCAGAATCTGGGGTAACCAATGCGCCAAAATCAGCAGCATCAGCAAGGCCCCATTTCTCAGATTTTGCCCAGTTTCAGCAGGGAGGCCTTTGAGTCTGTCCCAGGCTTTCTTTGTAGGGGGTCTGCCCTGTTGTCTTTGCTTTACCCCGAGAAGGACATGTGGGGTGTGTGCATGTGTTCGTGGATGATTCTTCCTCCCTTCCTTTCAGTCCCCTGCCAAAATGGCGGACACCGCAATGGCTCCCAGTGCATTTGCCCCCCGGGCTTCTGGGGGCCCCTCTGCAACTCCTTTGATGCCAGGGACTGCCAGCACGGGGGGGTCTGGGCGGAGGGGGCCTGCCGATGCAGCCGCCACTTCTGGGGCCCTCGCTGCCAATTCGTGGAGAACGTCATCCGGGTGGAGACAGGTAAGGGGTCAGGGGCCTGGGGGGCGCTTTGGGGAGGGGAGAGAGCCCACCAACTACAACTGCCCCAAACTCTGGGAGGCTGAGGCCCAGCTTGGTGTGGGGGGGGGGGCTCACCTGATGATCTTGACTGGGACTGACCCCCGTCCTCAGATGCTGCTCACGAGCAGCACCTTCACTCATCTCTCTTTGGGCTTCCCAAAAATGTTTGGAACTGGGCAGAATTTGTGAACCCTGAGCCCATCTGCTAGTCTCTTTTAGGGGCCACAGGGTCCCGAGTCCCCTCCCAGCCTGTCCTGCTTCTCCTCCTCACTGTATCCCCCAACCATCCCAGTCTCCCCCACCCAGTACCCACATGCTCCTGGTCCCCACAGGACCCCCTTCTCCCCAGTGGGGGTCTGCGCATGGGGGTGGTGCTGGCCCCTCTGAACCACCCCCCTCTCCCCCTGGCAGAGGCAGAGGCCTGGCTGGACATGGCGGTCAGGGTCCCCAACCGCCTCTTCACGGATCGGCTGCTGGATCCATCCTCCCCAGACTTCCAGGACTTTGTGCAGGAGTTCGTGCAGAAGGTAAAACCCAGAAGGACTCCGATTCAACATGGCGCTCAGGGTGCGGCTGGGTCCTGGGGGCAAGATGGAACCGGGAAGGACAGGCACAAGGGCCCCTGAGCATGCATGGAGCGCACCGTTCTCTAAGGTCCAAAGACAGGCTGGAGCAACCTTTCTCCACGTTTTGCCCTAGAGAACCTTTGAAATAATGTTCATTTTTTGGGAAACCTGTGTAAAAATTGTTGTTGTTGTTGTTGTTGTTGTGTGCCTTCAAGTCATTTCTGACTTATGGCGACCCTAACACAACTCTGTCACGGGGTTTTCTTGTCAGGATTTATTCCGCGGAGGTTTGCCTTTGCTTTCTCCTGAGGATGAAAAAGTGTGGCCAAAGTCACCCGGTCAGTTTCACTCCTCTTGTGGCCGGCTGTGGCTGCAGGAGCCCTGGCTGAGAAGCCCTGGCTGGAGGCTGGAGGCCTGGTTTGAGAAATATCTTGTTCTAAGGAGGCTGTATCCACATGCACAGAGGCCTTTAGGTAACGGCTGACAGAACTGCAGTGAGAAGGAGCCCAAAAACCCATCTGCTCCAACCCCTACAAATGCAGACATCCAGAGCAGGCGCATTCCTAGAGATGCGCGCCCAGCGCCTGTCTTAAGACCTCCAAAGGAGGGGAGACCACCGCCCTCCAAGGAGGCCCATGTTCCACGCTCCCACAACTCCTACCACTAGCAAGTTATCCCTAATCTTTAGGCAGAATCTCTGTTTCTTCCCATTTGAATTCTTTGGTTCCTGTTCCGGTCTCTAAAACAACAGAAAACAATCTGGCTCCATCCTCTTTGTGTTGGCACCCCTTGAAGTTTAAAGAGGACCATGTCCTCTCTCTCCTTCAGGCCAAACATCTCCAAGTCCCTAAACCCAGTCCCTCATCGTCTGATCGGGGCTCCAGACCCTCCTGGCATCTTTGGGCCAAGGCTCAAATCCCAGGGTCCTCAGCACTAAACTCAGCACTAAACTAAGCCCATCATTACATCTTCCCTTTTAGCAGAGCACTGTAGTTTCAAGTTAACGTTTATTGTACTAGCCAAAGGCCATGACAAAATGAGCTTATCAAAAAGCACAAAGCATTTAACATTTAAAACAAAAGGCACAGAATACAAAGGACAAACAATGTCCCAACATTTAATGTGCAGTTAAAAATAGTTAACTGTTAAAAAGGACAAATGGAAAAAGAGACCCCTTTTCTGGATATCAGGAAACAAATATGATATAATCATAAAATCTAATTAGTGCTTGGCGTCTCAATGGCAATTTATGGCAAATTTATTTGACTCTCTCTTTCTAATAATCCTTTTTGCAGCCGTGGCAAAAAGAGCTGCTCTATGCGTTACACAGTCATTGGTGTCACTCAAAAGGAATGGGACCGAATCAGCAGCAGAGCTCCCACTTTTCTTTGTTAGCCAAGGAGTTAAAGATCTCTTTCTAGGGTCGCTGTACAATGGACAAATTAACAAGTAGTGAACAGTATCCTCCGCCTGAGGCTGGCTGCAGATGCATAGTCTCTCCTCAAAAGGCACTTTGTTGCAGCGTCCGTCTAGAACAGGGGTAGGCAACCTGCGGCCCGGATGCGGCCTGGCGAGGCCTTGGGACCGGCCCCAGCCCGGTCCTGCCGCCGATTGCCGCCGGGGCCTTTGGCGTCTTGCGCGAGGGGCATGGTGGGGCAATTGTCTATAGAAGCCTTAGAAACATGCATTTATCTTAACATTTTTTTAAAAATCAGCAAATGTTTTCGTGTGCCCTCCATTTTTTATTTAAAAAGTGCCCTCCATTTGAAAATTTTGTCCTACATTTGTCCCGGTTTATTTATTTATTTATTTATTTTTAAATTATTTAATTTTTTTTTTTTTTGGCTTCGGCCCCCCAGTTGTCTGGGGGACAGCAACCCGGCTCCCGGCCCAAAAGGGTTGCCTACCCCTGGTCTAGAATCACAGCAGCCATTACTTGAAGTCGTAGCTCCATGAAGGCAATTCTCAAAGTAGGCGACTTGAGTTTAGTCAAATATCCGGCTCTAAAATGTTCAGTCTTCAAAAAGGAGAACCAAAAGGAGAATTGTGAGGTCTTAATTGACTGCAGATCTTTTCTTGAATCAGTCCAAAAGAAGAATTCCCTTCATTGCCAAGAACAGCGTTCAGCTCGGAAAGGTTAGATTTCTGTAAAAGAATTTGAAAACTTGATTTCCAGAACTGGTTGTCGCACATTTCCAAGTAACACAAAGCTGGGAGATGATTAGTTGGTAAGATGGCAATATGTTTAAAATGTCTTATCGTGTAAAATCTATTCTTGTTTTAACGGAGGGGCAGCCAGAGTCAGAGCGCAAAATAGGTGCAGGAGCAACACCTGGTAAAGTGCAGAGCTCTCGGAGAAACCTGTTTTGTAAGATTTCCAAGGCTTTGCCAGTGTTGGTGTCTGATCCCATATTTCTGCGCCGTAAAGCATCTGGGCAATGACTTTGCTCTTGAGGATTTTTAAGTCAGGTTCAATCAACTGGACGCTTTGGTTGTAATAGGATTTCAACAAGGCTCTGACTGTTTTGTCAGCTTTCAGCTTTACTGCCTCCCTCTGGTTTTTCCAAGAAAGGGACTCACTGAAAACTATGCCCAGATATAGGAACAGTTGGGTTTGTTCTATGTTACGTTGGCCTAGGAGCCATGTGTGCTTTGGGGAGTTTCTGTCGAATACCATTACCTTGGTTTTGGAGTAGTTTATTGACAAGTGTTCTTGATGGCAATAGACACTGAAAGCATTCAATAGATTTTCGAGACCTAAACGAGACAGAGAAACGAGCACAAAATCATCTGCATAGATCAGAAGGAGGATCGTTCTGTTCCTGATAACTGGGGAGGGAGAATCAGCTGAAGATAAGAAAGATACCAGACCGTCCACATAGACGTTAAAGAGGGTAAGCACCAGAAGGCATCCCTGTTTCACTCCTCAGGTTGTTTTCAAGGCTTCTGTCAGGAAACCATCTAAACCGATTCTAACCCTCATTTCTGTATGGCTGTATCGTTCCCGTATCCATCTTAAAAGGCTGATATCAATCCCTAATCTGTGTAGCTTTCCCCGTAATCCATTTCCGTTCATAGAATCAAAAGCAGCTGTAAGATCCATGAAAGCTGCATAGAGATGTTTCTTGTTTTCCTTGGAATACTTCCTTACAATATGGCTTAATGTGAAACACTGATCTATAGTGCTGTATCCGCTTCTGAATCCTGCCTCTTCTTCATGTATGACTTGCTTATTTTGCAGCCAGTCTGTTAACTTGCAAAGCAAGTGCTGAGCATGCAGCTTCGAAGTAATGTCAAGTAAGCTGATTGGGCGGCAGTTTTGTGGGTCATTCCTGTCTCCTTCCTTATGGATTGGGAAAACAATGCTCCTCTTCCATCCATGCGGCATTTGTCCTGAATTGTTTATTGGCGAGGATGGGAGACCACCATCCAGCATGTCCTTTGAGAAGTTCTGGAGGAAGTTTCTCCTCTCCTGGAGCTTTCTTGGGTTTCAATGAAGCGATTAAACATTTTACCTCATCGGCTGTGACTGGCTGCCACTCATCCTGTATCAAACCGTCCATAGTCAGAAGGCTGAAAATGTTTGTCTGTTATTAAACACGGTCTGAGTTCTGTCACAATTTGTTGGTAGAGATCTATGTGATTTGTAGATTTATCATAGAAAAGCTGGCGCATACATGGCAGAAAATTGCTATGTAGTTTCTCTTGTGAGTATTGCTACTCGGTCTAATAGGCCACTTCAGCCTCTTCTCCCCCAACAGTTCCCCTGTTAGATTTGCAGTTTTAACTAGTTCTGCCCGTTCAAGAATTGGTTGCAA
This sequence comes from Sceloporus occidentalis, assembly GCA_023333645.1. NCBI lineage: Eukaryota > Metazoa > Chordata > Lepidosauria > Squamata > Phrynosomatidae > Sceloporus > Sceloporus occidentalis. Next base: position 44,332 of record JALMGF010000265.1, read on the forward strand.
GGATGCTGTCAAAGGGAGGTGATCACTTTCCCTGCGTTCCAGGATTTTAAAGGCATTTACTGGGGGAACAACGAAGGTGAGACTAATATGAGGTCAATAATGCTGCCGCCTTGATTGCTTAGATAAGTATAATAGCCCCTTGTTACATCCACAGGGCTCCCAGGCAAAGTAAAGAGATTATGCTGAAATATAAATTCTAGGAATTTTAATCCTTGCTGGTTATATTTGTTATCCAAGGAGGTACATGATGTTAGAAATACATCTTCTAATTCTATGCCTAATGGATGAAAGAGACCTTCTGAAGCAGCTCTAATTCAGGCATTGAAATCCCCGCATATAAAGAGAAAAGCATTGGAGAGTTTCTGGTTGATCTGCTCAAGAGGAGTGTTAAATCGTCCCATATTGTGGAGGATAGCAGCTGGTCGTTTGTGGGGGACAGTAGGCATTTATACAGAAACGGGTCTTCCCTGCATCAGTATTGATTTGGACTGGCGAAAGATAGTGATTTTGCAAGCCAAAGCCCACCATCGGAGTTTCTCCTGCCGCCGATTCTACTGAGATGAAAGACCCCCGACCGCCGCTTCCTCGCCCCTTCTTATGCTTTCTTGCAGCTGGCTGACTAAATGCCTTATAGCCTAGAAGGAGTGGAGGGTTATCTTTGGGAGGCCAAGTTTCTTGCAGGCAAACCACCTCGTATTTTTGAAGTCTTGTGATAAATTCCTTATCTGCCATGTTGTTTCCCATCCGTCCGTCCATCCGTCCGTCCAGGTTCCAGGAGATTATGTTGAGCCGCTTTGCTTTGACTCTAGCCAGTTACATTTTCTAGGGAAAGGTTTCTGATACTCGACCTTTGGCCTTTGACTGATGACCTTGTTGGACCTTAATAGCTCTCCTGAGTTTGATGCATTGATGCTGTCTTGTCATTTTGGCCTACCTAGATATGTCCCACTTTGCTTTCGAGGGTCTATATGCTTGTCCTTACTTTCTTGCTTGGAGGGGCCTAAAGGGATGTTGTTTGGTAAGTGATAAAAGGCCAGATCTTATGCCTCTTGTTGTTCCAACTTCTTCTACTCACTTTGTCATTTCTAATTTGACTTTCTCTTTCTCCCCATGAAAGGGGGGGGGGGATTGGAGGGTTAGAAAAGCGTTTGTGAAGATTATTTTGTGGTTGAATGAGTTCAAATAACAGGCCTTTGTTAGGAAATAAATACAGTGGGTTCTTGCCTTACATGGGGGATCTGTTCTGGACCCCCCCCCCCCCCGCGTAAGGCTAATTTCAAAAATGCTCAAGCCCCATTCATTTGAATGGGGCTCGTGCGCGGTGGCGCAGCAGTGCAGGAACATGCGGGGCGCCACAGGTGTGCGCCCCATCCATTTGAATGGGATACGCTGCCCGTGCGCCCTGCGCGTCCCCCGCAGCTTGAGCGCATATGCTTAAGTCTGCGTAAAGTATAATAGAGATCCAAATCCTTGCCAGATGTCGGGATCCTGAAAAGTCAATCTATACTGCCTCTTTGTCCATGCTGGGAGAGATGTTTACAGAAGACGCCGTTGCTTACATCCAAAGCGGACCCCAAGGTAGACCGGACTTCTTCTGAATGTCCTTGAGCTGATGTCGTTGCTCCACCTGGTTTCTTTCCTGGCCAATTATGTATGATCCCTTGTCCTTTCTCTGAGGATCGCTTACTGTGCAAGCTCTGATGAGTGGTAGGCTTTTGGTTCAACAGTATTTGAGATGTTTCTCCACCATCCTCTGCCATATCTTTCCATGCAAGGAAGAGCCTTTGCCTCTGCAGCAGTTTCAGCTGGGCTGCCAATCTCCTGATCAGTCTCACCTTCTTGGACCTCATTGATGCCCTTTTAGCAGAGCAGCCGCTATTGTGCTTTGCTATATGGCCCTGGATAGATCTTCCCTCTTAATTATTCAGTGGTTAAATGAGAACCTGAGCTATTGATGATGATGATGCATAACAGGTGAAATTGATGCAACAAATGTGTTGGAAGGGAATGATCTTTGCCCATTAACTAGGTCACAAATATTAACCCATCTTTATAAGCTGTGTTGGCAATTTTCTCTTCCTGGCGCAATGCCTCTGTGTTTGCTGACCATGGGTTGCCAACTGTTGTCTGGCTGGAATCCAGACCTTCAGATACATCTGAGAGACATCTTGGGGTGGCTCTTAGGTCACTGCAGTTCCAGTCCAGTACGTTTCTGCTGGTGGTCTCTCTTCCATAGGAGAGGGGTGAGAATCACACAGCCCACCATATGTTCTTGGACTGCAGCTCCCAGCAGCCCCTAGCCAGCATATGGCCAACGATGAGGAATGGGATTCAGCAACATCTTGAGGGCCATGCATCTCCCTCCTGACTTGTCTCAAGCTGAATATTGGGGTGATTTCTCCGACAACCACCTGGTTTCATGTTCTGATGCCTTATGGAAATGATATTTCCATCTCAGGATTCCTTCCTTGTTTCCTTCATGGGTCAGTGATGCCAGTAGCGCTGGGCTGACGTAAATAGCCCTGAGGACCCTTCCCACTCACAGCTGCACCCACCATCCTCCAGAGATTGCTCCTATAAACCAGCCGCCCTCCTAGAGATCCCTCCTGCCACCACCACTACTATCTGTGGCCTGCTGCACCATGTTTGACCATCTGCACAGACCTCCCAACACGCTCTTTTGACTGATGAAAGTGAGGCTTGAACAGAGAGCGGGTGCTAAATATCACAGGCCAGATCTCTGCTCAAGAGAGCTGTGGGTCAGAGTCACGGAAGACCTTACCTCGAATACCATGTCTGACCAAGGTCCTTCTCAGGCTGGCAGTTCATGGCTGGTACTTGCAATGCCAGCATGAGGGGCAGTGTGGTGTAGTGGTTTGAGTGTTGAACTATGACTGTGGAGGAGACCCAGATTCAATTCCCAGATCAGCCATGAAGGCCACTGGGTGACCTTGGGCAAGTCTCATGCCCTCAGCCTCAAGGGATGGCAATCGCAACACTCCTCTGGACAACTCTTGCCAAGAAACCCCCGTGATATGCCTTAGGGTCGCCATAATTTGGGAACAACTTGAAGGTACACAATCACCACAACTTTGCAATGCACACATTTCCGGATGCTGAGGGAATAACAGAGCTGGGCTGGGAGTAGCCCTTGGGGTGCCATGTCAATAGATCAGATCCTGATTCCCGAGCAGCCCTTTGGGGTTTTGGGATGGAGTTTCAGTGGCCCTGGCTGTGGCTTGAGTTTTAAACAGGCAAAACAGCTGTGCTGCTGCTCAACAGCTGCCTCACATCTGCTCAGTACTGGGACATTCTGGAAGCACCAGCAACATGGACATTCGTTGGCCCCAGAAATGGTCCTACTAACAGACAATTGCAATGCTTCAGAAACTGAGTAGTACCAAGGTGGGCAACAGTGCGCATCAGTGCCCCAGGGACAATCTCTGTTGCAGTTGCTGTTGTTAACTGACCTCAGTTCAACTTTGACTTATGGGGACCCATGAATGAGAGTCCACCAAGTCACTCCATCATCAACCATCCTGCTCAGGTCTTGCAACATCAGGGAATTGTGGCTTCCTTGATTTAATCCATCCTTCTGCAGTGCAGTCTTCCTCTTTACCTACTACTTGCCAGACATTAGTAGCTTTACTAAGGAGTCCTTTCTTCTCGTGATGTGGCCAAAGTACAACAGCCTCAGTTTGGTCATCTTGGCCTCTAGGGAGAGTTCAGGCTTGATTTGCTCCGGGACCCATTTATTGGGGGCAGGGGGCCACAGAACTCTTCTCCAGGTTTAGTCTTTAGCTTTACTCTAACTTTTGCTGTGACTAGTTCATGATCTGGGCCACAATCTGCTTCTTGTCTTGTTTGTGCAAAGAAAACAGAGCTTCTTCACCTTCTGCTTCCAATTAGGTAGTCTATTTTATTTCTATATGGCCATCAGGCGATGCCCATTTCCACGATCGTCTCTTGGGTTGCTTGAAAATTGTGTTTGCAATGCGCAAACTGCTGGCCTTGGGAAATGTAGTCATACGGTCTCCTGCTTCATTTTTTTAATCCCAGGCCAAATTTTCCTACAGTCTTTAATTCTGCTCTATTTCTTGTTTTTCAATTCCAGTCACCTATGATTAATAAGAAGTCCTATTCATTACTTAGCCTTCTTAATCCAGTGATTTACTGACCCACAGTTTGTTCTTCTTTTGCATGGGGAGAAAACCCTTCATTTCTCCCAGATTCTGGTAAGGCTGGATGGACCTGTCCTGACTTCTGGTTTCACATTCTCTCTCCTTCCAAAGACCCAACAGCATCATAAACATCCAGGGCTTCCTCTTCTTCCGCCTCTGTTTTCTCCTCTGCTCTTTGTGTTGCTGCCAGTGGAATCCAGAGCTTTCCCTCTTAAGCTTTTCCCAGTTGTCTCTGGCAAGGACAGGTCAGGAGGGGCGCAAAGCGTCCTCCTCCATACTCTGCTTATCGTGGGACTTGCAATGTTTGCTGTGCCAATAGGGTAAACAGAGGCCTTTGGGGCCCATTCCTCAAGTTGCCAGGCCCTTCTGGGTATGGGGGCCCTGCTTTATACCCTCTGGTTGTTCCAGGGCAGGGGGCCATACCCAAGCAGAAGGGAGCCCCCAGACCCTTTCTCATCCCAGAAAGGATTGTTCCTAGGAGGGCAGACCTACTCTGCCATTAGGAATCCTGCAGCAGTCCCATGTTAAGAGGGCCCTCACTTGCCTGGCCTCCTGCTTTTTCTCTGGCTTTAAAGGGTTTTGCTTCCCCACACCTGACCCTGAACAGCTCTCAGCCCAAGGCCAAGGAAGCCAGCTGGGCAGCACTTTGGCCTTTGCCACATGGCATCACTGCCAATGAGCAGCCACATCCATGAGGATGGAGGCAGCTGCTCCCCCCCTAGGGTTGCCATAGTGCCGGACCTCCAAACCGGGAAAAATGTAGGACAAAATTTTCAAATGTAGGACACACAACCATGTGTCCTACATTTGAAAATTTTGTCCTACATTTCCCCTCGCGATCGTGGCGGGGAGCGGAAGCCAAGCGGCAAGGGAAAGCCTCCACTTAAGGAGGCTTTCCCTCCCTGCCTGGGCCCCGGGCCTCGCCGCGATCAGAGGCCAGGATCGGGGCCTCGCCTCGTTCCTGGCCCCCGCGGAGACCAGGAAGGAGGTGAGGAGAGCGCTGGCCATCGCCGGGGCCTCGCCTCGTTCCTGGCACCCGCAGGGACCAGGAAGGAGGCGAGGAGAGCGCCGGCCATCGCTGGGGCCTCGCCTCGTTCCTGGCCCCCGCAGGGACCAGGAAGGAGGCGAGGAGAGCGCCGGCCATCGCCGGGGCCTCGCCTCGTCCCTGGCCCCCGCAGGGACCAGGAAGGAGGCGAGCAGGCCTCCGGCAATGGCCGGGGCTTCGCCTCCTTCTTGGCCCCCGCGGAGACCAGGAAGGAGGCGAGGAGGCTGCAGGGAGGCGGGGAGGTTGGCACGGCTGCGCCCAAGAGGGCCTCCCTGCAGCCTCCTCCGCCCCAGGCCTCGCTGCCCTCCTTTTCCTCTGCGCGGCCATTCGCGGTGGAGGAGGGCAGCGAGGCCCCAGGGTTGCCTAGCAACCCCGCTGCAACCGGGCTTTTCCTGGTTTTTGGCTGCACCCGTGCCGTGACCGGGCAGGTGCCGCCAAAACCGGGAAAAACCCAGTTGCAGCCGGGTTATGGCAACCCTATCCCCCCCACTCCCCTTTCCTGCTCCTGAGCCCCCAAAGCCCCCCAACCCAGCTCAGCCCTGGCTGCTCCCTATTCCCCCCCTAGAACCAGCATTGATCTGGAGGCAGTGATGGCTGTCGGCTCTGGCCTGGCCTTGTGCCCCCAGTGGAGGGGGGAGGTGATGGGGAGGGGGCCGATCGCAGCTGCGAGGGAGTCCCACCCAGAGGAGCCTGGACCTGAGGCACTGGGATTTTCCTTTCCAGGTGGACCCCATTTACCGGAAAGTGCGCGAATACCACAACATGACCGTCCTGCAACTGCGGTGAGGAAGAGAGCAGGGAGGGGGCTGGTGTGTTGCCCACAGATGCTGGGGTCCACTGAGGTATCTCTGTCACCCCCACACTTCCTCCTGGGGCAACATGGGGGGGCAGAGGCAGCGGAGGGACTCCAGGTGTGTTTGTGGTTCTTTTTTAATACATTCAAGCCTGGGGTTTCTCTCAGGGCAAAGGGCACCTTTGGATCAATAGGAGGAGACCTCAGTGCCCCGCCCCCCAGAAAAGACAGACCCTCCACTTTTAGAAAGGACCAAGCCTTCCATGGGTCTTTTTGTGGAGGTAGCCCCCCCCCCCCCCCCCCAGCAACAGGACCATTTTGGGTTTCCTCCCAGGAGGCAGGCTCCTTTTTATTTCTCATGCAGGAGAGGCTGCCAATAATTTTTTAAAACCTCAACAGCCAAAGAATGTTGCCTGGCAAGGCATGGTCAGCGCCCAGAGCCACCCAGGTCCTGTGGGCAAGGTCCCCAGGAGGACCTTTGCAGAGGCTTGGACAAGATCCACCTTGCCCACAGGACAGAGGCAGCCCCCATTAGTGGTTTTGCCAACTCTGAATAGGACACTTTGGCTCCTGCCCAAGAGGAGGATTGGGGCCCTGGCTGGCTGGCTGGTGGCCAGAGTCACCGTGGGAAGGCTGTGGGCACCCAGGACATGAAGGCCAAAAACCTCACCAAACCCAGCCAGAAGGTCTCCCCAGCGCCCCCTGTGTCCCCCCCCCCCCCAAACGTCCCTGGCTCTGTGACTGACCCACAGAGACACTTGTGGCATGTGCACACTTTCTCCACAGTCACCTCTCAACCCCCTTAATTTCCCTGGGTTTTCTTAGGCCAGGAATCTCTGAGGGGTTTTTGCCAGCTCCTTTCTTTGAAATAGAGCCTAAAGTGCCTGGTATTTGCTGGTGGTCTCCCATCTATGAACTGACCAAGGCTGAGCTTCCTTAGCTTCCGAGATCAAACACGCCCTTAGGGGCTTTAGCCAACCAAACTGGCCACCCAGAAGCCAAAGGTCCTCAGTAGGCCTTTCAGTGACCGCCAGAGCCAAGCCAACCTGGTTGGGGGCAGCTGGGCAAGAAGTGGTCAGAGGCAGACCCTCCCCACCCTCCCTCCCTCCCTCCCTCCCTCCCCTGATGCCCTCCCGGTTTGAACCTCCAGGCCAGGCAGCGTCCTAGTTCTCCACAGGGTCCTCCTGAGGCTGCCCCTTAGTGCCAGAGTTGGGGAGGTGCTGCAGAGTGTGTCTGTCCAGCTGGAGACAGCCTTATCTGCCAATGTCCAGGAGCAGCCCTGCAGCCCTGCGTCCGGTGAGTTCCTAGGAGGCCAGAGGGGGGACGGGGAAGTGGCTCCGGGTGTGGGAGGTATATCTGTGTGCATGCGCTTACTCGCTCGTGTTTTTGCTGTGGGAGAGGTGCAGCCACGGCCTCCTTAGCAAAAGGAAGGGGGTTGCTGGGGCATGATGCAACATGGCCTGGTTTCCCCAAGCCCTTTGCACATGCTCAGAGGCATTTCCTGGCCTGTTCTCTCTCAGCTGCCTGCTGCTTCTTCCTAGAGCAAAGAGGCCATGGCACCCTAATTCCCAGCCGCAGCCCCATTTCAGATTTCCCCAACTCCCTGGAGTGTGGCCCTGATCCTGCGTCCTTGCCATGAGGCCCATGGGAGGGGCTCCTGGTCCCAAGGAGAGCCACAGGGAGCCTAGAGACCCCCAACTCCACAACCGGTGGGGCCACACTGACCCTTTCCTGCCCAAAGGGCCTGAGTCAGGTGTCTCTCTTTCCTCAGCAGACCTTTGCTTCGAGGCCTCCTCCATTGAGACGTCTGGGGGGTCCATCGGAGTCAAGGAGGGAGGTGAGCGATTGTCCCCCCACACCTGTCCCCATGGGATGACCAGCCAACTAGCCCATTTTGCTCCCCTGCTGACCTCTGTTTTGCCCCTCCAGAAATCTGTGGCCAGTGGGTCCCGCCTGGGTTTGGCCCCTACTTCTCCGGCCACCCCACAGAGAGCGGATTCGAATGCCTCAGCCCATGTGCCGGCGGCCACCAGGCCCCCCTGGATTGTCACTACGGAGTGTGCAGGGTCCCCCGCCAGGGCCCCCAGTGCCAGTAAGTGAGTGCCCCACAGGCCAGCCCAGGAAGACCCACTGAGCAGGTGGGGTGGGGGTTAAGGGGTGAAATGTCATTTGCCCAGCTCCCCTGAGGGGTTGCCTGGGGGTCGGAGGGTGTTTCTCTTCATCCCCCTCCTGCCCCCCATGCCCCTCTGAGCCACCCAGACCCCTCTTGGACTTTTCCATCTTCTTCCTCGCTGTCACTGCTGACCTTTGGCTGATGCAGGAGGCTATCTGGTTGCCATTTGGCAATGGGTCGCCCTGCTTTGGGGCAAGGGCAGGATCCTGGTCCTCCTATCTCCCTCCCCCCATTTCAGCCCTTTTGGAGATGAAGGCTGGGTCCTTCAACTGAGAGTATGGGGAGCAGGAGTGTGTTTGCAAAGAGAGCCCCTCATTGCTCCTCTCCCCACTTCTTCCCCCCCCCCCAACTGCAGCTGCCCCGAAACACAGGCATCCTGGTTTCTGGGGGATCGGTGCTCCGGGAAGATCAGTAAAGTGGGGCTCAGCATCGGCCTCCCCCTCACCGTCAGCGTGGCTGTGGCCGTGGCCCTGGCTGTGGTAAGGAGCCCAGTTGCTGGTGGCTCAGGGCAAAGAGCAGGTGGGGAGAAAGTGGGGAGGACTCTGGGGTGCTGTTCCAAATGGAAGCCGTGGGGGGAGGATGGGGGGCAGAGGGAGTGAGGAGGGGTCTGCGTGCATGCGTGCATGGAACTACAAGGATCACGCTGCTCCCCAAGTCCCAATTGGAGGCCCCAGCCCCACGGAGCTTGTGCCGGAAAAGTCTTTTTCCATCAAGAGACCTTTTTCCACTGCCCCCTCCCCAGTCTGGTGAATGTGGCTTAAATGCGGTTGTGGGGAGGGACTGCTAGAGGGCTGAGAAAGGGGGTGGGGGTGGAGGCCCAGGTTGCAGACCACCCAGCACTTGAGAGGGTCCCTACAGGGCCCTTGTTTTGTCTCACGTTAGGGAAGGGGAAGGTGCCATGACCCCCAACTGGAGAAGGGGCAGACTTGGCAGGAAACTGTAAGGGGTGCCCCTTTCTGCTCCTCTAAGGTTGGAATCCCCTTCTGCCCCCCCCCCCCGACTCCCCAATCCCCCTCCTCAGGGTGTCATCCCTTTTCACCCTCCTTCTGCCATTCTCAGGTTCTGGCCCGGAAGTGAGCCCTTCCTCCTTCTTCCTGGTGGCTCTGCGGATGAAGATGGCTTGGAAGCTGGGTGGCTTCTGCAGCTGAACATAAAGGAGGAGAGAACCCAGTGTTTGCAAAAAGAGACATAAAAGGATGGACACCAGGTGGCCAAGTGGACAGATGCCCTTCCGCTGGGGAGCCTGGAATGGCCGGAGCACAGGAGTAGCATGGCTGACAACCACAGTGGCCTTTGGACTCCATCCACAGAGGTCATGCTCTCCACCCCTCCAGCCCATTCCCTCAGGCAATTGAGGGAACCCCCTCAGGGGGAGATTCTCTTTGCCTGATGCTCTTTCTGTCTATGCTGCCATGCCCCCCCCCGCCCCCGCCCCCAGTTGCCTCCTCCTGAGCCTCTTCGGCCTGAGAGTCCCTCCTCAGTGGACCATCTGCTGTGGACACATCTCCTTGGGACATGGTCCTGGGGTGACCTGGTGGCGCAGTGGTTAAATGCCAGTCCTGCAGCCATTCGCAGCCACAAGGTTGTCTGATCCCAGCCAGGGCTCCAGGGTCCACTTAGTCTTCCATCCTTCCGTAGGTTGCTAAACTGAGTCCCCAATTGGCTTACACATTGTAAACCACTCAAGGAGTGCTTAAGTGCACTAACAACAGTATAAAAGTGTACTTGCTATTGCTATTGTTGCCTATATCCTAAATTGTGTGTGTGTGTCTGTGTGTGTGTCATTAAATGCCAAGGGGACCCTCCCACAGAGACACATACAGTTGTGCTGGGAATACTCCCTGCAAGAGCAGCGCTGCCTTGAGGAGGTTCCGCATGGGGTCCCTCCCTCCCCCCTCTTCTCTGGGGGTCCCTCGAGAAACAGGCCCCTCCTGGCTCAGCCTTTAGCAGGGCAGGCAAACAACCCTTCCGCTCACACAGTCCACAGGCCTTCAGCCACTTTTCTGACCGGTGTGTGTGCGCGCGCACTTGCACATGCACGTATGCATGCGCTACACAAAAGCAAGCCAGAGACCCCACCCTTGTCCTCAAATTTGTCTCTTTCAAAATCTTGCAAAGGGTTACAAAGTATGGAAAACCAGGGGCTGAGCTGGGTTAGAATTAAACTGCCCTTTGACCCCTCCCCATCAAAAGAGGGCAAGGTTGGGTTCAGCCCCAGCCCCCCACATACTGCTGGAAAGAGGGGGCAGAGATGACCCTTCCCTGCAAGAGATCTTTTAAGCACCAGCCCTTCTAGGTAGGCATAGCTATTGCCATTTAGGGGATATTGGGGGGGGGGAGACCCTTCCTTCCACCAGCAGCTGGTTTGACCCTCCTGTGTCCAGTTGTACTAGCAAGTCTCCACAGAAGAGGCGCGCAGGCAGGCCTTGGCAGGGAGGCCGCTCAGCCTCTGCAGGGCAGCTGGAGAGCCAGGGCTCGGCCCCCGGCTGCCCCTCGCCCGCTCTCGGTGGCTCTTTCCCGGCCTCTTCCTGGAAGGCGCAGAGTGGCCTTCTTCAGCCTTGGCCCAGAGAGGGGAAGTCAGAAAGAAAGGCAACTCTATTTGTACCCCGCTTTTTGTAACACTCAAAGCGGCTGAAAACACGTAAAGCAGACAAGAAGATACACAAGCCTCCCGCCTTAAATGTTGGACTACGATTAAGCCAGTGTTTGCCCGGGATGATGATGATGGGAGTGGAGCCGGGCGGGGAGGGAGGGGTGGGCTTCACCGCCATGGGACACAATGGCTGGCCCTTTCGGCCCCTGCCCCGGACAGGAGAACAGCCCTCCCTCCGCCTGGCCTCCCTCGCGGGGTTGGCGTTGGCGGCGGAAGCGGGAGGAGCCTCCAAAGCCCAAGGGAGACCCCTCCCTCCCTCCCTCTCCCTGGAAGGGGGCCCCAGAGAGAGCGGGGAGCGGGAGGGCCAGGCCCCCGGGGAAGGAAGGAAGGAAGGAAGGAAGGAAGGAAGGAAAGGCGGCCGAGTTTCGCTTTCGGTTCCGCTGACTCTCTGCCGCGGAAGGACGGAGGGACGGAAGGGGACCCAGAAGAGGAGGAAGAAGGGGCTCCCCGCCGGACAGAGGTCAGGGCTCCCAGCCTCCCGGCCAGCAGCAAAGAAAGGAAGGAAAGAAGGCAGGTGGACTTCGGCCGGACCCCCCCCCCCCGAGACCCAGGCAGGAAAAGCAGAGACCTCCCGACAGCCCCCCCCACGAGCAGGGGCCCAAGTCGAGACCCCCCCCCCGCGGAAACTGGGGAGCCCCCCTTCCCCCACTCCCAAACCCATAATCTACCAGACGGGGGGAGCCTCGCCCCTGGGATTGGTAGGGAACACCCCCCTCTTTGGAGAAGCCACGGCCATGGGGGGGGGGACCCGGCTGGAGCCCCCAGCGGCCTAGAGGCAAGAATGGATTCCCAAATAAGAAGGGATTCCTGGCAGCCCAAGAGTCCCGCCTGCGGCCTGCCCTATTCTCCCCCCCCCCCCCCGTAATGGTCGCCTGCCTTCACGTCGTTCCTGACTCATGGCGGCCCTAAGGAGAGCCCATCCGGGGGCTTTCTCTTGGCCAGAGAGTGTGACTTGCCCAAGGTCATCCAGTGGGCATCCCAATCTTGGTCTCCAGAATGTCAGTGCAAAGCTCAGGCCGCTGTGCCAGGCAGATGGCAACCTGCCCCCCCCCCACACACACACACATGAGGCGTAACCCCCTCCTTAGGTTTCAGAGGGGACTGTGTGCGAGGGGCGACCAGTGCCCCTGACTCATCCTTTCCTCCCTCTGTCTCCCGCAGGACGCTGGACACTGCTTACTCTGGGCACAGGCGGCCCCCTTTGCTCACAGTTCCCCACGCAGCATGGCTGGCGCCAGCGGACCCTCCGCTTCCGCCTCCTCCTGCCTCTCAGAGGCCCTGGCCAGCGGCTTCCTGACCTGCCCCATCTGCCTGGAGCGCCTCTCTCGGCCAAAGATCCTGCCCTGCCTCCACACTTACTGCTACGGATGCCTCGAGGGACTGGTGGCCGGTCAGCGCTGGGAGAAGAACGAGGAGAGTCAGGAGGAGGAAGTGGCCAAGGCGCAGGAGCTGCTCTGCCCCGAGTGCCGCACCCGGGTCACCCTCCCGGCCGCAGGGGTGGGTGGCCTCAAGACCAACTTCTTCATCAATGGTCTCCTTGACCTCATCCACCCTGCAGGGAAGGCACCCCCAACCTGCACTTTGTGCCCACTCATCGGCCAGGAGGCTGCCCAGCCTGCCGCCTCACGCTGCCTGGACTGTGCGGATGACATGTGTCGGTCGTGCGCCCGCGGCCACTGCTGCTCCCGGCTAACCCACACGCACCAGGTGGTGGATATGGAGGGCTACCTCTCGGGCCGCTACGACCAGGAGATCCGGGAGCGCCAGGCTGCCCAGTGCAAGGAGCACCCAGGGGAAGCGCTGCGGTTCTTCTGCACCCCCTGTGCAGCCCCCCTTTGCCGGGAGTGCCGCCTCGGCCCACACCTGCAGCATCCGTGCCGGACCTTGGCTGAAGCAGCCGAGGAGAGCCGCCCAGTGGTCGAAGGGCTCTTGGTGGGAGTGGAAGATGCGGTGGGACGCCTGGCCCAGAGGAGGGCCAGCCTGGAGGCAGCAGCGGAGGCGCTGGAGGCGCTCCAGGCCAGGATCCGGGCCCAGGTGGAGCAGGCCTGTGCTCAGGCAGTGGAGCGGCTGCTGGTCCACCAGAAGGAGGTGCTGGCCCGGCTTTCGGACTTCATGGAGGAGCGGAGGAAGGCCTGGGCAGCGCAGCAGTCGGAGCTGGAGCTGCAGGAGCAGGTGGCATCCAGCATGGCGACCTTTGCCCGGAGGGTCTTGATCCTGGGCCGGGAGGCAGAAGTCCTCTCCCTGGAGCAGATGATCTCAGAGCGGCTGAAAGGGCTGCAGGGGGGCTTCTCCTGGGAACCTCCAAGCCCCCGGCTGCCCCGGCTGGAGATCCAACCGGAGCTGGAGGGCAGCCATAACCCCTTCTGCCTGGAGTTCCTGGAGGTGAAAGAGGAGGAGGAGGAAGGACAGGAAGAAAAGGAGGCCAGCAGATCAGCAAAGAAGAGAAGGAAGAAGAAGCCACAGCAGCAGCAGGCCCAGAGCAGGGAAGAGGGCCTCAGGACCCCCTGCCAAGAGAAGCTCCCCAGCGAACAGACTGCCACCCCTGACAAGGAAGCCACCGCACCCCCTCCTGCCCCTGCTGATCCCCAGCTCAGCCCCAGGCCCCTCTTCTCCTGCAGCTTCTGGGTGAAGATCCCCACAGACAAGCGGCGGCCCCAGGTGACTGGCCTCTGCCCCTTTGGCTCTGGGGAGCTGCTGGTGGCTGACGAACAGAACCGGCGGCTGAAGCGCTTTTCCCTTCAAGGGGGGGGAGTTTAAGGGGACCGTGCCGGTGCCTGGAGACGTGGCCCCCTTCAGCGTGGCTGCCCTGGGTACCAAGGTGGCCTTCACGGCTGGTTCAGAGCTCTACCTCCTGGATGGGAAGGGCGGCCTGGCGTGGAAGAAGGCCCTCCAGAGGGGGCAGGCGAGCCATGCTGTGGTAGCTGTGGGGGGCGACCGCCTGGCGGTGAGCGTGGCCGGACACCTGGAGGTCTATGATCTGGAAGGGCGGCTGGTGGAGAAGGTCTGGCCAGAGGGCACAGCTGAGCGCTGCCTGGTCTTCCTAGCTGGGCGCAAGGGGGGCTTTGCAGGGTCTGACTGGTACCGACGCAGCGTGGTGCTCTTCACGGAGAGCGGGGAGCTGGTGACCGAGTGCCGGGAGGAGAAGCTGGGGGGGTGCCATCCGGGGGCCGTGTGTGCTGACCCCCTGGGCATTGTCTATGTGGTCTTGCGGGAGCTGAATAAGGTGGTGGCACTTTCTCCGGCCGGAGAGGTGCTGGGGACCTTCCTGGCAGCTGAAAATGGCATTGACCGGCCCCGGGTGGCCACTGTGGCCAGGGAAGGGCGGTTTGTGGTGGCCCTCAGCAATGGGACCATCCATGTCTTTAAGATTAGGTATCAGGGCAAGTGAACCCAGTGGGTGCAGCACAGAATGCTGGTGGGGGGGGAGAAAGGGGTTGTTTGGGAGGGGAATCCATGAGAGTGGACATTGGCCAAAGTGTGTGTTTGTGGAGGTTGGATTTGTGTGTTTGAGCCCTAAGGAAGAGGAAGGGGAGGCTGAACACCTCAAAGGGTAAGGAGGGGGCATTGCTTGCTGCCTTTCCTCTTCAGATGCCCCTCAGGTCTGCCCCCCCCCCCCCCCGCAGCTACACAACCTCCTCCAGAGAAATGCTAAGGATCAGGACAGTTTGAGGATATGAGAGGCCACCTTCTTCCCTGAAAACCTTTATGGGCAGGACACAATAGTTCCTTGTTTTTTGTCTTTTTGGGTAGTGATGGTTTGTGAGGGGAGAGGGGCGATGGGAGGTGAAAGAGGAATTCGCAAGAGTTCGCATCCAGCAAACACTTGAATCCACCGGGTTCAAATTTCCTGGCAATTTAGGCCCAAGTCCAAATGTGGGCATCTCCTCCAGGGGAGAGTAACACAAAGCCTTCCTACTGGGATGGGACCCTTCCTCACCCCAAACCCACCCACCCCTTTTGACCTCAATGAAAGCTGGCCCTCAGACTCCTGCCCCCGCTGTGGGATCCCTGGTGGGGCAGGGGGCAAATGCCTTGTGAGTTCAATGCCAGCCAGGACTCCAGGGCCAACTCAGCCTGGCATTCTTCTGAGGTCGCTAAAATGAAGACCCAGCTTATTGGCGACAATTAACTAACCCATTGTAAACCACTTAGGAAGTGCTCAAGTGCACAGATAAGCAGTAGAGAAATGTATTTGCTATTGCTATTGTGAGTGGGCGTCGTTCCCTCTGTGGGCAGCAGAGGGCAGAGAGGAGCAAGGCCTTCACCTGATGGGACCCAAGGAAAAGGGGCTGGAGGAGGGGGTTCTGGCTGCTTCTCTCCCCTCCCCCCAGCCTTTTTTTGGCTCTCTTGGAAGAGGAGGCAATGCTTCTGGAGCTCCCAAGACAGTAAGGACAGAGAAAGGGGTGCTTTGCAATGTAAAATGGGCACCTGAGCAAAGCCCTCTGAGGTGGGGCAGAGATTTCTGGGGGCAAACCCTTCTCTCTGTGTGTAACTGCAGCACAAAACTCCAGGGTTGGCCTGGTGGAATCAGAGGCTTTTCCTCTTTTGGGGCTCCCTTGCCATGGGGAGATGTGGTACCAGGGAAAGGGGTCCCTTCCCTGCCCATCCCTGCACTCCTTGGGGCCTGGCCAGGTCTTTGCAGGGCTCCTGGGTTCTGTCCAGGTTTGAAACAACTGTTGCCATGTGCCGGTTTCTGGTTGCCAAATACTACGTGGCACAGCAGAGTGAGTGTGTGTGAAAGAGATAGTGAAATGAACAACTAAAAATTTGGGAGCTGGTCTACACAATGAACCTGGCACTCCAGCCTTCGCCTGCTGCGCTTGGGAGGAACCAAGGCAAATCTCACTGAGGAGTCTCACCTGTCTCCCATTTCAGCTTTTTGCAAATCATTTGAGACAGATAATTGCTTTGTTGCTGTAATTTCCTGACAGCATTGAATGTAATACTACAACTGGAAGGCCATCTGTCAATGGGGATGCTTTGATTGTGATTTCCTGCATGGCAGGGGGTTGGACTGGATGGCCCTTGCGGTCTCTTCCAACTCTATGATTCTATGAACTCTTGTTTGTTCTCCATCACCCTCTTTTTGTAACACACACACAGAGAGACATTTTCATTGCTGCACACAAGGAGAATTGGGTCCAGACTGGAATAAATGTGGTTCATGAAGCTGCTTCTCCAGTTCTGAGATTTTGTACCCCATGAAGGTTTCCTTTCCTCTGGCATGAGCGGCAGAGGGCAGCAGAAGAGGACACCCACCAGGCTCTTCCCAGGGGACAGGGAGGCAGGATTGGCACCAGGCCCATGCTGGGCGAGGGGTCAGTGGGGCAGGACTGGCACCAGGCCCATGCCGAGCGAGGGGTCAGTGGGGAAAGATTGGCACTTGGCCCATGGGACATGGTGGGCGAGGGGTCAGTGGGGCAGGATTGGCACCAGGCCAGTGGGGCATGGGTGGACGAGGGGTCAGTGGGGGGCTTGGGGCAGGCCACCCGCAGCTGGTCCCACACCGTAGTGGTACCCTTTCTTGGCCTCCTCTATGGCTGGAGTGTGTCAGAGGACGCACTGGGCGCCTGGGCAAGGGAAGGAGGGGGAGCGTGTGCGCATGAGTTCACATGCATTCACACAAACGTCACCTTGCCCCATCTGGGAGAGGGGCATCCATAGGCCTCTTGAAAGTAGATGGCCTTCACAATGTCTGACGCTAATTCAAGATACCTCAGTGTTAGTGTTAGAAGCATCATGTAGAAAGTACACCTCTGGGACTAAGGAAAGGTCTGTCTGGCACGAAGCCCCCTTTGCTTAAAACAAGCCAGAAGGGCCTCCAGAGCTGAGCCTCTTGGTCCAGGGCAGGACACCCAACCTCTATCGGAAGGCTTCCAGCAAATAACATGATGATGATGATGATGATGACGACGACTTCTTAAAGTAAACACAGCCCCTTCCCTTTCCCTCCAGGCGAGGGAAGTCCAGGGCCTTCTTCGGAGGAGCCCTTTTTGGGCGAAGGGCTCTTGGCCTCCGGAGTCCCAAAGGGGCATTTCTCTTGGCCTCCCCAGAGCCCCCTCTCCTTGCCCCCTGTGTGTGTGTGTGTCTGTGAAGGATGCGAGGGGCAGAGGTGGACCTTTAAATGGGTTGAAGGCGAATGGATGGAGGAGGAGGAGGAGGAGGAGGCTTCTCTAAGAGCCAATGGAACCCCCTCCAGAGTCAGAGGCAGGCTCTTGGGGGGTCCTCCTTGTGGGGAGGGGAGCCAAGCGGGGGTCCCTGGGGCGCGATCCATCCACGGGGCTCCTGGCCCGAATCCTCCCTCTTAGGAGGGCCTTGCCGCCTTCACCGAACTCCCTCCTCCGTCAGCAAAGCCTCCCCTCCCCTCTTTCCACGACGGACGCACACGTGTACACTCGTTCCCACGGACACTACAAGCAGACCCTCGAAGGGCGCGCCTCCAGCCAACCGCAAGTTGCACAGCTATTGCATAACCTTGGACCCTGGACTGCGAGGAAACTGCCGCTTCGAGTTGTCTTTGTGGCCGCTTTGACCCGGGGCTTCCTCTGGGCCGCCGCCGCCGCCGGGAGTGACGCGGGGCTGAGTCAGGGCTGGCGGGGGGAGGGGAGGGAGGGCCTTCTTCCGAGACCAGTCCTTTGCCCCTCCCCCGGCCGCGAGCCCCGCTGGGTCTGGGCTCCCGACTCAGACCCCCCGCCGCCTCCGGGGGGGGGGTCTTTGTATTTTGACTTTTGCTGCCTTTGCTTTGTAATCCGCCTTGATTCCACAAGGAAAAGGCGGCATATGAATAAACCATATTGTTGTTGTTGTTGTTGTTGTTGTTGTTGTTGTCTTCCGGCCCAGGAGCTCCAGGGAGGGTCGCCCCGAAGGAAGCAGGGGCGGGGCGGGGGTTTCCCGGGGCTGGGGCAGGATCCGTGGCCGAAGGGCGGCGGGGTCACCGGAGGGCCAGGGCGGGACTCCCCGGAAAGCCCCTCCGTCCCTCCCTGAGTCAGAGCGGTCCCACTCTGCAGGGCTGGCCCGCCCTCCCTCCGCCGGCGCTGGGGCTGGGCCTCTGTCTGCTGGGTCTGGCGGCCGGTGGCTCATCATTCCGGGCGAAGGAAGGCGAGGGCGAGGGCGAAGGCGGTGACTTCATCGCGGCTTCCTTCCTTCCTTGCCGTCGGGGGCCGATAAAAGGGGCCTCCGGGCGGCGGCGAGAGGCAGAAGCCCAAGCCCGAAGGGAGACAGTCCCTCCGCTCCGCGCCGCCGCCTCCTTCGCCAGAGACCCCTCGGTCGGAGAAGCCCCTCGGGGCAGGTGAGCGCCCTCCCTGCCTCCCTCCTCGCTTGGCCCGGCTTTCCAGGCGTCTCCCCCGAGGGTCCCTGCCGCGCCTCTCTCCTGGGACCCTCGGGGTCAGCCAGGCGGGGATTATGGAGGGATCAGGCGGGAGGGGCGGCGGGGCTTCTTTTTCTCCCCCCTGACCCCCTCTCCTCCCCCGCCCCCCCCCCCCCGCTTTCCTTGGCAGGATGCGTCCTCCGCTGCTGCTCAGGCCCCCCCTGGCCGCCTTGGCCGGACTCCTGGCCCTAGCACTGGGCCAGCCCCCGCCGTCGCCCCGCCGCTGCTTCCCGGGGGGGCTCTCCTGCCTGGCCAGCCGGGCCACCGACCTGGGCGCCAGGCTCTTCCGCGAAGTGGCCAAGCCCTCTCCAGACCGGAACGTGGCCCTCTCCCCGCACGGCGTGGCCTCCCTCCTGGACATGGTGCAGCTGGCGACCGACGGAGGAACCCGGAGACAAGTGGAGCGAGCCCTGGGCTACCGGCTGAACGGTGAGGGCCAACTGGGGGGGGGGGGGTCGGCCCCTCATGGGCCCCAAGGACCAGCCAAGAGGGACCCCCACTAGCGGAACAAGGCCCTGGTGGCCATCCCTCTGAGAATAGTGGCCCTCTAGCCCTGTGGGCCAGGCCAATGAGTGTAGTACCCCTCTGGCCCTGGTGGCGATCCCTCTGAGAATAGTGGCCCTCTAGCCCTGGTGGCCATCCCTCTGAGAATAGAGGTCCTCTAGCCCTGGTGGCCATCCCTCTGAGAATAGAGGTCCTCTAGCCCTGGTGGCCATCCCTCTGAGAATAGAGGTCCTCTAGCCCTGGTGGCCATCCCTCTGAGAATAGAGGTCTTCTAGCCCTGGGGACCATCCCTCTGAGAATAGTGGCCCTCTAGCCCTGGTGGCCATCCCTCTGAGAATAGAGGTCTTCTAGCCCTGGTGGCCATCCCTCTGAGAATAGAGGTCTTCTAGCCCTGGTGGCCATCCCTCTGAGAATAGTGGTCCTCTAGCCCTGGTGGCCATCCCTCTGAGAATAGTGGTCCTCTAGCCCTGGGGACCATCCCCCTGAGAATAGTGGCCCTCTGGCCCTGATGGCCATGCCAATGAGAGTAGTAACCCTCTGGTCCTGGTGGCCATCCCTCTGAGAATAGTGGCCCTCTGGCCCTGGGGGCCATGCCAATGAGAGCAGTAGCCCTTTGGCCCTGGTGGTCATCCCTCTGAGAATAGTGGCTCTCTAGCCCTGGTGGCCATCCCTCTGAGAATAGTGGCCCTCTGGCCCTGGTGGCCATCCCTCTGAGAATAGTGGCCCTCTAGCCCTGGTGGCCATCCCCCTGAGAATAGTGGCCCTCTAGCCCTGTGGGCCAGGCCAATGAGTGTGGTATCCTTCTGGCCCTGGTGGTCATCCCTCTGAGAATAGTGGTCCTCTGGCCCTGGTGGCCATCCCTCTGAGAATAGTGGCCCTCTAGCCCTGGTGGTCATCCCTCTGAGATTAGTGGCCCTCTGGCCCTGGTGGCCATCCCCCTGAGAATAGTGGCCCTCTAGCCCTGTGGGCCAGGCCAATGAGTGTAGTACCTCTCTGGCCCTGGTGGTCATCCCTCTGAGAATAGAGGTCCTCTAGCCCTGGTGGCCATCCCTCTGAGAATAGTGGCCCTCTAGCCCTGGTGGTCATCCCTCTGAGAATAGTGGCCCTCTAGCCCTGGTGGTCATCCCTCTGAGATTAGTGGCTCTCTAGCCCTGGTGGCCATCCCTCTGAGAATAGTCGCCCTCTGGCCCTGGTGGTCATCCCTCTGAGAATAGTGGCCCTCTAGCCCTGGGGACCATCCCTCTGAGAATAGTGGTCCTCTGGCCCTGATGGCCATGCCAATGAGAGTAGTAACCCTCTGGTCCTGGTGGCCATCCCTCTGAGAATAGTGGCCCTCTGGCCCTGGGGGCCATGCCAATGAGAGCAGTAGCCCTTTGTTCCCTGGTGGTCATCCCTCTGAGAATAGTGGCCCTCTAGCCCTGGGGACCATCCTTCTGAGAATAGTAGCCCTCTGGCCCTGGTGGCCATCCCTGTGAGAATAGTGGCTCTCTAGCCCTGGGGACCATCCCTCTGAGAATAGTGGCCCTCTAGCCCTGGTGGCCATCCCTCTGAGAATAGTGGCCCTCTAGCCCTGTGGGCCAGGCGAATGAGTGTAGTACCCCTCTGGCCCTGGTGGTCATCCCTCTGAGAATAGTGGCCCTCTGGCCCTGGTGGCCATCCCTCTGAGAATAGTGGCCCTCTAGCCCTGGGGACCATCCCTCTGAGAATAGTGGCCCTCTAGCCCTGGTGGCCATCCCTCTGAGAATAGTGGCCCTCTAGCCCTGGTGGTCATCCCTCTGAGAATAGTGGCCCTCTGGCCCTGGTGGCCATCCCTCTGAGAATAGTCGCCCTCTGGCCCTGGTGGCCATCCCTCTGAGAATAGTGGCCCTCTGGCCCTGGTGGTCATCCCTCTGAGAATAGTGGCCCTCTAGCCCTGGTGGCCATCCCTCTAAGAATAGTGGCGCTCTAGCCCTGGTGGCCATCCCTCTGAGAATAGTGGCCCTCTAGCCCTGGTGGCCATCCCTCTGAGAATAGTGGCCCTCTGGCCCTGGTGGTCATCCCTCTGAGAATAGAGGTCCTCTAGCCCTGGTGGCCATCCCTCTGAGAATAGAGGTCCTCTAGCCCTGGGGACCATCCCTCTGAGAATAGTGGCCATCTAGCCCTGGTGGTCATCCCTCTGAGAATAGTGGTCCTCTAGCCCTAGTGGCCATTCCTCTGAGAATAGTGGTCCTCTAGCCCTGGTGGCCATCCCTCTGAGAATAGTGGTCCTCTAGCCCTGGGGACCATCCCCCTGAGAATAGTGGCCCTCTGGCCCTGATGGCCATGCCAATGAGAGTAGTAATCCTCTGGTCCTGGTGGCCATCCCTCTGAGAATAGTGGCCCTCTGGCCCTGGGGGCCATGCCAATGAGAGCAGTAGCCCTTTGGCCCTGGTGGTCATCCCTCTGAGAATAGTGGCTCTCTAGCCCTGGTGGCCATCCCTCTGAGAATAGTGGCCCTCTGGCCCTGGTGGCCATCCCTCTGAGAATAGTAGCCCTCTGGCCCTGGTGGCCATCCCTCTGAGAATAGTGGCCCTCTAGCCCTGGTGGCCATCCCCCTGAGAATAGTGGCCCTCTAGCCCTGTGGGCCAGGCCAATGAGTGTGGTACCCCTCTGGCCCTGGTGGTCATCCCTCTGAGAATAGTGGTCCTCTGGCCCTGGTGGACATCCCTCTGAGAATAGTGGCCCTCTAGCCCTGGTGGTCATCACTCTGAGATTAGTGGCCCTCTAGCTCTGGTGGTCATCCCTCTGAGATTAGTGGCCCTCTAGCCCTGGAGGCCATCCCTCTGAGAATAGTGGCCCTCTAGCCCTGTGGGCCAGGCCAATGAGTGTGGTACCCCTCTGGCCCTGGTGGTCATCCCTCTGAGAATAGTGGTCCTCTGGCCCTGGTGGCCATCCCTCTGAGAATAGTGGCCCTCTAGCCCTGGTGGTCATCCCTCTGAGATTAGTGGCCCTCTAGCTCTGGTGGTCATCCCTCTGAGAATAGTGGCCCTCTGGCCCTGGTGGCCATCCCCCTGAGAATAGTTGCCGTCTAGCCCTGTGGGCCCGGCCAATGAGTGTAGTACCTCTCTGGCCCTGGTGGTCATCTCTCTGAGAATAGAGGTCCTCTAGCCCTGGTGGCCATCCCTCTGAGAACAGTGGCCCTCTAGCCCTGGTGGTCATCCCTCTGAGAATAGTGGCCCTCTAGCCCTGGTGGTCATCCCTCTGAGAATAGTGGCCCTCTAGCCCTGGGGACCATCCCTCTGAGAATAGTGGCCCTCTAGCCCTGGTGGTCATCCCTCTGAGAATAGTGGCCCTCTAGCCCTGGTGGTCATCCCTCTGAGATTAGTGGCCCTCTAGCCCTGGTGGCCATCCCTCTGAGAATAGTCGCCCTCTGGCCCTCGTGGTCATCCCTCTGAGAATAGTGGCCCTCTAGCCCTGGGGACCATCCCTCTGAGAATAGTGGTCCTCTGGCCCTGATGGCCATGCCAATGAGAGTAGTAACCCTCTGGTCCTGGTGGCCATCCCTCTGAGAATAGTGGCCCTCTGGCCCTGGGGGCCATGCCAATGAGAGCAGTAGCCTTTGGCCCTGGTGGTCATCCCTCTGAGAATAGTGGCCCTCTAGCCCTGGGGTCCATCCCTCTGAGAATAGTGGCCCTCTAGCCCTGGGGACCATCCCTCTGAGAATAGTAGCCCTCTGGCCCTGGTGGCCATCCCTGTGAGAATAGTGGCTCTCTAGCCCTGGGGACCATCCCTCTGAGAATAGTGGCCCTCTAGCCCTGGTGGCCATCCCTCTGAGAATAGTGGCCCTCTAGCCCTGTGGGCCAGGCGAATGAGTGTAGTACCCCTCTGGCCCTGGTAGCCATCCCTCTGAGAATAGTGGCCCTCTGGCCCTGGTGGCCATCCCTCTGAGAATAGTGGCCCTCTAGCCCTGGGGACCATCCCTCTGAGAATAGTGGCCCTCTAGCCCTGGTGGCCATCCCTCTGAGAATAGTGGCCCTCTAGCCCTGGGGACCATCCCTCTGAGAATAGTGGCCCTCTAGCCCTGGTGGCCATCCCTCTGAGAATAGTGGCCCTCTAGCCCTGGTGGCCATCCCACTGAGAATAGTGGCCCTCTGGCTCTGGTGGTCATCCCTCTGAGAATAGTGGCCCTCTAGCCCTGGTGGCCATCTCTCTGAGAATAGTCACCCTCTGGTCCTGGTGGCCATCCCTCTGAGGATAGTGGCCCTCTGGCCCTGGGGGCCATCCCTCTGAGAATAGTGGCCCTCTGGCCCTGGTGGTCATCCCTCTGAGAATAGTGGCCCTTTAGCCCTGGGGACCATCCCTCTGAGAATAGTGGCCCTCTAGCCCTGGTGGTCATCCCTCTGAGAATAGTGGCCCTCTAGCCCTGGGGGCCACCCCTGTGATAATGGTGGCCCTCTAGCCCTGGGGGCCATGCCAATGATAGTAGTAGCCCTCTAGCCCTGGTGGTCATCCCTCTGAGAATAGTGGCCCTCTGGCCCTGGTGGCCTTCCCTCTGAGAGTAGTAGCCCTCTGGCCCTGGTGGCCATCCTTCTGAGAGTAGTAGCCCTCTGGCCCTGGTTTCCATGCCTATGAGAGTAGTAGCCCTCTGGCCCTGCTGGCTTCCCTACTGTCTGCAGGCCCACTTGGGAGACCATCCAGGTGGCAGTCTCCATCATCCAGAGGCAAGGAGTTTCGATGCTGGATCTCGACTGGCCCTCCTTTGGCTGGCCCTCAGTCTCCTGCTGTTCTCCTCCAGCATGGGGGGGGGGCTCCTCGGGCCCAGTTTTGGGGGTGCTCCTCCATTACCCACCCACCCCAGTTTCCCCTTCTTTGCCTCTATCCCTGGTCCAAACACCCCAAGAGCCACCTCTCCTCAGTGCCCCCTTCTAACCATTTTGGGACCCTCCTCTGCCCGATTCCTTTTGGAAGTGACAACCACAACTCCTCACAGTCCCCAGGGTGGTCCCCTGTCTGGAGCCATGGGGGCAACAGGGGCAGTTTTGCATCCCATTCCTTCTCCAAGAGCAGCCAAAACTACCGCCCCTCCCCACTTTTCCAGCCCCTCTGCCCCCCCATTTGCTTCCTTGCTCCCTCCTCACTGCCAGCTCAGAACCCTATCTGGGTATGAGGGGTGCCTGTCAACAAATGACCCCCTCCAGAACCCTGAGCTTTTCCAACCTGTGGGGTCACTTTACTGTGCTGCCCATTTGAGGTTGAGGCTGAATCTGTGGCCAAAGTGTGCAGCCACAGACACTGCCAGGTGTGCCCCAGAGGCAAAGCACCCCACCCCCCCAAGCTATCAGTGCGAGACCTGCTGAGCCAGAGGGGCTCTGTTGGGTCTCAGGCCGACCCTGGGTGCAACAGTGTCTCGCCTCTCCCTCCTTGGAGGCAGTGGAGGCTTCTCCACAGAAGGGCTGCCTCTTGGCCTTGACCCCCAGGACTGGCAGGGGCAGGAGGCCTGGGTCTTCCTGGCTGACCCTTATCTGTTGCCTCTCCTGGGTGCAGAGCGAGGACTCCCCAGGACCTTGCGGCGGCTACAAAAGGCACTGACAGACCCCAAGCAGCAAGAGGCGGTGGCCATGGCGGATGCCCTCTTTCTGCAGCGAACCCTGGCACTGCGGCCTGAGTTCCTGCCCCGCTACCACCGGGTCTTCGGCCAGTCAGTCAAGCAAGTGGACTTTGGGGAGCCAGAGCGTGCACGTGGCATCATCAATGCCTGGGTGGAGCAGCACACGGAGGGTGAGCAGAAGGGCAGTGGGGGGCACGTGGGGAGCACATGGGGAAGTGTGAAAGCAGTCCTCTCACAATAGCCATGCCTGCCCATGGCCCAGTGTCTAGAGAGGCCTCCTTGAGGGACCGGCAAGGGGGCAGTGGCTGAGCCCCAAGGCTGCGGGTGGGGGGCAGGGTGTCTGGGTCTGTGCCCTGGTTTCTGCTCCCCGATCCAGCCCCATGTCTCCCTTTGCAGGCACAATTCGGGGCTTCCTGCGCAAGGGGCTGCTGGGCCAGCTCTCTCAGCTGCTCCTGGTGAACGCTGTCCACTTCAGGGGCCAGTGGGCACTGCCCTTCCCAGAGGCCGCCACCCGGCAGCGCCTCTTCCACAAGCCAGACGGGCGCACCGTCTCCGTCCCCATGATGGAGCAGACTGCCAAGTTCAACTATGGTGAGTGGGGGAGGAAATGGGGGCTGCAAATGGGGATTAGGGGTTCCGCTGGGTTATCATGGAGCCTATTTAGCTGCCTATTAGCTTCCGGGCACAGTACAAGGTGTTGGTTATCACCTATAAAGCCCTACATGGCCTGGGCCCAGTCTACTTGAAGGAACGCCTCCTCCCATACAATCCTCCCGCACACTCCGATCTTCCGGGAACAGGGACGTAGCCAAGGGGGGGGGGTTCTTGGGGTCTGGACCCCCCCTTCCATTAGAAAAATGAATGGTGCGTGCTGCTGCGCCGCCACACTCAAGCCCATTATAATGGTGGCACTTAGTCTGGACCCCCCCTTCCTAAAATCCTAGCTACGTCCCTGCCGGGAAAAACCTCTTACAATCTAGAAAGACCAGACTGGTTGTGAAATTCCCGGAGGTCCTTCTCTGCCTCTGCTCCAAAAACCTGGAATGACCTCCGGAAGAGATTCACCAGTTATCCTCACTCGAGGCTTTTAAAGAGGCGGCAAAAACCTTCCTCTTCCGGCAGGCCTTCCCCGATGGATAATGTCCTTTTGTTATTTTCCTTTTATTATTTTTCTTATTTTTTTTTTTTATTTTGATGTATTGTTATGTGCTTTTTAACCATGTTTTACTGTTTAATTTTATATTTGGGAGGGAGGGTTGGGCCAGGGTCTTGAGGGGCTTGTTGTTTTTATTATTGTGTATTGTATGAACTTTGTTGTTACCCGCCTCGATCCTCAAAGCGGAAGAGGCGGGATATAAATAAATATTTTTTATTATTATTATTAATTATTATCCGGTGCAATCAGGGCTGAGGATCCCTGAACATGTGTAGAGTGCCATCCTTTCCCTAGCTGGGAAGTCTCATGTGGGAAATCCCACTGGACAATGGAAGAGGATACCGAAGACCACCCAGTCCAACCTGTTTCCGCCGTGCCAGAAATCCCACCTAATGCCGCTTGGAGAGGAAAGGACTGAATGGTGGCCCTTGGCATCCCTTCTGGCTTTGCTCTTTTGTAGGCCTTATATATCAGGGGAGGAGCTGCGGGGAGATTTCTTCTGATGCAAAGGGAGGGCCACAGACACTTCCAGCCCCTGGTCCTGGCCCAAGTATGGGGGGTGCTGAGGCCAGGGGCATGGGCTTGATAACCCCCTCTTCCCTCCCAGGCGAATTCTCCACCCCAGACCAGGTGGAGTATGACGTGGTCGAGCTGCCCTACCTTGGGGAGGCCCTCAGCATGTTCATTGCCACCCCCTTCGAGGTGGAGGCCCCACTGTCAGCCCTGACCGACATCTTCGATGCCCAGCTGGTGGCTGAGTGGAAGAGCAACATGACCCGGGTCACCCGGCTCCTGGTCCTGCCCAAGTAGGTGCCCTTCCCCGCCTGGCCACCCCTCTGCCAGGCCACAGGGTGGGTGGGGGGACTGGGAAGGAGCTCTCCAATGCCGCCTCCCCTCCTCCAGAGGGGCAGCCTAACTCCCCTGACCTTGTCCCCCCACCCACTCTGCAGGTTCTCCTTGGACAGTGAGGTTGACCTCCGAGGGCCTCTGGAGGCACTGGGCATGACGGACATGTTCGACGCCTGCAAGGCCAATTTCAGCAGCCTCTCAGGTCAGTTCCCTTGGAGGGCTGTCTTTGGGGCCCAAGGTCCTGCCAGAGTCGCACTCAAGACAGTCAATGGTTTCAGCCCTCACCCCAAGGCTCAGATCTTAGATAGATACCTTCATGCGCGTGCAGAATGCCCATCCCTCATAGACAGAGGCGCCTCTCTGGCCTGGACTGGCTGCACAGCTGCTGTGGGGGCTGCTTCCCCTGGGATCCCAAACTCATTTGAGGTTTTAGGGGGTCCTGTTCCCACCTGTACTTTGTGAGTAGAGCAGGCTTGTGAGAGTTCCTCTGGGTGCAGAGCTTGGGAAAGTTACTCTTCTGGACAGTAGCTGCTTTGCTCAGGCAGTCCAGCTTGTTCCCTCCTTGGGGCGTTTCTCTGGCTTGGGGGGGGGGAATAGCCAGGACTGTGTAATGGTCAGCTCCCTGCCCCTTCCTCCTGCCCCTTTCCTGTTTGGGAGCTTGCCCCCGCCCCCCAACACTGCTCCCACACTGACCATTGCTCCTTCCTTACAGACTGGAAATCTCTCTTTGTGGCTCAGGCTTTGCAGAAGGTGAAGATCGAAGTGAATGAGAGCGGGACAGAGGCCTCTGCTGCAACAGGTGGGTGCCCCCCGGGCTGCTGTGGCGTCGGGGGAGGGATGGCTGCCTCCTGATGGGGGGACGTGTTCCTTGTCCCGTTATACCATTCCTACCTGCCTGCCTACCTATCATTCTCTGCACTCCGTAAGAAGAGTATGGGTGCCTCTCCAAATAGCATTTGGGGGAGGGCAAGGGGGCCAAGGGTCTGATCTGGGGCTGCCTGGAGGAAATGTGGGGCCCGTCCTCACGGCAGAGGCCACATCGAGAGGAGGGCTGTTTCTGTAGCCTCTCAGGGCAAAAACAACCCCCTTGGAGGTGGCACATTTCCTGGGGCATCATGAGCCCCACACGGAGGGGGCCCCTCTCACGCTGCGCCCCCCATGGCACCGCAATCCCACCACATCTGCCCATGGGTCCCCTGTGGATTCCTGGGACTTGTAGTTTGGGTAGGCACCAAAGATCTGTGGTTGAGAATTTTAGGTATCTCACTGAACTGCAAATCCCAGGATTCCATAGAATCACAGTGCCATGGCAGCTAAAGTGGAGTCATAGCACTATAACTGTGTTGTGTAAAAGGACTATGAACTCTCTGGCCTGTTACAGACTGCCAAAATAAAGCTGCTTCGGGTCTCTTTGGAGGTATGCTGTTTAAATGATGCATGCATTCTAAGAATCCGGAAGCTGCACCAAAGCTGCACTCCAGTGCTTAGGAATGGAGTGTGGCTTTGGTGCAACCTCCGGACTCTTAGGACCCATGCATCATTTAAATAGCATACCTCCAAAGAGACCTGAAGCAGCTTTATTTTGGCAGTCTGTAACAGGCCAACATCTCCTCAAATGGATGAGGATGATGACGGTCTCACTTTCGCCCTAGCTTTGCAATTCATGGAGAAAAGGGGATTTGCCCAGGTTTTGACCTGCCCTTCAATTCTGGATCAGTCCATCATGATCCCAGCCGGTCTTTGTCCTGTTAGTAATGGGAGGGATCCGTTTCTCTCCTGGTTGGTTCCTCCAAAGACTGACAGGCAAGGGCTGGTTCTCCCCAGCAAACCCAGCAATGTTCTGGGATGGGGGGAAGAGACTGGGTCCCTTTTGCAGGCCCCCCCATCGAGAGAGACTGGGGGGGCTGCCCCAGCTCACAAGGGGTTCCTTGGTGCTGGGGGGGGGTTATTTGTGAGGCCCTTTTGACATCATAAATACAAAAAACCACTTGAATGAAATCCCACAAATTACAGCGGGGGCCATCATAATGCAGGACACTACCTTGAGTGATAATAAGTGTTTTGTCCCAAGAGCGATGCTATGGACTTTGGGTGTAGTAAGGCCTCTGGCTCTCGGGAACACAGCCAGAACAAAAGACTTGTCCACAAATTTCTTACGTTTCCAAAAGCTTTACTGGTTATAACACAAAAAACACAAAACTGATTTCTTCTTTTTCAATAGTCCTTCCTAAATACCTTTCTTCCTTTGTGGACTTATCTTTTTGTCAAAGGAAAATACTCTCTCCAGCTCTGACTTGGCTGAAATCTTACTACACACTGAAAATAACTAGAGGGAGACAGTATGAGACACTGGGATTTCCCACAATCCTTGCCTTTCTTAAAGCTGTAGCTCTTTATTTTCCCTCTTAAACTAATACATAGAAAACCTAATATAATGTCAACTAAATATATGTCTCAAGAGCATCAAAGATGCTCTGGAGGCATGACAATAAGAAATATAAAGCCGTCCATAGAATCATAGTTAGAAAAGACCCAAATCCAGTCTGCCCCCTTTTGCCATGCAGCAATCCACAGCTAAATCCCTCCCAAAAGATGCCCACCCAACCTCTGTTTAAAGACCCCACAAAGAAGGGGGGTGCCACCCTCCAAGGCAGTCCACTCCATTCTCAAACAGCTCTTGCAGTGAGTGCCAGCCCCACACATGGTCACCCAGCTCAGGGGGGCTGCCGGGGGTGATGGGCAAAAGGGCACACTCATCCCCTCCTTTTCTGAG
This sequence comes from Sceloporus occidentalis, assembly GCA_023333645.1. Classification (NCBI taxonomy): domain Eukaryota; kingdom Metazoa; phylum Chordata; class Lepidosauria; order Squamata; family Phrynosomatidae; genus Sceloporus; species Sceloporus occidentalis. Next base: position 73,391 of record JALMGF010000265.1, read on the forward strand.
GCTGCTGCCGTGGCAAAGCCTGAGGGGTGGTGCTTGGCCATTCTCAGCCCACAGCAGGAGGAGGGCCTGACCGGGTGTCACCCCTCTTCTCAGGGATCACTTGGCGTGAGTTGCCTCCTGACCCCCAATGATGCCACAGCTTACAGTCAAAGTTCTTCTTAAGGTGGGATTTCTTTTCTTGCCATTTGAATCCAATGGTTTATGACGCAGCATAAAACAAGATACTTGCTTGCATCTCCCCTGTGAGATCCCTTCAGATATTCCTAAAACGTCTCCCATTTCTCCTCCCTCCCCGGCTGCAGCTGCCATCATCTACTCCCGGATGGCTCCTCTAGAGATTGTCCTGGACAGGCCCTTCTTCTTCGTTGTGCGGCACAACCCAACAGGTAAGGAGGGGCACTGCCTTTTGGGGGGAGCCTCAGACAGTGCCCCCGTTGCTGCGCCCTGCCTTCCTTTTCCATCCCACAAGGATTCTGCCCCACAAGCCTCTAAAGAGTCCTGGGGGTCCTGCTGCCTCTTCTCTCAGCCCCCAGAGGACCTTGGGCTCCCCAGCGTTGCCCCAGAACTGATTTGCAAGGACAGTGTCCCCTGTTTTGACCCACAAAGAGACATTCCCTCCCTCCCAATTCCTTCAGTGGTCAGGAGGTGGACCAGCCCTCCAGAACTGATGTTCAGGGTCACTGTGGGCTGGAAGGCCATTTGAAAACATGGCAATAACAGTGAAAGTGCAGCTCAAGCAGCTCACTAAAAGCCCAGCTGGAAAGGCTGCTGCCGCTGCTGCCGCTGCTGCTGGGTGCCTTGAAATTATTTTTGGCTTGTAAGGCGATCCTGTTGGCTGAAATTGTTCAGAGAAATTTCCACCATCCATGGCCTTCCTTGGAGTGGGGCTTGCCCAAGACACATATATCCAGGGCACTCCCAGGGAGCACTGAGTGTGAGTCCAGCCCTGGTCTCCCAGAGGAGTCCAGTCCAACTTCCAATAGCCAGTTAGTCGGCCCAAAGCCTATTGAGAGAAGAAGCTCTTTCCCTCTCTTGCTCTTTCTAACAGAAGGCTGATGCCTAGAAATTGAACAGGTGCATCTACCACCTGCTAAATTCCTGCCTGGCATCTGCAGTGGTGCCACTAGGGTTGCTGTCACCTGGTGTGGGTGCCCAGAAATGGCTGCTGGAAGGGGGGGAGCGAAAGACTGCCCCATCTCTCCCTTTCATCCATTGCCTTGTTCACTCCCCCCCCCCCCGGCTGCAGGCTAGACAAACAGCTGAATGGGGGGCTGAATGGGGGGGGGCTGTGGTGCAGATGCTGGGCAGGGAGGCGATGACCTTTCTCAGTTGTCCAGAAGCCATGCCAGTCTCATGGGTGTACATTCCCCTGCCCCATCTGGGGTGTCATCCGGTGTGGCCCACACCCCCAACATCCCCATGTGATGCCCTTGGGCATACAGATGTCAAAGTGGTCCCCCAAACTCATTCTTTATTACTTGGCAGCCAGGGGCACAAGAGAGTGTTGAGGGGGGAAGGTGCACAGGTGTGTGGTTTCATTTGTGCCACCTGCACTGGAGAGTAAGAACTTCATTTATTTCCTTCTTACCTAGAAGAACAATCTGAGAATCAGGAGGGGATTTGCACCATTTTCAGTTAATCTGAGGTTTTTGGACATCTTTGAAAAATATCATGATGGGCTTCTCAGAGAAAAAATATCCGGGGAATTGTGTGCCTTCCAAAAACCCCTTTGCAAACCGCCATTGAAATACCATGCCTTGCAATGCAGCGCTGCCCCCTGGTGGCTGCCCGGCAGTGTTGCCAATGTGGTGACTTCACACGAAAATGGGGGTTTTTTAAAACCTTTGGTGTGATTTTGGTGCCTGGCTCTATTTTGGTGCCAATTTGGTGACTTTTGCACATTTCAGCTCCAGCCTGAGCGAGGCTGGCTACAGAGCAACCATCCTTTGGAGTTGTCACACACTCACAGTTTTCAGCCAATCTTGTAGCACCTTTGAGACTCACTGGAAGAAAAGTTGGCAGCATGAGCTTTCCTAGACAAGCGTACTTCCTCAGATCATAGAATCATAGAATTGTAGAGTTGGAAGAGACCCCAAGGGCCATCCAGTCCAACCCCAGTCTGCCATGCAGGAAATCCAAATCAAAGCATCCCCATTGACAGATGGCCATCCAGCCTCTGCTTAAAGACCTCCAAGGAAGGAGACTCCACTACACTCTGAGGAAGGAGTTTGTTCCACTGTCGAACAGCCCTTACTCTCAGGAAGTCCCTCCTAATGTTGAGCTGGAATCGCTTTTCCTTTAGCTTACACCAATTGCTCCATTGTGTCCTATTTTCTGGAGCAGCAGAAAACAAGCTTGCTCCCTCCTCAATATGGCATCCCTTCAAGTATTTAAACAGGACTATCATATCCCCTCTTAACCTTCTCTTCTCCAGGCTAAACATCCCCAGCTCCCTCAGTCGTTCTTTATAGGAATGGTTTCCAGACCCTTCACCATTTTAGTTGCCCTCCTTTGGACCCATGGCTCCAGTTTCTCAATGTCCTTTTTGAATTGTGGGGCCCAGAACTGGAGACAATATTATTCCAGGTGGGGCCTGACCAAAGCAGAATAGAGTGGCACTATACCTTCCCTTGATCTGACACTATACTTCTATTGATGCAGACTAAAACTGCATTGGCTTTTTTTGCTGCCGTATTGCACTGTTGACTTATGTTTAACTATTGGTTTACTTGGACTCCTAGATCTCTCGTTCAGCCAGGTGCCCCCATAATCCTATATCTGTGCATTTCGTTTTTCCTCCCTAAGCGCAGTGCCTTACATTTCTCCGTGTTGAATTTCATTTTGTTAAGTTTTGCCCCAGCTTTCTATTCTGTTCAGGTCATTTTGAATCTTGATCCTGTCCTCTGGAGTATTAGCTATTCCTCCTAATTTGGTGTCATCTGCAAATTTGATAAGTATGTCCCCAATTCTGTCCTCCAAGTCATTGATAATGATGTTGAATAGCCCTGGGCCCAGGACAGAGCCCCACTGGACACCCCACTGGTCACTTCTCTCCAAGATGAAAAGGAGCCATTGCTGACCATCCTTTGGGTTCAGCCGGTCAACCAATTGCAAATCCATGTAACAGTTGCCTTGTCTAGCCCACATTTTACAAGCTTGTTTGCAAGAATGTCAAGGGGGACTTTGTCAAAGGCCTTACTGAAATCAAGATCTACTACATCCACAACATTCCCTTCATCTACCAAAATGGACATTTTATCAAAGAAGGAGATCAGATTTGTCTGGCATGACTTCTTTCTCTGAAACCCATGTTGACTTTTTGTGATGATGGCATTGCCTTCTAGATGTTCACAGACTCTCTGTTTAATGATCTGCTCCAGAATCTTTCCTGGGATTGATGTCAGACTAACTGGACGATGATTGTTGGGATCCTCCTTTCCCCCCTTTTTGAAGATGGAGACGACGTTTGTCCTCCTCCATTCTGCTGGGATCTCTCCTGTTCTCCAGGAGTCCTCAAAGACTATTATGGCCAATGGCTCCGATATGATATTTGCCAGTTCTTTTAATACCCTTGGATGCAGTTCATCAGGTCCTGGAGACTTAAACTCATTTAGATTAACAAGGTATTCCTCTACTATCTCTTTACTTATTCTGTGCTGAAATCCCCCTATTCTGTCCTCTGCTCCATTATCCTCAGGTTGAGTTCCCTTTGCCTTTTCGGAGAAAACTGAGGCAAAGAAGGTCTTGAGTAACTCTGCCTTTTCTCTGTCTTCTGTTAGCATTTTGCCATCTTCTCCATTCAGTGGCCCTACCCTTTCCTTCTTCTTCTTCCAAAAAAGCCCTTTTTGTTGTTCTTAACCTCTCTGGAAAACCTGAGTTCATTCTGGGCTTTAACTTTTCTGACTTTACCCTACAAATGCCTGCTATTTCTTTGAATTCCTTTTTTTGTGATTTCCCCCTTTTTACCATTTCTTATATATCTTCCATTTCAAACTTAGCTCCGTTGAAAGTTCCTTAGTCATCCATCCTGGTTTCTTGAGACATCTCCCATTTTTCTTTCTCACTGGAACTGTTTGAAATTGTGCCTTCTGTATCTCCCTTTTGAGAAAGTCCCATCCGTCCTGAACTCCTTTATCTTTTAGTATTGTTGACCATGGGATCACACCCAGTATTTCTTTTAGTAAAGATGCATAGGAATTGTAGTGTAGCGGGTGACCCCAAACCCACAAACCCAAAGGCCCATGGCCTGCCAGAGGACAAGCAGAATCAAGGAGACCGAACTGGCTAGAATAAAAATGCTTTATTCTCTGCGCAGGGCAGCAGCACACCATTGTAGGCGTCACCAAGGCTGCAGCACTGATGGCTTCTTGCCACCCCCCTTTTATGCCCTTCGCAGAGGGCTGTTTTCTAAACAACAAGCGATTGGTTGCGTTCACTGTTCACTCAATGGTCCTGTATTTTCTTCTTGGCATTACATCTACTTGGAGCTTGGAATGTACAGAGATAGCTAGCTACTGCAAAAGAGATACTTAGCTGAGCTAGGCTCTTCAAGGCCGCTGGTTAAACACAGGCCATTGTATTCAGAGTTCTCTAGTGAAAGGAGGGGTGAGTGCCTGCGTGTGATGTGAGTGTGTACGGTGGACACACACAGGAGCAAAAGGTAGGGGCCGTTTGCCCATCTGCACTTTACTCTGTAGCTCATTCTATGAGTCTACTGTAACCACTGATTCTTTTGCAAAGCCATGTACAGAAGCAGAAAGCACTATTATGTCCCTCTCAGTAGTTCATTGTGGCACCAGAGCTCTTTCTCACAAAATTACACTTCCCAGGGTTCCCTAGCACTGAGCCAGGGCAGCTAAAGCAGTCTCAAACTGGATTATTTCTGCAGTGTGTCTTGGACCCAACTCAGGCTTCATCTTCACTACAGAGACAATCCAGTTTCATACTGTTTTTACTGCCATGGCCCAGTGCTATGAAATCCTGGGAATTGTAGTTTGTTGTCACACCAGAGTTTGCTGAGAGAGAAGGTTGAATGTCTCACAAAACTAGAATTCCCAGGATTCCATAGCACTGAACCAGGGCAGTTAAAGGGGTGTCAAACTGGATTATTTCTGCAGTGCAGTTGCAGCCAAACACGTTTCTATTTGGCACAAAGCTTCCTGGAGCCCCTTCATGTCAAAAAAAGAATCTTGAAAGATTCTTTGGTTGGTTTTAATGGTAATTTAGAGAGTTGAAATAAGTTATTTTTATTCAATTAGGGTTACGTTACGGTTAAGATTCGCCATATTTATAAATAAAGGTTAATAATAATAATAATAATAATAATATTAACATTACGGGGACTTTGGGGGGATTTTGAATGAATATTTGGTGTGATATAGGGGGATTCGGTGTGTTGGTCAAACGTTTGGGGAAATATCTTCCAGGCTTGGTGGCTGGTGCTGGGATGGCAGAGTCCGGCTCCTGTGTTTTCCTGGGGGGGGGGGGGGCGCCCTTCCCGCGTGGGTTGTGCGCAGGCGCCTCCGGCCGAGTGGGGAGTCAGCGAGGCCCCTGTGCCCCCCTCCAGGGTCTGATGCGCATCTGTTCCCCGTTGCAGGTGCTGTTCTCTTCATGGGGCAGGTGATGGAGCCCTGAGGCCTGGAAAGACCACCTCCCCCTCGAAGACCTTCCTCTCCAGGGCTCCTGCCATGATCCACCGAAGTCTTCTTCCTCACAGTGGAGCAGAAGCTAAAGCCTCCCTTCCACACAGCCAGCTATGTTTCTCCACGGAGAGCCTGAGGAGTTTCCCCGAAGACCGAGGGGGAGAGGGACCCCAGAGAAGACCCCCCGAAGGGCCGAGGGGGAGCCTGGGGGGAGGGGCGTGAGCACAGGAGCAGGCCTTTGGGTGCCTTCGCACCACATTCAGGAGGGGCTCTGAGGACGATGGGAGTCCCCCCCCCGGGAAGAAGCGGGGTCCCCACGGGCACTTTGGGGGGACAGCTGTACAGGAATGTGGTTTAGAGTTGTATGTAAATATATGTTTCTCTACTGACCTGCAGTGTGCTGACTTTTCACTTTGGCAAGGATAATAACAACAACAATAATAATACATTTACTGATATACTACTAATAATAATAGTAATACATTTACTCTCCCTCCCTTTTTGCAGCCTTGGGCTCTGTGACCTCGCTCTTTGCGGATGGTGAGCAGGGAGGGAACAAAATAGCACATGCGCCTAAGGTGCAGACTGGAGTGCGTGGCCATTGAAACGCATGGGACCCCAATATTGGCAAGGCTTCAGACTGGCCGGGGCTCTTTAACGGATCCCCTGGGAAGCGGAAGGGACACTGTATTTCTTACCCGCCAACAACACAGATAAACCACACCAGTTAAAAAGGCACCATTTCACACACTCATCAGTTCAAAAGGGCAAACAAGCCCATCAACAGGTACAACAAGTCACCCTGCAGAGGTCTCTCTTTCCCTGGGGGGGGCTGAATATGACCTTTGGCGCCAGAGGAGACCCCCGCGCAGGTGGTGGGGATGGGGAGGGGGTCCCGCTGCACAAGGATCCCTGGCGACACAGAGGTCAGATGCGCAGAGAGGGGATGGGATGCAAATATCCCTTCCTCTGGGTCCCAGATCTGCTTCTGGGGGCAAAGCTATGGCACGCGTGCCATCTCTCTGGCGTGCGACGCCATTTCTGACGGCACGTGAGAGACGGGAGGGCGAGGGCCCTTTTCTCTTCCCCTCACCCTCCTGGGCCTCCAGCTGTCTCTGGGGAAGTCCCGCCCCAGACGTTTCATTCTCATGGAAGCCCCGCCCCCTGGCTGTGAGTAACGTGCGGCGCAGGAACGCCTTTGGGTTTGGGCACTCGGTATCTAAAAGGCTTGCCATCACTGCGCAAGGCCTTTCTGTATGCAGGCCGCTGCAATTAATAGGAAGCTGTTGTGCTTCTCTTCTCCCACCATCAGTCATTGGCCTACCTTTCAGGGCTGTTGTGAGGAACGGGGGGGGGGAAGTGCTCTGATGTGTGTTTGAAACATGCGCGTCCTCAGCCTTCATGCATTTACTCGGTTCTGAAGTCCCATTGAGTTCTGAAAGGTTGGCTTCAGCGCCAAAAGTCACAGGACTGCAGCCTATAGCTTCTCTTAAACCTAATCTGCACTGTAGAAATTGTGTAGTTTGACACTGCTTTTACTGCCGTGGCTCCATTTTATGGAATCCTGTGATCTGTAGTTTGTTGTGGCACCAGAGCTCTCTGACAGGACAAAACTACAAATCCCAGAATTCCATGGCATGGAGCCAGGGCGGCTAAAGGGGTGTCAGGCTGCATTAAAAGCCACCCTGGACTGAGGAAGGGCCTTCCAGAAGAGATCCGATGCCGAAATACATTCTCCAAACGTAACACATCATTGCAGACCAGCCTCTTCTGGCGGGACAGACGGCTTTTAAATTGGGAACTGGAAATGAGTCTTTTAAAAATGTGGATGGCTGTAATATCTATGTGTGGCATTTGTTCTTTTAAAGTGAAGTGTGTGTGTGAACTATTGCGGTGCATTTGTGGGTCTGTTGTTGTTCCCTGCCTTGATCCATAGGGAGAAGGGGATAACACATACATATTATTATTGTCATTAATATTAATATTAAATAACTCACAAAACAACAAATCCCAGTATTGCATAATATTCCAGATATTATTATTATTATTATTATTATTATTATTATCTCTGCATGCAGATTAAACATTAGAAGCAGTAGCAGCTCCTCCTCCTGCCTATTATTACTATTACTATTGTTGTCACCCCTTTTTGTTTAAAAACAATAGGACCCTTCTGATATTATTATTATTATTATTATTATTATTATTATTATTATTACTGTGCTTCGTGGCCCTGTTCTGGAAGAGTTTATTCCTGGAGCTTTGCCCGCATCTGTGGCTGGCATCTTCGGAGAGCGCTGCCATGGAAGAGAGTGGCGTGTGTGTGTGTGTATGTGTGTATATACACATACACATACATACTGTGTGGCCCTGGGTTGAGAGAAGGCGAATTCCGCGTTCATCTGTGCCTCGTTCTGCTGCTGAATGGCAAAGCCTCGGTGGGAGGGTCTGTCGGGAGGATTTGTTTCTGTCTGATAAGAGATCCATCGTCTGCTAGGAAACCTGGTTTCTAGTTTTGGTTTTGCTGGGTCTGCATTCTGGTGTTTTTGAGGACTGGTCATAGCCAACCTTTGGTCACGTCTTTAAGGGTTTCTCCGTCCCTTTTGCATCCTGACCTGGTCACCGGGGTCAAGGGCTCTCCGAAAGGTCAGGAGGAAACTCTTCCAGAACAAGGCCACAAAGCCCCAAGCTCCACAGAGACCCTGTTGGGAACTGGACCATTGCACCCTCCTCCCTCCCTTCGCAAGAGAGGGGCTTCCTCTGTCTGCCTCATTCTGCCGATACTGTAGGCCCTCCTTATCCAGGGATTCCTTTTCCAGGGATTCCCTATCCAGGGATTCCTTATCCAGGGATTCCTTATCCAAGGATTTCTTATCCAGGGATTCCTTATCCAGGGATTCCTTATCCAGGGATTTCTTAACCAGGGATTTCTTAACAAGGGATTCCTTATCCAGGGATTCCTTAACCAGGGATTCCTTATCCAGGGATTCCTTATCCAAGGATTTCTTAACCAGGGATTTCTTATCCAGGGATTCCTTATCCAGGGATTCCTTATCCAGGGATTTCTTATCCAGGGATTCCCTATGCAGGGATTCCTTATCCAGGGATTTCTTATCCAGGGATTCCCTATGCAGGGATTCCTTATCCAGGGATTCCTTATCCAGGGATTCCTTATCCAGGGATTCCTTATCCAGGGATTCCTTATCCAGGGATTCCCTATGCAGGGATTCCTTATCCAGGGATTCCTTATCCAGGGATTCCCTATGCAGGGATTCCTTATCCAGAGATTCCTTATCCAGGGATTCCTTATCCAAGGATTTCTTAACCAGGGATTCCTTATCCAGGGATTTCTTATCCAGGGATTCCTTATCCAGGGATTCCTTATCCAGGGATTTCTTATCCAGGGATTCCCTATGCAGGGATTCCTTATCCAGGGATTTCTTATCCAGGGATTCCCTATGCAGGGATTCCTTATCCAGGGATTCCTTATCCAGGGATTCCCTATGCAGGGATTCCCTATCCAGGGATTCCTTATCCAGGGATTCCTTATCCAAGGATTCCTTATCCAGGGATTCCTTATCCAGGGATTTCTTATCCAGGGATTCCTTATCCAGGGATTTCTTATCCAGGGATTCCTTATCCAGGGATTCCTTAACCAGGGATTCCTTATCCAGGGATTCCTTATCCCGGGATTTCTTATCCAGGGATTCCTTATCCAGGGATTCCTTATCCAGGGATTTCTTATCCAGGGATTTCTTATCCAGGGATTCCCTATGCAGGGATTCCTTATCCAGGGATTTCTTATCCAGGGATTCCCTATGCAGGGATTCCTTATCCAGGGATTCCTTATCCAGGGATTCCTTATCCAGGGATTCCCTATCCAGGGATTTCTTATCCAGGGATTCCTTATCCAAGGATTCTTTATCCAGGGATTCCTTATCCAAGGATTCCTTATCCAGGGATTCCCTATCCAAGGATTCCTTATCCAGGGATTCCCTATCCAGGGATTCCTTATCCAAGGATTTCTTAACCAGGGATTCCTTATCCAGGGATTCCTTATCCAGGGATTCCTTATCCAGGGATTTCTTATCCAGGGATTCCCTATGCAGGGATTCCCTATCCAAGGATTCCTTACCCAGGGATTCCTTATCCAGGGATTCCTTACCCAGGGATTCCTTATCCAGGGATTCAAGCTCCCACAGTTTGAAAAGGTTCAAGAAAGTATACATTTCGATTTTCCCTTTTGATAAGGGACACCATTTTGCTCTGCCCTGATAGTTAAGGGGACTTGAGCATCCGCGGGTTTTGTGATCCGCGGATGGGGGACCTTGGAACCGAACCCCAGCGGAGAACAAGGGACCTCTGTACTAGAATGTGACTCCTGCCACTCAGTCCCTTGGAGGCGGTTTAACAGACTCTCTCCCGAGATTCTGACAGCCTCCTCAGTCTCAGTCTCAGAGCAACAGAGGAGCCTCTTCCTGCTCTATTCACACCAATTAGGACAAATTATTATTATTATTATTGATCGTATGTTTGTTCCTGTACTTTTGGAGTAAGTCTTTATTCTTTAGGAGGACAAATGTAAAGGAATAGTCTGCCCACACTTTTGCTCTTCTGCTGATGAAAGCTGGACTCTAACAAGTTTAACTTCCATTCCTGCCTGTTTTCGTTCCCCTTTAAAAGGGTTAAAACCCTGAGACACGAAAGCCGCCCGCGCCCCACAGTTTCCTATGGAGGCAGCTGTGAAAGCCTCCAGGGAACTACATTTCCCAGCATGCGAGAAGGGGCGCAGAGGATGCTGGTCCGAGCACCATCCTTCCGGGATGACGTCAGCCTTCCTCCCGTCGCTTCGGCAACCTCCGCCCGCCCTCGCGTTGCCAAGGAGACCCAGCGCCCTCCTCCCCGGAAGCGGGGCCCGGGCGCATGCGCGGCTGTGGGAGGCGGGGCCCTGCCGGGCGGGAGGCACTGGGCAGCTCCTCGGAGGAAGAGGAAGGTGCCGCCGTCGCCATGGTGAGGGGCCCCGGCAGCCACTTCCGGTCCGGGGGTGGGGGCCACTCCTGTCGGGACGCGGCGCGGGGGTCTCTCCTCTGCCCCGGAAGCGAGGGCGCCCCTGAGCATGTGCAGAGGGCAGGAGGGCGACTGCCTTTGCCCCTTGGGCCCACAGAGGGAGGCAGGCAGCGAGGGAAAGGGGTCGCCCTCCTCCTGCTTTTGGGGCGGGGGTCTCCGGCTGCTGGCTCTGACCGGCCCGGCTCTCTCTCCAGATGCGCTTCATGCTCCTCTTCAGCCGCCAAGGGAAGCTCCGGCTCCAGAAGTGGTACCTGGCCACCTCCGACCGCGACAAGAAGAAGATGGTCCGGGAGCTGATGCAGGTGGTCCTGGCCAGGAAGCCCAAGATGTGCAGCTTCCTCGAGTGGAGGGACCTCAAGGTGGTCTACAAGCGGTGAGCGGCCACGGAGAGCCCTCCCACGGAAAATGGGCCACGGCCCCGACACACGCCCCTCCCCCGAGAGAGACCCCTGAAGTACCCCTCGATGGGGAGGAGGCCCCTCTCCCTGGCTTCCTCGATTGCAGTGACCTCACGGTGGTCTACAGGCAGTGAGCGGCCACGGAGACCCCCGACCCCCCCCCCACAGGACCCCTTAACTACCCTCGGTAGGGAGGGGGCTCCTTCTGGCCTCTTCTAGTGGTAGGTCCTAGAGGTAGGGGGCAAGCGGGTCACAGCCCCTAATACACGCCCCTTCCCCAGGCAGGCCCTCCAAGCGAGACCCCTAAAGTACTACCCCCTGGCTGCCTTGAGTGGAGAGACCTCGAGGTGGTCTACAAGCGATGAATAGACAGACCCCCAGAAATGGGGAGACAGGGGAATCAGCCCTAACACACGCCCCTCCCCCCAGGCAGCCCCACCCAGCGAGAGCCCTAACTACCCCTCAGTGGGGAGAGGGCGGCTCCCTCTGGCATCCTCAAGTGGAGGGACCCCAAGGGGGGCAGGGGCTCACAGCCCCCCAACACACACCCCTCCCCCAGGCAGCCTCCCCCAGGGAGACCCTTAAACCTCTTCTCCCGGGCCTCCTTGAGTGGAAGAACCTCAAGGTGGTCTACAAGCAGTGAATAGCTGGACCCCGGGAAAGGAGTAGGTGAGGTCACACACACACACACCCCAGGCAGCCCCTGGAGATAAAGGACCTCAATCTTTGCCCCACCCAGTGAGACCCTTAAACCTCACCTACCCCTTTCCCAGGGTCCAGCTATTCACTGCTTGTAGACCACCTTGAGGTTCTTCCACTCAAGGAGGCCAGAGAGAAGAGGTTTAGTGGGGAGGGGGCTCCTCTCTCTGCCCTCAGGCAGCCTAGGGGGCTGGGGAGAGCAAAGGGGCGGTATCTCTGGTACCCCCCACCCACGTGGTCAGCCGAGGGGGCCCTTGGCCCAGGTGCTTCCAGAAGGTGGGGTGGGGGTCTCCTTGTGCCTTTCCCACCCAGGCGAAAGCAGAAGGTGGGGTGGGGAAGCATCAGTTTCTCTTTTGTGGGGCAGAAGAAGTCCCCCCCCCACTTTGCCAAGCATGACCCCCTACACTTTCCAGTGGCCCCAGCAGCAAAGAAGCCCCCTCCCTCTCTCCCTCCCTCCCTCGTTCCATGGGGAGGGACTGACTCCTGACCTAAGGCTGACCCTCCCCCCCATTCAACGGTTGCCTTCTGCCCTCAGATTCTGCAGGTGGGGGCTCTCTCCCCCTTTGCCCACCTTGCAGGGCTTCTGGGGGGCCCTGGGCAATGCTCCTCCCACTTCCAATTCTCTGGCACCCTTCTCTCCCATTGACTCTCATGGGCCTCCCCCTCTTGGGCCCCATGTGCGGGGGAGGGTTGGGGGCTCTGGGGGGGGGGCTTCCTGCTGCTTGGGACAGAGCTGATGGCCTCTCCTCCCCCCACACCACGAGCTCCCCTACCCCACTATTTCATCAGCTCCCAAACCCAAGGATGCAGCTGATGTGTCTGGCAGCAACAACTCCTGGCTGGGGGAGGGTTTGGGAGACGGTGCCTCATAGACCCCTGGGGAGGGGGAGACCTGACCCCCTCCCTTGTACGCTCTCCTTCCTGCCCCCCAGGTACGCCAGCCTCTACTTCTGCTGTGCCATTGAGGGGCAGGACAACGAACTCATCACCCTGGAGCTGATCCACCGCTATGTGGAGCTGCTGGACAAGTACTTTGGCAGCGTGAGTGGGCAGAGGCCGAGGGGAGGGGGCTACTGCTGACCAAAGGGAGGCCGAGGTGTGGGGTGGTGGGGAGTGGCTCTGACCTGCCGCCCCCTCCCCATAGGACTGTGTGTGTTGGGCGCCAGGCAGGAAGCAGGAGGGGATTGGGGCCTGAGGCGTGGGGGTCCTGGCACTCCCCTCCACACAAATCACAGGAAGAAATGGGCCTCCTCCCAGGGCTGGCGGGGGGGGGGGGGGCAGAGGGCTAAAAACAATGCTAATCCTCCCTTCATTAATCCTGACTCCTTAAACCCCTTCACAGACCCCACAAAGCCGCTCCTTTTCCCTCTTTAATGAAAGCCAGCCAAGTGTGGCTGCTAATTGGCTTTAAGAAGGGCTTGGCAGCGGGCAGCTCTTTCTCTGGGGTGGGGGGGGGCTGGGTTTGGGAGGAGAGCCCCCCCCCCTTGCTGGCCGCAGCTCTCCTTGACCACCCCTCCCCACAGGTGTGTGAGCTGGACATCATCTTCAACTTTGAGAAGGCCTACTTCATCCTGGACGAGTTCCTGATGGGGGGCGAGGTGCAGGACACCTCCAAGAAGAGTGTCCTGAAGGCCATTGAGCAGGCCGACCTCTTGCAGGAGGTAGAGGTGGGGGTCTCTCGAGGGACCCTACAGGGAGGGGAGGGGGTCTGCCCCCCTGTGTCTCTTCCCAGGCGCCCCCCCCCCACTGCTGCAGCCGCCAGCTTGGCTCTGGTGCATCCAATGAGTCACCATGGGGCCAGGCTGCCATGCGCTGCGCTTCCTGCTCCTCTGCGTGGGCAGCAGCAGCACAGTGCTCCCTGTGTGACAATGTGGGGGTGGGACCTGGGGGGCAGGAGGGGGAGAGTAGCAGAATCCACAGCAGCAGCTTCTGCAGCGCAGGCACTGCTCCCCCTCCTCCCAAGTTTTTGAGCTCCTTTGGCAGAAGGCTCCAGGCAGCAGAGGGCGCCAAGGGAGCATTTCTGGGCATGTGCAGAGTGCCTTTCTCATTTCCTTGGGGGGGGGTGTTGAGGTCTGAGCACCAGCTGGGAGGGGTCAGGCTGTTTCTGCACCATTCCTCCCCCTAAGTCCACTTCTCCCTTTTCTCCCTCCACAGGAGGATGAGTCCCCCCGAAGCGTGCTGGAGGAGATGGGGCTGGCGTAGCTGACCACCGCCGCCGGATCCTGGCTTTCTCCCCCACTGCCACTTGCCCCCTCCGTCTGCTGCCCCCCACGCAGTGCCAGGGGGGTCGGTGCCCACTGGCTATGGCTGGAGGCAACTCTCGAGGGGCCAGCTCCGCATACTCTTATGCTGTAAATACTGGTGGTCCTTGCTATGGGGAGGGGGGGTTGTTGTCTTTCTCAGAAATGGGGGTTCATAAGCCCCTCTCCTTTTTGATTCTTCCTGCCTCCCCCTCCCCCCCAGCAGTCATGGGGGGGCCTATCATGGCTGCAAAACTCCAAACCCTTGACTCCTCCCCCAGACAGGAGGGGGGTGGGGGACTGGCTTTCTCTGCCTCTTAATTGCTGAGAAATGTATTTGGGGGGCTACATTTGGGGCTGGCCCCCCTCACTCAGCTGCTCACTCTCTTGAGCCCCCTTCTGGACTCTGTGGGGGGGTTTCGGGGGAAGTTTAGCTGTATCTGCCCTCCCCACTTCCGGCCCCCTTTCCTGACTTTCTCTGGGTGGTTGTCGATTTGGGGGCAATAAATCATGTGCGGAAGCCCCTGGTGTCCCTTTGCCTCTTGTGTGGTGTCTGGATGGGAATTGGGGGGCTGGGGGAGAGGGAGGGGGAGCAAACCCCCCCATGGAGAAGGTGATGGGGCACCGGCAGGTCTGCCCCCCTCCAGGATTTGACTGCTCCAAGCAAAAGGGGGGGTCGCCAAAGAGCCAACGGGGGAGGGGGGCTTCCTTAATTTTCAGACTGGTTCCCAAATAGCCCCCCCAGAAGCCCCGATCTAAAGGGGTGCCCCCCCCGCACACACGCGGCAGCCTCTTGGGATCTGGAGTTCTTCACTTTTCTGGAGGGTCATCTTTGGGGGGTCCTTTTTATGGTCCCCCCCCCCAGTTTCCTACATGGACTCGACCCCCTCTCCTTTGTCCCTCCCCCCTTGGCTGACGGTTCTTTCGGAGAGTGGGGTGGGGGTCTCCATAGGAAGCGAGGCCCGGCTGAGACCCCGGGGGGGAGGGAGGGAGGATGGGACCCCTGGAGGGAAGCTGGGGCTCAAAGCCGAATGCCACAGCAGCCAAGGGAGCGGGGGATGCTGGGCGCTACAGCCCACCACCAAACATTGTCGCCGGGGGGGGGGGGGTTCGCCGCAGGACAGTCGCGTAGCTCCAGGTCTCCTCGACGGAGTCATGGCCGGGAACTGGACGTTTCCTTCCTCCGCATGTGGCCCGGAGGGGGCTGGCAAATAGGGACTCCTCTGCGGCCCAAATTGGGGGGGGAGGCGGGTAGACTGTGCTTCGGAGCCAAGCGGATGATGGGAGCGGCAGTCCAGAAAGGGCATCCCAGAATCCCCAGGGTCCGAAGAGGAGGCCTTCCCTGGTTCCCGCCGCTGCTCCTGCGGTGGCCGCCCTCTGCACGCGCTCAGAGGCCCGGCAGGGTCCTCCCCCCCAGCCCCTCTGCTCCCTGGTCCCTCCTTTCCTTCCTGGACCTCGCGGGGGGGGGGAGGGTGCTGTCGGAGGGCAAATAACGAGAGTAACTCATAATAAAATAGTTGCTTTTATTTCTTAGCAAAACTAGGAATCCCACATTATTTACAACAGGCCGATCGTCTTTTATTTCGAGAACAACAAACGGATCAGGACCACGGACACCGCTCTTTTTTTTGTCTTTTCTTCTTCCATTGGTGGGTTTGGTTCTTTTTCTTCTGTTTCACAAGACTGGACATCACGAGGCCAAGGAGGACAAGGTCGGGGGAGTCTCGGAAGGCGTGCAAACGGAAGACCCCTGCTTGGAATTGGGGGGGGGGGGGGCTTCCGGCTGCCGCTTTGGAGATGGACCTTCTCGGGGGGGGGGCGCCCCCCCAGGAGGGGCACTTATTTCGGGGCCCTGCTCACAAGGAGGAAAGATTGGGGGGGGGGACTGCGAGGAGCGGAGTGAGCCGGAAACCGGTTCAGTTCGGAGCAGTTCCCCGGAGCGGACGCCAGGAAGACCCCAGCATTGGGGGAGGGGGCGCCGTGTGTGGGGTCTACGAGTGGCTTTTGGCACCCCTCCCGCAAGATTCTGGTGGAGCTTGACCAGGAAGTTCCCCCCTTCACCTCTTTCAGGGGGCGCAGGTGGGGGGTCCTTTTCTGTGGGCGGAAACCCGGGAAGGTTGGCGCGGGGGCTTCCGGCTGCCTCTCTCGGTTCCCTTTCCCTGCAGAGGAACGAGGTCACTCTCGAACGGGGGCGGGGGGGCAAAGAATATCAGGGACACCCCCCCCCGTGGCCGTACTTACCGGCATTCTCCCCGGGACCTTTGAAGGGTCTGCTTGTTTTGGACCCAACGGGGCCGCGCGGGAAATGACCCCGCGGTTTTCTCCGCCACTGGCTTCTCCGCCGGACTTTGGCCTTGGCTTTCCCGGGTGGTGGCTCCCGGAGGGTCTTCTGCCGCACCCACGAAGTAACCCCCGCCTGCTCCCCCCTCGGACCTCCCCCAGGAGACTCGGTCTGGGCTTAGAGGGGCCCGCTGTTTGTGCGGCTCCACTCTCTGGGCCGGAGGAGACCCCTTCCCCGTCCGGAGGGTCTTGTGGTTAGAGGCCCCCCTTCGGCAGGTGCAAAGTAGCTGTGGACGAGGAGGGGGTCTGCGCATTGCCTGGTGGTCCTCGCTCCCTCCCTCCCTCCTAAACTTGGCAGGGGCCTGAGGCCAGGCAGGGCGGGGGAAGGGCGCCGGGGGGGACTCCCTTTGAAGAGAGTGTCCCCCTCCGACACTCTCCTGGAGAAAAAGCCTGCGCCTTCGGGCTGGGGGTGTCCAGTGGCCCTCCCTTCACGGCGGTGGGGGGGAGGTTTGGCTGCTCCGGGGTGAGGTGGGGGCCGGAAGTCCTCCTCCTCCTCTTCCTGGGTTGGGGGATGGGATTGTTCTGACTCATGCAAGAACCGGGACCGATGAGAGGAGCTGGAGGGCGGGCGGGCGGGCGGGCGGGAGAGCGCCTCCGCCTTCACGGGAAGAGCCCGGGCTGCTTGCCCAGGACGCTGGCCAGGTAGTTCTCCAGCTCCTGGTCCTCCTCCTCCTCCTGGCGGGGCACCAGGGGGCCGGGTAGGGGCCCGGGGCGCGGGCGGAAGGTCCAGGGGCTGATGGCGTTGGAGAGCTTGCGGGTGGGCCACTGCGGGGCCGGATACTCGCCCTCGGCCTTCAGGATCTCGTTCCAGGCGGACTCATCGGGCTTCGGGCGCCGGGGCTGGAGGGGCTTCCGGGGGGGCGGCGGGGGCCGGTAGGACGAGAGTCCGGGGGCGGCGTAGCGGGGCGGGGGCAATGGCGGGGGCTGCGGCTGCGGCTGGGGAGCCTTCTTTGGCTTCGGGGG
Source organism: Sceloporus occidentalis (assembly GCA_023333645.1). Taxonomy (NCBI): domain Eukaryota; kingdom Metazoa; phylum Chordata; class Lepidosauria; order Squamata; family Phrynosomatidae; genus Sceloporus; species Sceloporus occidentalis. The sequence goes on from JALMGF010000265.1 coordinate 90,740, forward strand.
CGGAGGGGCCAGCGGCGGGACCCGGGCCTTGGCGCGGGGGGGCTGGAAGTCCTTCTTGCGCTTCTTCTCCTCCACTTCGTTGATGAGGTCCACCACGTCGTCGGCCGGAAGGTGCAGCTGGCTCGAGAGCTCGATCAGGCGGTCGATGGTGTTGGGGTCGATCTCCTCGTCCTCCTCGTCCTCCGCCGCCGCCTCGTTGGAGCGCTTGTCCTCGGCCACGTTGGCCTCCTCCTCCTCGTCCTCGAAGAGCAGCGGTCCGCCGCGCCGCCCCGCCGCCCCGCCGCCCTCCTCGTCCCGGTCCCGGTCCTCCTCGCCCTCGTCCTGCTCACCGTCCTTCAGGAGGTACTGGAGCAGCAGGTCCGAGGCCAAGTCCGCCAGGCGCTCCTCCTCCGCCGCCGCCCGACGCGCCTCCTCGGCCTGACGCCGGCTCTCGGCCAGTTCCTCGTAGCGCCGCTGCAGGAGCTGGTGCTCCAGGTGCTGCTGCTGACGGAGCTTCCGCGCCCCGGACCACGGCTCCTCGCCCCCCGGCGGCGACGACGCCCCCGGCCCAGATGGCATGGAGGGCGCGCGCCGCTTGGCGGGGGCTTTGGGCCTGGGAGCCTCTTCGTCCCGGTCTCCGCGGGGGGCTTCGCGGGGCGGAGGCGACTCCCGGGCCCGCCAAGACCCCCTCCGCGCGGCCGCTTCCCCCTCCCCGGCGCCGGGTGCGAAGCGCCGGAGTTCCCGCAGCAAGTCCTTCAACCGGCCCGGCTCTTCTTCCTCCTGGTCCTCCTCCCGGGCGGGGTTCCTCTCCGGCTGGACCTCGGCGCTGGACCGGCTCTGGCTGCGGACCTCCTCCTCCTCCTCGGGCTGCTGGATCGCCCGGAGCAGCACCGCCGCCAGCGCCTCGGGCTCCACGTCCGGGAAGAGCTCGTCTCCCACGGCCTCAGCGGCCTCTCCCCGAGGCCCGAGCTGGGTCTCCGGCTGAGCCTCCTCGCCTCCGTCTCGGGGGCGCGGGGCTGCGGAAGCGGGGCGGGGGTGGCACTGCGCCAGCAGGAAGAGGGCCAAGAGGCCGCCCGCGCGGCAGAAGTCCTGGTGGCCGAGCATCGCGCCCGGGGAGGCTGTTGGGGGGGAGGGGGAGGGAGAGAGAGAGAGGAAGGCGAGAGGTCAGAGCGGCCAGAGACCCCCTCCCCCCGCCCCCGCCACAATCGGGACTTGCTAATAGCGCGGACGAAGCCGTTCCCTCCGTGGGTGCCGAACCGGGCGGTTTCTCTGCAGAGCAGCCCACCGGGGATTGGGGGCTGGCAGCGAGGAAAGGGCCTCCCTGGAAGGATCCAGGGAGCGGCTGCTTCTGCCAGGCCAAGCCCGGGAAATATGGGTCTCGTAGCGCCCCCTCCCCGATGACGCGCCCATTGCCTCATCTCTAGGCCGTGCGTAGGGGGGATCATCTTGTCTCAACGCCCCCCCCCACACGCGAGGAGGAGGAGGAGGAGGAAGTCGTCACGGGGCCGCCGAGAAGTGTCGGGGTCCCTTCATTAGCCCCCCCACACACACACACACACAGCTGCCCCTAACAAGCTACTCGGCAGGCGTCCATTTCTCAGAGAAGGTCGCCCAGGGATTGCTTCAGGTAGGTGGGGTGGGCTCTCGCTGTTTATGCTCACTCACCGCGACACACGGATACACACCCGGGATTATTCGGGAACAAAACCCTCCCCCCGGCAGAAGTGGGGGCCACAGGCAACGGAGGGGCGGGCAGGTGCAAGAGGGAGGGGCCGCCCCTTCGGCGCCATCTCTGCAGTCCTCACGCCCACCGCCCCCGCGAGCAGAGGCGCCCCCGCCCTCCTTCCCCCCGCCCCCCCGCGGGGTTTAATACAAGCCGAAGGCCCCCCCCAGACGCCCCCCGCCTCTCTCGGCCCCGCCCTGGAGCTAAAGGATGTGTCGCAGGAGCCGCAATGGCTGCGGATGCCGCCCCCGGTCCCGACTCTTCAACCGCCATCTGTCCCCCTCCCGCTAAGATGAGTCAAACGCCGCCGCCCCCCCGTCTCTTTCCCTCCTTCCTCGCCCCCCCCCCTAAAAAAAGGAACGCCTTTGGCTTTCCAGGAAGGGATGGGCCCCACCCGAACCTTCCAGCCACCATCCCCTCCCAGAGCGGAGTTCCCGAAGGAAGACGGCTGCCCCCGCCCCGGTTCCTGTCTCTGCAGAGGAGCCCGCCGCCTCCTTCCGCCCCTCCCCCGCTCCGCTCCGAGGGGAGCCCTTCCTCCCTTCCCCCGCACTCCGGAAGGGAAGCCCCGGCGCCTCCTCTGCGGCCGAAATGCGCCGCCGCCTCCGCCTCCGGCCCCCTTCCTGCCCCTCCCCAACAGCAAGAGCAGCTTCCCCGAGGGCGAAAGGAGCCCTTCCCCATCCCCACCGACCCTCCCCCCATGTGCCGTTCCGCAGAGAAGGGGAGTCTGGCGTTACCGGCTGGAGGCAGCTGCCGGCGGGGCTTTTGCGCGGAGGGGTCTTCCTCTGCCCCTCCCCCCGTCTCTCTCCCTGGCGGCGGCGGCGGCGTCTGGGCTCCGGTTCACCCGCTGTTCCTCTCGGTCGATGGGTCGGGCGAGAGCTCAGCGTCAGAGTCAGCAGCACCTTGGAGAGCGGCGGGGCTGGGCGGCCGGTTTTGTAGCGCCATCCCGGCCCACGTGGGGGGCTCCATTGACGTCAATGTTCATTCATAAAATCCGGGTAGGATTGGAGGGGAGCCCCGCGCCTGCGCAGAAGGGGGACCAGGCATTCGGAGTGAGTGAATGGAGGGAGCCGAGGATGAATGAATGAAGGAAGGAAGAAGTGAGAGAGCGAGCGAGTGAATGGAAGCGGAGTGGCTGAATGAGTGAGGAGCGAGGGGAGGGAGGGAGGGAGAAGGGTGAATGAAGGGGAGGCGGGCGAGCGAGCGAGCGAGAGCTCCAAGGGACCCCGCCCCATCGCCATTCCTTCCAGGGCTCCCTGCCCAGAGGAGGGGGACTCTGCGGCTGCTGTGGGGGGAGGTGCTCTCCCTCCCGCGGGCCTCGCAGCCACGTCATTCCCGGGGCCCCTGTGTGGGTGGCCTTGTCAGGGCGCGTGCACGAGGGGCTGCGACACGCGGGGCCTCGACGTGCGCTCCGTGTTGTGTGTGGGGCACGCGCGCGTGACGTCGAGGTCCAGAGGGAGTCCTTGGTCTGGTGGGGGCAGGGGGGCGGGAGTGGTGGTCCCACCAGGGCCGGGCTGCTTAGGACGGCCTTGGTCTCCCCTGGCGGCTGGGGTCCCCTCCGTCCTCCATGGGGTGGTCTCGCACTCGCCTGCCCTCCGCACACATAGGGCCCTCCTCCGATGTTCTTTTACTCCCCCTCCCTCACGGCCCGACCCCCAAACTCCGAGCCGCGCCCCGCCCGGAGGCTGAGGATAGATCCGCTGCCGCCGAGGCCTCTCTGGGGGCGAAGGGGGAGGAGAGGGAGGGGAGAGGAGGGGAGGGGGCGATGAGTCATCCTCCTCCCGCGCTCTGCCTCTGCAGTCTCTCTCCTCCCCCGCCCCCCCTTCGAAGCCCCTGCCGTCCGTCCGGCGACGGAGAAGGAGGTCCGGGAAGGACGGGGGTCGGGTGTGGCCCTGACGGCAGAGGCACGCGGCCCCCTCTCCATGTGCCACTCCCCCTCGCGCTTTCCTCCTCATCCTCCTCTTCCTCTCCTTTCATGGTCTCCTTTTTGCTGCACTGTATGTCGGGGGGGTGTCATTCTGGGGGGAGGGTCCTCCTCCTGCCGGCCTTCATGGATCTTTTTGGCCTTTATCGGGGGCGACACGGCGGAAGACGGCCCTTGCCCCCACTTCGCTGCAGGCCTTCATTTCCTTCCTTCACTTGCTTTCCTTCGTCTCCTCCCGCAAAGAAGTGGTGCTCCAAATGGGTCAGAGGCAGGATGACCTGATGTCTTGACCACAAAGGAGGCCAGGGTACTGCAAAACGTCGGACATTCACGAAAAATGCGAGACATTACCAAATAAAAGCTGAAAACACTCCTAGGAATATAGATGCATGTTTTTTAGTTGTGCTCAAAACAGAGGACACTTGAAATTCCTCTTGGACAGAAAGCTGAATTGTAGGACGTCCTGGAAAAGGAGGAGGACACCGAGTTCTAAGCGAGTGCGTAGGTTGTTGTTTTTGGTGGGGGGGAGGTCTTGGTGCCCCCATCTGGATCCCTTCTTCCCTTCGGGGATGCTGCCAGTGGCGGTTGGAGGGGGTCTCGCACTTGCCCTCGCCTCTATGGGGTCGCCACATTTAGAGCCTAGTTAATAGCACTTTCACTTCCAGTGGTCTGGGGTCTCAGTCTGGGCAGAAAGGCCGCGGTCAAACTGGGAGGGGGGGTACCCCGCAGCCCCCCCTTCCCGTTCGGTTCTCCTAAAACAAGGCGACCCATTTCCTTCCCACAATAAGGAACAAGCCAGGCAGGAGGGCAATGAGCCCCCTACCCTCCAGACGCCCCCTTCCCCGCTCGCCCTCCTTAACCTCCAGATGCGAGACAGCAGCTGCAGCCCATCCGCCCCGCCTCTGCAGCTAAAGAAGGGAGGGGCTCCTGAGGGGTACGAGGCCGAGGGTGAGGGGCCCCTGGTGTCTTGTGGGCCTGCCAAGTCCGTTCCTGCGGACGCAGTGACCCTTCGCAGGGCAGCTGCTCCAAGCGGCCCCCCCCCTGCGAAGCCAAGGGGCGACGGCCTCTGGGCCGAGGAGGAAGTGGTCCATCGGGGGCGGAGGAGTCGGGGGCCGGGGGACCCCGGGTGCGGGGTTGGGGGTGAAAATCCCTCCTTGCCACTTAGAGGGGCGTCCTCCCCCGCCCCTTCCCCTTTGCCTCTCTCGGCCATTTCCTCTCCGTTCTCCTGGCAAACGAGCCCCCCCCGCCACCCACTCCGGGGGCATCATTTAATGCCGGATTTCCGGGCTGTCAGTGCTCAGATTGATGCCCGGCGAGTGAGTCACCCTTGCAGCGGCAGGAAGCCTCGGAGGGTGGGATGACTCCAAAGGCCCGATCCCTGCCTCCCTGCCTCCGGTGTAAAGGGCCAGCGCTGCCCTTCCCTGCGGGGGGGGGGGCGAAAGGGAGGGGAGGGGGAAGAGCCATGCCAGCCCCTCCCTCAGCAGGGTCTCCAAGAAAGAAAGGAAGAAAGACGGAGCCCACCTGCGCTGGCCATCCCTGGACAGTTCTCTCCGCGCCCCCCCCCCCACTTCCCGCAAAACCTTGGCCTGACCATCAGCGTGTGTCTTCCTTGAGAGGAGCAGCCCCCACGAGGCAGGCGTCTCCCCTCCTTTTTTATTCCTCCCCCCCCCCCCGCTGCATGGGAGGCTGTGAGCAGCTTTAGGGCCTCGGGTTTTCGGGCGGTGGGATGGGAAGGGATATGGGGCGAGCGCCCCCCGTTCCAACTCCACTTGGCTTCAGCCGAAGCCTCCAGAGAACCTCCTCCGGGTCAGCACTGCCCAAGGCCGACGACGCTCCCCGCTTGGCCAGAAAGACCTCCCCCCCGCCCCCGCCCCCACACATACTTTCCCTTTTCTTTCCAATCTTTCTCTTGCTCTCAGGAAAACCCTTCGCCCTCAACCCACCTGGCTTTGGGGGCCCCTCAGGTCTGTGGGAGGCAAGGAGCCCGGGGGGGGCCAAAGCGCCGCCGGGAAAAGAGGAGGGGGCTGGGGGTAGATCTCCCTTTCTAGCTGGGCTTTTGCTTTGAACCGAGTCAGTGCCGGGTTGGGGGCTTGAGCCATTGGGGAAGCCCATATGGGGCCCACCGTCCAGGGAAGAGGTCCGAGAAGGGCCTAAGAGGGGCAGCTGCGGAGAGAGGCAGGCAGGGGTCCCAAGGGAGAGATGCGGAGCCCTGGGGCCGAGCGCTGGAGAGGCTCCCCCCCCCCCATGCAGAGGGTTGGGAAAGAGGGGCAGCCTGCGGCGAGGGGCCGCTTGGGTGCGCCTGCCTTAGGACCTCCCGACACACGCTTCCCTCGCCATGAGTCACATCTGGGCCCCAGGCAGCCGCAGCAAGACCGGGATCGGGACGGGAGAGGCGGACATGCCATCCTCGTTGTCGGTTAATGGGATCATACCGCCATTATGGGTGGGCCTAACTACGCGCAAGGCACCAGATCCCGCTTGATATTGGAAGCTAAGCAGGGTCAGACCGCCAAGGAATACCAAGTGCTTTAGGCTCGAAGGAGGGCGACCAAAATGGTGAAAGGAGGAGCTAGATATATGATTCGCCTGGAGAAGGGAAGGTCAGGGGTGACATGGAGCCAGACGGCCTCTGCTGCTCCATCCAGAGGCTGGGACCCGACGCAATGGACTGAGACCCCGGGGAAAGAAACCAACTGAACACGAGGAAGGAACCCCCGACAGAGTCTGACGCCGGAACCCGGAGTCTCGCGGAGTCTCCTTCCTTGGAGGCTGGAGGGCCCTCTGTCCCAGGGATGCTTTGATCGCGAGTTCCTGCATGGCAGAACCGGGGGCTGGAGATGGGGTTCCCTTCCAACTGTAGGATTCTGGGGTTCTTAGAAAACCGCCTCTGAGTATTCCTTGCCTATGAAAATCCTGGGAAATTCACCGAAGTGTGGAAAGTAGACAAGTGGCTTGAAGACAGGGACACTTACACGCGGGAAGGGGAGAGGGACCCCGGCTCAAAAGAGACGGGGAAGGGGAGAGGCGGAGAGACTGAGGACCCCTCCCCTAATTCTGTAAAATGACTTCCGCTCCCCGGCTGAGTGGCGTTGTACAGTGTCACAGCGGCCCTTTGGACATTCAGGGTGGGCGTGTCTTGCGTGGTGGGGCCTGCCAATGGGCTCCGTAGAACTTGTGTGTTAAGAGGCTTTGTTCTTGGGGGGTCCGTCCTTTGCGCTCGGGCCTGGGGCCAGCTGCAGAAACCCCACCGCAAGATGTGAAGGAGGAGGAGAGACGCCCCCTCCTCAGACTCCAACGTCCTTGTCAAGGTGAGAGGCAAAGGGAGGGGGAGGAGGAGGAGGCGCGTGCACAAGCTCAGCCCCTCCCTCCCTCCCGTCCTCCATTCGCTAGCTCGCTCTCTCGCCCCCCCCCCGGCTAGATTGGCAGGGCTTGGGGTCGAAGAGGGAGAAATAAGGCAGTAGCCTGGGATTATTGGGGGGGGGGGGAGATAGTGGAGGAGGTGCGGGTGCGCGCGTTAGTGCGCGCGGCAAGGGAGCAAGCCTCGGCTGGGCTAAACACGTGAGCGAGGGACAGATGCGCAGTGCAAACCCCTCCCGGATAAAAGCGTTTCCTGAGCCCCCCCCAAAGAGCTGCGTCCCCCTCCCTTCCTGAGAGCTCAGGGCCACCGAGTCCTCCTTCACTCTGCCGACCCCCCCCGCCTTGGAAGCCCCTCTTCGCAACTCAACTGCGGGGTCCAAGCGACCCCTAAGTGGCCACCCGCCCCCAAAAGAAGCCGTCGGGCAGTTGGACGCGGAGAAAGAGCTCCTTGCGGCGCAAGTGGACGCCCCCTGCCGCCCCTCCGACGAGGGATGCTGCCTCCGGCTTCGGCCTCCGATCCAGACCCTCCGGAGAGAGCCTGCCTGACTTTGGCGCATTTCAATAAAGCGAGGGAGGCTGCCCACGGGGCTCTGGGCGGCAGAGACACCCTTCGACCGGCGGCTCTCTGCCCCGGAGGGCCCTGGGGGTGGATTTCCGTCTCTGGGGGGCCACTTCGGAGAGCTCCCTGGCTCCCCTCTGGAGGCGTCCGGAAAGAAGACGGCACTGGGGTCCCGGTTCCCGGATTGTTGGCCACCCATTCCGGTCGAGAAACCTCTGCTCTGCGGCCTCTGACCAGGGTCCAGTCCCGGGACCAGTTGTTCGGCTCGGTCGGGAAGTCCAGTGGGGCAAGAAGTGGGCGTGAGGCGTGAGGAAGGGTCGGAAGAGCACTCTGTACTTGCCCCAGATGCATTCTTGGGTCCTGGCTCACCTAATTCCAAGAGCAAACGGCGGGGGGCGGGGGCTGGACCGCGCGAGGACCGGGGCCGGGGCCGGATAGAAGAGCGGCGCCGGGGTGGGAGTGGTCAAGGCGGAAGGGGCACTGGCCAAGCTGGGCGACCCGGGCCCAAAGTGGGGGAGGGGGCGGGCGGAGGAGGGGGTTGGTGCCAAAGGGGGCTCAGCTGCAGTGCATCCCCCGTTCAGCCCCGCCGACTCCGGTGACGCAGAGGCCGCTGCAGAGGATGAGTCAGGCGGGGGGGGGGGGGGGTCCGAGACCGGCGTCGGACTAAGACAGTGCGAGGGGGCTTACGAATCCCTCCTCCGGAACGTCCGGCCTCAGGTCCGAAGTGCAGAGGGGCGGGCAGCCCAGGGGGGATGTCAGTCATCGGGGAAGGGCCCCTTTTGCCTCTGAGCGCGTGCAGAGAGGCGGCTCAGCATGTTCTAGCACAGCCTCGGTTTATCCAGGAGCCCGGTGGTGGGGAAGGGGGGACCTAGAACTGCGGGGCCTATTACCTTCCAACAACCCTGCCAGGTAGTTCAGGAACTGCCCCAAGTAGGAGCGGGATCCAAGTACGCAGACCCGGCCTCGGCTCAGGCGGGGGGAGGTTGAAGGAGGCTCATTGCCCCCCCCCCCGATGAGGTACCCCTTGATCAGGAACCCTCCTTGAGGGGGGAGAGGAGGGCTCTTCGCGTCTGCCACTTTGCACAAACACGCAAAATCACCCCCAACCCGCCCCCCGCAGGCACAGGAAGAACCCCGAAAGGAGCAGCCATACATCGGGGGGCTCCCTCGCAACGCAGCCAGCCCCCGGCCCCAAATCCGTCACTTTGGGAAAGGCCCAGGCAACCCTTTTAAAACATGCGGGGAGGGGTTTGGCTGCGAATGTGGGAAACGCCCCCGGCAGCCCTCCCCACAAAAGCCTTGGGGCGACAACAAGCCACCTTGGGTCAAGAAATGTTTCCAAAAGTCCCACGGGGCAATACCCCCCCCCCCCGAAAAAAACCCATCCTGGCAGTGGGCCTCCCGGGCGCATGCGCAGCACCTAGTCTTCCGCTTTGCTCGCCTTCAGTGGGCTTTTCCGGCGGAGCCTTGCCGGCTGGGAGAAACACCCCCGACTGGGCCCTGCCCTGTTCCTTATTCCACCGGAGCCCCGTGCGAGGAAGGGGCGCCTCCCTCCTTCCCTCCCTCCCTCCCGCCTCGAGGGAGGAGGCCTTCGGGCAGAAGGCCACTAGGCGAGCCTGGGCTGCTTGCAAAGAGCGGCACGCGGCAAGAGTTTCCCGCCGCATTCATGAAGAAAGAAGGCGGGGCTTGGGCAGAATGGGCGGGGCCTCGACCGCGGCGGGGGAACTGGCGCCACCTAGTGGGTCTCCGGAGCCTGTCCGTCTTCGTCCTCCTCCGGTGCTGCGGCGGGGGATCGGGCGAGGAGGGCCTTCTGGGGCGCCGCCACCTCCCCCCGACAGCCCCAGATGCGGGGGCCGTTGCCCCCCTCCCGAAGGAAGACCCGACCGAGGGGATGCCGCCCGCCCAGCGCCCGGAGGACTTCCGGAGCTTCTGCCGACGGAGGGAAGGGAACGTCGCTCGGGCCGGACGCCGTGGTCCTGCACCTCCGCCAGAAGCAGGAGCCCCCCCCCCCCCGTGTCTGTGGGCGCGAATCCCTCGACGGAGGGGTCTCTGTTGGCCGGTGTCCGGGCCTTTGGAGGGCAGTGGCCCGCCTGCTTGCCGGGGGTTGAGTGTGGGTTGCATCAAGAGAGCAGCAGCCCGGGTCCTGGGGGCTTCTCGCAGGCAGACCCCAACGTTGAGGCTAAGCCTCCGGTTACTTCAGTCAGTATTCAGCGTTGGTCAGGAGGGACCAAGAAGCCAATGCGGGTCCAGGCTGCGGAGGGACTGGTCTCTCTGGAACTGCCCTCGGGGATCTTGGGATTTGTAGTTTACAACAGCCCTGACCGAGACTACAAATCCCAGGATGCCCGGAGGATGACGGAGCCCCAAGTAGGGCTGGGGGGAGGCCCAACTCCCTCTGCTTAAGGTTGGCAGCTGCTCTTGGGGCTCCTTGCCGAGAAGAGTCCCCCGTGGCGCCCCCCTGAGTTCCCCCAAACCAGGCGGCTTCTCGAGGGAGGGGCAGGGAAAGGCCCAGGCTTGGCCGGGAAGGGAGCCACTGCGCACGCGCGGAGTGCCTGAGCGCAGGGCCAAACGCGCCTCTTCCACTGAGGCTGGATCGGGCCCCCGCCTCTCGCGGTGTATTTTTTGGGGGGGCGTTTCATTGCGCCGGTGGCCTTTCCTTCGGCTTCCTTGCCTCTGGAGGTCCCTCCCCAGAAACCAATGGCTATCAGTAGCAATTCTGGGAGAATTCCAAGAATAGGAAGAAAGGCGTTGAAGCTGGGAGGAGGGGCATTTCTCAAAGCCCCCCCCCCCGTCAAGGTTCCAGCCTGGCCCCTAAGAAGAGGCTCCCGGGGGGGCTGCCAAGATCCAGCCCTGCGGCTGCCATCGGAATTTTTTTGGGGGGACATGCCTGAGAAAGCGCCTTCCATCTGACCCCCACTTATGGGAAGCCCCTGCTAGGGTTTCCTGGGCCAGGTTTCTTCAGATTGGCTTCCTCTGGAGCCGAGACAGTGTGACTTGCCGAGGGTCACCCAGCTGCGTTTTCACGGCGGAGCGAGGATCGGAACCCTGATCTCCCAGAATCCCAGTATTGCTTTCCGTCAATTTCTGGGCGGAAAGGCGGGAGAGAGGTAGGGCTGAGGGCGGGGGTCTCTCCGCCTCGCACCCGCGACCCTCCCCGCCGCTGCAGCTCTTCTCGGCGGGAATGTGGGCCGAGAGGGTCGCCCCCCGAGCTGATCCTACCCGTTCTTCGGAGGCTGTTTCCAAGCAGAGGCAGGAGAGCTGGGAGGGGTCTCTGGGGGCCTCTTCCAGCCCTAGGACCCCCCCCAACAGGACAGGCCCCTTGGACTTAGTGGGTGGCAGCGGAGAAAAGGACCAGGACAAAGCCCCACAGATCGCCCCCGTATATTTATAAATATATCTCCATTTACAAGAGTCTAATATTGCACATTAGTGAGTCTGAAAGCGGCGCTAGAGGAAAGCGGGTTAGGCTGCGGGGGGGGGGGGGCAGGGTAAGGGGCTGCCATGGAGGGCACGACGACCCCCTCCGCACTCCCCCGCCCGGCCGTTGCTAGGGGCGCCTGCGTCATCCAGTTGCTAGGCTGCCGGCCCACCGACCGTGGCGGTTGCGGGGGGCGGGCTCTGTCGCCATCTCCTGTTGCTAGGCTACGGGCGGGAGGGGAGGGGCTCTGCAGGGTAAGGGGCTTCCATCACGCAGCCGGCCATCCAGCCCCTCCCCCAGCGACCCAGACCTGGGGGTCTCTCTGGGGGAGCCCAAGCAGCTAGGCCCTTCCTCTTCTCAGGATCGGAACCGTGGACCGAGGGGGTTCAGCCGTGTGGGGAGGGGGCTGCCCAAGCGGCCAGAGGGGGAGAGGAGTGGCTGTGGGGCCGGGGGGGGGGGCCGGGGGCTCCCGCCCGGACAGCACTGCTGAGGACCAGCTGACCATCTGCCAGCGCCTGCACTGGACCCCCCCTTCCTCCTCTGTGGCCCATTGCGCAGCCGGATACGTTAAGGCTGTGTACCAGGGGGGCGGTTTCCTCTCTATGGGGCAAAAGGGGCGCTAACTCTGGGGGGGCCAAGTATCTCCAGGATAAACTGTTAAAAGGCTCTGAAAGTGCAGAAGCGTTGCAGGAGAGATGCAGGGGGGTCATCAGAGGGGGGGGGTCTGGGAGGGAAAGGATCCAGCGGTGCCCGTCACCCCTCCCCCTCCCTGCTCAGATGTCCGACTCCAGCAGGAACTGCTCGGTGTAGCCCTTGGCCAGCTCCAGCCCCAGGCCAGCCTGGCAGAAGGCAGCCATCTCCAGCCAGAGCTCGGGCTCCAGGAAGAGCTGGCACATGACACCGCCACGGAGGCCGGGCAGCTGGAGGCGCAGATGGCGCAGGAGCTGGCCCTTGAGGTGGGCTGGGTGGCGGCCGAAGGCATCGATGTTCAGGTAGGACCAGTCCTGGCCCAGCGGGATGGGGAAGGGCCGGGTGCTGAGCGTGGCGACCGAGGGCATGTCCTTGCGGTCCACCAGCCAGTGCAGCTCCTTCTTCCCCAGCAGGGCCAGGTTGCTCTCAGTGGCCTTGAAGGGCTGCCAGTCCTGGATGATGGTCTGGTTGGGCAGCACCTCGCGCCGGAACCGCTCTGCCAGCACCACCGCGGACACCTCATCCTCCGAGAGCAGCTCTGAGGCCTCCAGGCAGAAGCCGCCCTCCGCCAGCGCCAGCTCCGCTGCGTCCAGGCGCTCCAGGAGCTCTTGGGCACCAAAGCGCACCAGCAGGATCCCCTGTTGAAAGAGGAAGGAAGGAAGGAAGGAGGAGGGTGAGAAGCAGCAGGCGGCAAAATTTAGGGGTGGCTTGGTGGCTTTTTTTGTATAATTTTTTACAAAAATTCCGTAATTAAACAATATTAAAGTGAAAACTCATTACAGCAAGTGACATAAAAACAAGCTACCATATGAAGGTTCCTTTGTACATAAATGTGCCCCCCGTGTCTGTGCTATGGTCACATGGTACATCCTCCGCCTTCCGCATCATCCGCCTTCCGAATATAACCGCAAGGTCAACAGCCCCCTCTCCTCTTGCCACCCACCCACCTTACCCTGAGGGGCGATGGGGGGGGGGGTGTGCCCAAATATTTCTGGCCTAGGGTGGCCAAACACCTAGAGCCGGTCCTGGCAGGAGGTCCTGGGGACCCTTCCCCCCAGCTGGCTCCTTTTGTGCAGGAGGTGCTTGGCCACAAGGCCCCTTTGGTGCTGGCCCAGGAACAGGAGGGGGGCTGGCCCTGTGCAAAGCCTACTGAGGTGAGGGGGCAGTGTGGGCCAAGGAAACCCCTCCCCCTTTGGCTAGTAAGTCTCCTGCCCTACCTGACTGGTGGGGGGGTCTGTCCATCACACAGGACAAGGGAGGCCAAGGCCTGTGTCCCCGCAACCTCCTGGAGGGAGGCAGCAGCCTAGCAAAGGAAAGTGCACCACATCCCCCTGCCCTGGGAAGCACTGCAGACAGCTGGACTTTTCGTGCTCTGGTTTCCCTGGGCAGTCTCTTCCCTTCCTTAGCCCTAACCAGCAATGAGGACCCTGCCCCGGTTGCCAACAGCCACAGGGCCCTGGAAGTGGAAGGGGCTGAGAGGCCAGCCCTTGATCCCTGCAGGCTCTCTCCACTTTGGACCAGGGGCCCTTTTGCTCTCTCACTGGGGAAGGACTGTGGCCTTTAGCCCCCCAGAAGCCTCGGCCTGCCAGGTAAGGCTGTTGACAGGCGACTGAGGGAGTTGGACCCTGAAACCTCTGGTGACTCCCCTCCCCTGAAATGGGGAGGCTGTGCCTTCAGAAAGAGGACCGCTCTGGCCACCCAGCAGGCTCCTGAGCTGGTCAAGAGGACTGCACTCCCATGCAGCAGGAGCAAGGTGCCACTTGGAACGCTGCTCCATGTCTGGGCCACTGGAACAGGCTTCCCACCCCAGTGACATGGGGTCCCCCCTGGATGCCTAACTCCTGCTCTTGGCAAGGAGTTCTGTTCAGAAGAAAGACAGTGCTCCACCCACTTTTTCACCCCACTGGCCCCACAGGGAGCTGGGCATGTTAGGAGCTCCTTTGACCCTACGACAGAACCCTTGCCCTCATCCTTGACCCACTGGCTGAGGGTCTGCCAGAGGAAGGCTTAGCCAGCGAGGGGCATTCCTCAGAAGCATCGGAGGAGTGAGCTGAAGCCAAGGAAAGCTCCTGGGACCAGCTCCTTCCTCCCCATTAGTCTCAAAGGTGCTACAAGGCCCCTTTCAACTCGCTTACTTAGGGATGGCATGGGGAGGAGGGGGCCGGGTCTCTCCCTTCCCAGTTAGCTTAAGCAAAAGCGAATTGCCTCAGCATCTCCCCCTCAATTGCCTGTTCTTCCTTGTTTACCATCCTGAACACTTGAGTGTTGCTTGGCCACACAATCCCATGTTTTCACATGTGAAATATGTGTGTGTGTGTGTGGGGGGGGGGGTTATGCCCATGTTCCCTCAGAGGTGGGGGGGGGCAAGTGCTGGCAAGAGCATGGTCTCGGCTGAGAGAGTTCAGGCAAGGAGGTGGCCAGTCTGGCAAATGGATGACCGGTCAGCCCTTCCTCAGCCCCCACCCCCCGTGGGCTGCCCACCTCAGCCTGGGTACTGGGGTGTCCATGACCCCAGAGGACTAGTGACCTCCAGCCCCATGGGGGGAGGTTGGAGGGGCTTCTTCCAAGGAAGGGGAGGAGGAAGCAGCCCAACCTGCCTGCCTCTTGTTCTTACTGCTAGGAAGGCCTTGGGCTTCTATGGGGCAAAGAAGGATGGATGGATGGATGGATGGATGGATGGATGGATGGATGGATGGATGAACCACAGCAGTCCCTGCAAGTGGCCACCCCTCCTTCTCTCAAACCTGAATCTGCTCCCCTTCCACTCCCTGCACAGCCAGCCAGCCACCTGACACTATGCCACGAAATCTGAAGCTGCTTCCTGGCATCTCTGAGTGATGAGGCGCCTAAACTGGTACTGGCACTTGGGGGGGGGGGAGTCATGCCGCCTGAGTCTGACTGGCAGATTCCCTTCCTCTTGAGGGAGCCTCCTTCTCCCCCCCCCCCATAACTTCCTGGCAGCTCTGGACAGCCTCCATCCCTCCCCCCATTTTCTTTGCATTGCAGTCGTCCAAGCGTCCCTCACCAGCCAAGGAATACATGGCATGGGGTGCAGGTGCCCTGCCAGGGTCAGCCAAGCCCCTGAGCCTGTGCAGAGTGCACTTGCTCTCGCACACTGCTTCAGGGCCACGGCTGGGCCCAGAGGCTCCCTGGGAGTCGGGGGTCATGGTCAAAGTCCCACCCGGTCTGGCCCCATGGGCCCACCCACCTGCCCCCCTGTCCAGACCTCACCTGCTTAGCAATGACGCGGTATTTCTTGAAGTCCTTGGGCCCCAGCTGGTCATCCCGAGTGAGGCGCGAGACCTTGACCCCGGGGTGCTTCTCCTTGACCATCTGGGAGCAGAAGCGCTGCAGGTCTCCGGCCACGCCCTTCCCGCGCTCCCAGGGGGCCACGCGGAGCCCCTCCACCAGAGCTGTCTCCCCGGAGTCGATGATGTAGACGGACTGCAGTCCAATCTGGGTGAAGGGTGGGGAGGAGAGAGAGCAGAGAGAGTCAACTCTTAGGGAGCTGGAAGGGCTGACCCACAGACTGTAATTGGAAAGGAAATCTCACATTAATTAAACAAAGCAAGTGTGGAGGGGGAGAGAGGGTCAGTCAGTTGGGGGAGGAAGGAGGGGCAGAGAGGCAGAAGCAGAAAGGGAGGGCAGTGTTCAAAGGACAAGTCTTGGCACATCATTAAGCAATTACATCATATTTGAGAGAAAGTGAGAGAGAGAGAGAGAGAGAGAGAGAGAGAGAGAGAGAACAAAGGCAGGAGCAGGAGCAGGAGCAGCAGCAGCGATTACAAATAGTAGTAGTAGTAGCAAGATCACAGAGTAAGCGTCATACTAGTACCATTTGGACGGGGCCCTTTATTGCTACGGGGGTCTCAAGAGCAGAGATACACAAAGAGGGAGACATTTATTTGGGCAACGGGTGGGTGTCCTGAGGCCGAACTGCGTCAGGATTTAGGATCCGCGCTCCAGCAGCCCCGTCACGGTCCTCCTCCGAGGGAGCCCCGCCACCTTCCTTGATGGGGGCCTGATCCCCCACACACCTACGTGAATAAAATCCAGCGAAAAACATTTGTTTTTTATCCATTGCTTTCTTTCAAAAGAAAAAAGAAAGAAAGACAAAGGAGAGAAATAAAAGCAGAGAGAAGGAAAGAAAGAGGCCAGAATGAAGTGCAAACAATCCCACCGGATGTCGAGTGACAGAGGCAACGCTGCACTGGACCTGGGGAGTGGGGGGGGGCTGTTTAGGACCCCAGAGAAGCCCCCAGGCCTCCTTTGTGCCAGAGGGTCAGGGACACACGTGCCGATCTGTGCCATCCATGTACCACCGCCAGGGCAAGTGCCAGGGAGTTTGTTCCTTAGAAAATGCCAGGGAGCTGCCTTAGGCCTCCTGTAAAGTCAGGGCCCAGTGTGCCAATGACCCCCCCCAGCTCACCCCACAGAGGGCGGCTTGAGCTAGGGTCACCTCTTGCGCTCTCCCCTCAGATATTGCCCACAACCTGGCCAGGGAAAAAAAAACCCACCCGTAAATTGCATGCCAGCGCTGCACCCACCCACCTCCAAGATCAGGTCCAAGAGAAGAAAGGAAATGGGGGACACCATGAAGCCCCCCCCCCCCCACTGCCACCGCTGAATGAAAGGGAAGGTTCTCCCACCCCAACCCCTGCAAGATGCTGATGTGGAGCAAAGGAGGGGGTCTCCCATCACCACAGCTGCAAATGCCCAACTTTCCTCAGGAGAAGGCCCAGTTGTATCGTGACCACAAGGAGATATTCTGCCTCTCGCCAAGAAAGAGAGCGCCACCCGGCCCTTTCCTGCTCCTACAGCGGACTGGCTGCTCCTAGGAAGGCCCTACATCCACACACATACCAAATAGTCCCAATGCACCCCCACCTTCCACTTGTGGGTCTGGGGGGCTGTTGATGCTGCGTGGCTGCCTCCCACTCTCTCTGGTCAGCTTTCCACAGGACAGAAGGTGCCTCTGCTACCAAGATGGTGGTTGTGACCACTAGGCCAGAACTCTGCAGCGGCACATCCTTCCTTCTGCAAAATCTCAGGATTTTTATTACAAAAAGGTCAGTTTTGGGGTTCAGTGGGGGGGGGGGCACAGCACCACCATTGCCCTGTAAATTTCCTTTCTGGTCAATACTATCTGGCCTGTCCCAAGCTCCTATAACTTGTTCTTCAAACCTCCTCTGATGCCACATACTGGCTGGGAGTGACAACTGACTGGGAGGACTAAAAGTGTGTGGCAGCCCCGCTCCCCCCTTTGGCTGAAGGGCTGCTGCCCTCCACTTCAAGGAGCTCCAGCCTGGCTGAGGCACCCCCCCCCCCCAAGTCTGCCTGCAATCCCACCCACAGCTTCCCCACCCCAGCTATTGGGTGAAGCAGGACATTTGACCGCTCTGGATCCTGGAAAGCCTCCTTAGCTCTTCCTGCCTGGAAATCTCTGGCAGCAGCACAGCAGTGCAGACCCACAGTGGGGTACTTCAGGAGGGCCAGTCCTGCCTCCTTTGAGGGCCCAAAGCTACCAAAAGGAGACCAAACTTAGTCCAAAGCATTCTCTTATGGCCGTTTTCCCCTGGCACAACCGTTTCCTCACCTGTAGCCTCCATCGGTCCCAGTTTAATCCAATTGCTACAGAGATCCAAGTGCAACTGACTTAATTAAGGATGGAAGAATCCTTCGTGGGAGAGTCAGGTAAAAGCAAACTGCTGTAGCCTCCCTTAGCTTGTCTGTTGTTCCTCATTCACACCTTTTAGCCAACTTGGCCAAACTCTGCTGTGGGTTGGCCACGTGTGTCCCATTTTTCATCTGTGAAATGTGGGGTGGGGGGTATGCCTGGACCTGAGGGGCTTTTCATCCTGCAGCCCAGCCTGACCCACCCTCCAGGGAAGTAGGATGCAGCTCTAGCACACTTGGCCGTGCCCCTGTCCCACAGCGGTGCCCGCAGACAGTGTCCCCCTCCGTGGTGGGCTCTCTCCCCAACCCCAGAGCAGAGGGTACTGCCGCCACCGCAGGATCCTCACCACGGCTCCATTCTTCTTGGCCAGGATGACGGTGCGGTTGGGCTCACGGATCCAGGCGTGGTAGCGGCTGGGGAGGTAGTCGAGGCCGCCGTAGATGCCTTTGGACATGGCCAGGACCTCCTCAAACTCCTCCTCTGTGGCCACCGTGAACTCCAGCTGCGAGTCGGCAGCACTGGGGCTCTCCAGCTTCATGGCTACAC
The DNA here is from genome assembly GCA_023333645.1 of Sceloporus occidentalis. Lineage (NCBI taxonomy): Eukaryota > Metazoa > Chordata > Lepidosauria > Squamata > Phrynosomatidae > Sceloporus > Sceloporus occidentalis. The sequence continues at coordinate 108,610 of JALMGF010000265.1, forward strand.
AGGACACAGAGAGGCTGCGGGGAGACAAACTTCCATGAAAATGACCAAGACCAGGAGGGGAGGGGAGGGGAGGAGAAGATTGGGAGCAATGCCGCTGGAGGAGTCCTGATTTCCTGAGGCCTCTGAAAGCAAACCGGTTAGAGAGAGAGAGAGAGAGAACGAGAGGGGCAAGAAGGAGGGGCTAGGGGCAGCATTGAAGGGAACTCCAATGAATGGCTGGCTCTGGGGAAAAGTAAAATGCCTTTAATGCCCAGGAGCCCATCCTGCTTCAAGGTCCATGTGATCCTGCCTTGAACCTTGACCCCTGGGCAGCCCCTTCTGCAGACTGGGCAAGAAGGGGGCAAGTGTGCCTGGCTTTGGGACTCTCTTTTGCACAGAAGCTTAGAAAGTTTGGCCAAACTGGACAACTGAGGAGGCACTTCAATCACCCCCCTTCCCCCCCCCCCCCCCGCTGCCATGGCTCCAACCGATGGAGTGCTGGGATTTGCAGTTAGGAATTTTCTAGCACATTGCTCCTGAACTACAGGCCCCAAGGAGAGATTTCCAGGTGCCTCCTCTCCAGACTACAAGTCCCAGGATTCTGTGGGGTGGAGCCATGCTGATAGTGAGGCCAAAGTGTGGGGTTCAGATGCACCCTCAGCTTGTAGGCTTTGCCTCCCCCACTTCTTTCATCTCTCTGTTGATTTCTTTCTTGCTGATTATAAAAACTTTCAGGGTAGTTTGTGAAATAAAGACTAAAACTGTCAAATCCAAAAAGACAATAAAACGTAATATGCAACTTGGTTGCTTATAAGATTCATAAAATACTGTCTTTGGATGCTGTTTTGAACAGGACAGCACAATGTCTTACAAATACGTTAAATTCATAACCCACCTTTCTGCCACAAAATGACACTCAAGGCAGCTAACAAACATTGAACATAAACAAATAAAACTAAACCATCAAGAGACTGGCAGCATAATTTAAGAATACAACAGTACAGAGAAAGAAAACCCACCCAGAACCCTCTATTAGAGTCAGCCATAGCTTACTGTAATGCTTTTAATGATTATTTCACAGATAAAATCTCTCGGAGAAGAGCTGATTTGGATGCCAACTTTAAGTCAGAAGCAATGAGAGAGGCATCCAACACCTCCGCCATTATGGTTAGACTGGATCAATTTGAGTCGGTAAGTACTGAGGACGTGGACAAGCTCCTTAGTAGTCTAAAAAATGACTTGCCCTCTTGACCCTTGCCCATCCTGGCTGTCTGTCCAGGGGGTGATACAGTCAAGCTGATGCTGAAAGATATAACCCATGCATCCTTCAGGGAGGGTACCCTGCCTTCTTGTCTTAAGGAGGCAGTGGTCAGACCACTCTTAAAAAAGCCCTCCCTGGACCCTCTGGATAGAAATAACTATAGGCCAGTCTCGTTGTTGCCATTCTTGAGCAAGGTGATCGAGACGCCGGTCTTGGATCAAGCTGATTATCTGGACCCATTTCAAACCGGATTCAGGGCGGGATACGGAGTTGAGACGGCCTTGGTCGCCTTAGTCGATGATCTCCTTCTGGGCATCGACAGAGGAAGCGTGACCCTGCTGGTGCTCTTAGACCTCTCAGCGGCCTTCGATACCATCGACCATGGTATCCTTCTGGAACACCTGAGAGAGTTAGGTATCGGAGGCACTGTTCTACAGTGGTTCCGGTCCTACCTCTCAGGCAGGTTCCAGATGGTGGCACTAGGAGACAGTTGCTCTTCTAAAGGAGAGGTAAAATTTGGCATCCCCCAGGGCACAGTATTGTCTCCTATGCTGTTTAACATTTAAGCCGCTGGGAAAAATCATCCGGAGACGTGGGGCAGGATGTTATCAGTACGCTGATGACACCCAAATATACTTCTCTATGTCTCAGACTGATGCAATGACTAAGGATGGCATCTCTCCTCTGAATGCCTGTCTTGGGGCGGTAATGGACTGGATGAGGGAAAACCGACTCAAGCTGAATCCAGGTAAGACGGAGGTACTTGTTTTAGGAAACCCAAGCCTAGGTATGGAATTATGTCAGCCAGTTCTGGATGGGGTCACACTTCACCTGAAAGACTCTGTCTGCAGCTTGGGGGTGCTCCTTGACTCAGCTCTTCACCTGTGACAGTCAGGAGCACTTGTTATCAGCTTCAGCTGATACGCCAGCTGCGCCCCTTCCTGGATCCGAGGGACCTTGAAACAGTTGTACATGCACTGGTCACCTCTCGATTGGACTTCTGTAATGCGCTCTACATGGGGCTACCCTTGTGCCAAGTTCAGAAACTTCAACTTGTACAAAATATGGCAGCCAGGTTAATTACAGGTACTCATCATACCGATCACATAACACTGGTTTTGAAATCCCTTCACTGGCTGCCAATTAGTTTCCGGGCAAGGTACAAGGTGTTGGTGATTACCTTCAAAGCCCTACATGGCTTGGGTCCAGAATACTTAAGAGATCGCCTACTTCCATACTGTCCGTCCCGCACTCTAAGGTCCTCGAAGGGGAAGAATCTACTTCAGCCAATAAAATCTAGGCTCACTTCAGTCACCCAGAGGGCCTTTTCCATCGCAGCTCCGAAGACATGGAACGACCTGCCGAAGGGGATCCATGACATTTCTACTCTTACAGCCTTTAAGAAGGCTCTTAAGACGGATCTCTTCCGGCAGGCCTTCCCTACCTAGTTCCTCTCCCCATTTACTGTGACTTACGTCACTCTGTCCACCAATTCTTCTCTTAAATTAATGAGAATAATTAAATTAAAATTAATTAAAATAAAATCCTTGCCTCAAGAAGAAGAGCCCTCCCTTCATCCCGTCATCATCATCATCATCAGACCTGGGAGGGAATGACAAAGAGAGGCCCAGTTTCCATCAGGCCTCACTGGGAATGTACTCCCTTCGCTCTCTTTAATTTTATTGTATTTTATTTTATTCTCTTTATTTTTATTGTTGTAACCCGCCTGGATTCCTTGCGATTGGGCGGGCTATAAATAAATCATCATCATAATCATCATCATTATTATTATTATTGGGAGGGAGGGAGGGAGGCAGGCAGGCAGGCAGGCAGGCAGGCCTGGCTGGCCAGCTCTTGGCCCTCCAACAGGAGGACAGCTACCAAGATGGCCAACTCAGGAAGGGTCTCTGGAGCCCAGAATGAGCGCTGGAGGGAATGCTTCCTGCCCTCCCAGCCTCACGGATGGGCGGCTGGTGAGGGAGAATGCAGTCCTTCAACTGAGTTGGACCCAAGCCATGTCGGGCCATTGTGGGTCACAACCGGCACTTGGAACGGTGCCTGGAAAGGATCTGGTAGCCAAAGGAGCTCTTGTAACCAGGGAGTCGTTTTCTCCCTGTAACGGGAGATCCGCCAGTGGAGTGACATGTTCCCAGTAACCAGCTCCCAGTAACCAGCTCCAGCCAGTGTCCTTCTCGCAGCAAGAACTAGAAAACCATCCTGCCTCCCCCCCCCCCCCCCCGGTGACCCACCTCACAGCAAACATCCCATCCATGAGGAAGGGCAGCAATGAAAGAACTGGGCAAGATCATAAAGTGTAAATACATAACTCTGAACACTAAAGTGAGGTTCCTCCAATGTCCTGCATTCCCCATCGCCATGTACAGAGTGCTGGGCATATCATGGGTGGCCAGAGAGACAGACAAATGAGCCCTAGAGCAGGTCAAGCCCAAAGTCTCCCTGGAGGCCAAGATGACTAAAATGAGGCTGTCATACTTCGGCCACATCATGAGAGAGCATTAATCATTGGAAAAGACAATGATGCTGTGAAAGGTAGAAGTCAGTAGAAAGAGGGGAAGACCACAGATGGACAGGGAGGGCATAGACCTGAATTCACAGCGACTGAGCAGAGGAGGATCGGGTTTGGGGGGCTGGAGGTGTTTTACTCACAGGGTCCCCATGAGTTGGGGTCAACTCATGGTTAATAACAATAGTGAACCGCAAGGGGGGGCATGGGGCCTGCAATGGCTTTCTTGGCCTCCCTTGGTGGTGGTGGGGGGGGTGTTGTTGGCATCGTGTTTCGCCAGCCATTAATATTCCATGGCATGGAACCGAGGCCTCTTAAGGGGGGGATGCTTCTGGCAGGCAGGGGCTGGGCAGCCAATCCAGGAAGAGGGGCCCAGCTGAAAAGGCCCAAGGCTGAAGTTCCCAGGCCAAGGATGAGAGCAAGGGGGGCCTGGGTATCTCCCCCCACAGAAGGAAGGGTTTGACGGGAGGCCAAACTCCACATCCCTGTCCCCACCCCCCCCCCCCCCATTTCCAGCACCAGGCCTTGGCCCAGGAGCAGCACAGCTCCTATCAAGGTGGAATGGCATCTGCTCATATGGAGAGCGCCCTTCGTTACACAGTCTGCAGCCTGCCTTTTGGGGGGGGGGGCACAGGGAGGAGACACAGAGGTCTGGACAGTGATACTGGAGACCAGGGTTCAATCCCCAGCTTGGCCATGGAAACCCACTGGGTGACCTTGAGCAGGTCACACTCTCTCAGCTTCAGAGGATGGCAATTTGGGAAACCCCCGCTGAACAAATCCTGCCCCCCAAAAAACCCATGATAAGTTCACCATAAACTGGAAAGGCCCACAACAACAACAACAACAACAACAACGGGAAGGGGGCAGCCTCTCACAGGAGCCAACCCTCCCCCCAAGAAGCAGCGGGGCAGAGCCACCCCCTCCGTCCAGAGACCCCTGGGTCTCTTTGTCAAGGCATGGGGGAGGCTGAGGGACCTTCTTCCCGAAAGGCCACAAGAGGCACTGCCTGCCCCACATCTCCAGCTTCATAGATGATCTTCTGCTTGGCTCTGAGAAAGGGCCATGAACCAGAAGGAACCAAAGGCGGCATAGCAATACTTTTGGGGTCAATGCTGTTGTGTCTCAAACACACAAAGCAGTGGGAGCCCCCCCCCAACCTGTGACCTTCCTGCCCCCTCAGGCCCACTCCTCCTACCAGCCAAAAGCCCACCCCAGAACCCCTCTGCTGCCAAGACGCCCCTCAGAGGTGTACATGCAATGTCTGCCTGTGAGCGTTGGGGGTCAGCCCCATTTACCTCCCGCTGGAAAGGAACCTACTGCGAGCCTGAAGTCCAGGTCAGCTCCTGTTGGGGCTATGCTTTGGGTCTCCCTTCGGCCGGGACAGAGAAGGGGGCCCAGACCCAGATCCCAACAGGGGCAGGGAAGGGAGGCTGAGACCCCAAAGCCCCTCCTGGCCCCCAGGATGGCCAGTGGCTCGTCCAGCCTATGCTCTGGAGCCAGAGAAGGACCCAGAGGCCCAAGCAGCCTCCTTCTTGCGGGGCAGCAGTGACCCTCCAGGCCACTAGCCCAGTCTCCCCCCACCCTCGCCCCCCTCCCTCCCTGCAGACAGAGCGATGGGACGACCCTTGTTGGCCGGTGGTGTCCTGGAGGCCTCCCTGCCTCGGGATGCTGGGCCCTCCAAGGCTCGGACTTCCTCCTGCCTCCCCCACTATCGCTGGGTCACCGCCCCATTCAGAACTGGGATTAACTGGGTCCAGGAGGGAGGGCCTGATGGGTCTCTGGAGAGGGCCCTGCGGGGTTTAAACTGGGAGAGTGGGCTGAGAGGGCCCTGCGGGGTTTAAACTGGGAGAGTGGGCTGGGATAAAAGGAGCCCCCACCGCCGGAAGCCCCCCTCAGGCAGGGGAGGGGGAGGGAGGGGCAGTGACCCCCGTGCCCTTGGCGTGACCTCTGTCTGCCCTCCCAGCGACGCCCCTCCCCATCGATGGCGACGCTCGCCATCAATACTCATTGATCTGATTGATCTGCGTTAACGAACATCTGCCAAATTGGAATGGAAATTAACCGGGGGGGTTCCAATTGAAGCTCTCCTCCTCCCCCTCTGAACCACTTTCCCTCGAAGCAGATGGCAGGGGCGGGGGGGAGGAAGGGGTCACAAAGGCTCTGCCCCCCCCACCTAAGTAGGGTGAATGCCAGGATGGAAAGGGGGGCACCGGGCTCTCCTCCTCCATCTGCGCCGAGTAGCCCCCCCGCAGTCACGTGCCGCCCTATAAATAGAAAGTGCGGCTGCAAACCAACGTCAGTCCTTCCCTGGGAAAATGGGGGGGGGGGTTCAATAGTGAATTTCCCTCCCCCGCGCCAAGGAGAAAGCATCCCCAGATAAAACCTCCTCCCAAAGGCCACTCTCGACCCCCTCCCCAGGCAAAACCGGGGACACTTTCTGAGGGGACACTTTCGGGGGGGGGAAGAGGAAGGCCTGACCGAGAAGGGGCCGGAAACGACCCCCTCCCTGGGTCCTTCTCAGAAGAGGGGCGAGGGGGAAAGGAGGCCGTCTCGCCATCCAAGGCCCCCGGGGGGTCCAGGGAGGCTCCTATTCGGGTTCTGGGAAGGTTAAAGCCCCCCCCATCGCGCGATCCTTTTGTCTCTTTCCGAGGGGTGGGGGCGGCGCTTCAGCCGGAAAAAGGCCTGCGAGGTGGGTCCTGGGCGCTGGAGGGGGGCGCCGGCCGGAGGTCCCCCACCAAGCCCCCTCCTACTCCCAGGACACGTGACCTCCGCTCCACGCCCCCCCCCCTCGCCAACAGCCCCTACCCCGGCATCCCCTGCTCTCTTTCGGGCCCGGGTCATTCTGGGCCCTTGCGGGGGAGCTGCCCGCCCCAGTACCTGCTGCACCGACGGGGGGCACCGGGCGGGGGTCGTCTCTTCCCGGCGGGGGGTCTCCTGCTTTCGGGGCTGTGCGCGGAGGCTCCTCTTCTCCTCCTCCTCCGTCCGCCTCCCGCTTTAAAGGTGGGAGAAGCGCCGCCCACTCCTCGGCAGGCCCCGCCCCTCCTGGCGGGGGAGGGGGAGAGGGCGCTCGGGGACAACGGCGGGGGAGGGGGCGCCGGGGGCAGGAAGACGCTCAGACACCCCCCCCCCCCCGCCCCGATCCGCTTGGCATTCGACCGGCCTTTGCCTCTGGAAAAAGACTGGCCGCAGGGGCGATGCACAGGGCGCCCCCCGTCCTTGACCCCTGGGAGCCCTAGAAGACCCCCGGCCCACCGCTTTGACCCTTCCCCGGCCACTGCAGCCCCCCCTCTCTCTTGTGGCAGGGAGTCCCGCTGTTCCCCGCTGGGCTCAGTGAAAGAGGTCCTCCCATGTTCCCCTGAGCTCCGTTTTGGGTTCCAGGAGGGAGGGACCCTGACTCCGCTGCAGCCACAGCCCCATGACTGCCATGGGAGCCCCCCGCCCCAAGCCGGGCCCCGGCTGCCCCACCTCCGCCCGCCATCCCGCCGCCTCCGCCTCCAGGCCTTTCCGGCTGAAGCCTCCAGCGGCAGGGAAGGGAAGGCATGGCTGGGCCCCCACTCCGGCCCCTCTGCCCCGAGATGGGGCAGGAGAACCCCCCCGCTCCGAGGCAATCTCTTCCTTCTTGCTTGCTGCCTTCCTGCTCCTGGGCTTCCAGACCTTGAGCGCCCCCCTCTGGCCACTCCTCCCCCAGCCTCTCGGCGACCCTCCTTGGCCCTCCTGGGGGCCCAGAGCTAACCCCCGGGGCTTCTCCGGACCATTCTCTCGCCCCCGTCTGTGGTCCCCGGCCGGACGCCGCCTCCGCCTCCTGGGTCTGGGTCGCCTGTGGGTCCCGGGGGGGGTCGGACTGGGCGGCCCTCGGGGTACCTGCCAACTCTTCTATAAACCTCCCACCTGCGCCCCCGCCACAATTTTTGGGAGCTGCCAGGCCGTTCCCCGTTCGCCCGAAAGAGCAGAGAGTGCAGGAGTTGCTGCGGAGGCGTTGGTGCCTCGGACCTCGTGGCGCAACGGTAGCGCGTCTGACTCCAGATCAGAAGGCTGCGTGTTCGAATCACGTCGGGGTCACGGCGGAGGGAAGGCCCTCGGCGGGGTCTCTTTTGCCAAGGGACGGGGAGGCGGACCCCTTTTTGCGCTCCGCGTTTCAGGGGCGGAGAGCGCCACCTGAGGGCCAAGCAACTCTGTGCATGTGCAGAGGCACTCTGGCCTTCGGGTCACGCGAGGACACACACACACACGCGTGTCCGGGGCTCCGTGGGTGGCCCTCCCCTCCCCCTGCAGAAGGAGGGAGGCCATTGAGGCTCACGTCCATTCCCCGACAAAAGCCCCATTGAATCTCCTCGTGTGGCTGCCCCCTCCTTCCCTTTCTGCCAAAATCGGCTCATTAAAATCAGGCAGCGGCCTGGAATGAAAAAGGCCCTCCTTTCCCAGGACATGTCCTACATTTCAGCCTTGTGACCAGGAGGAATTCCAAGATGCCCTCCATTCTGACTAAGCAGCATGGACTTCATGTTTATGAGTGTTTCTAGCTTTTAGTTTGTCACGTCCTCCATTTTTCCTGATTTTCTTTGACCCCCCCCGCTTCCCATTCTCGGATCTGCCTCTGGACACCGGAGGGTCCGGGGAGGGTCAAGGGCAGGGTGACCCGATGTCTTCCTAACCGCAAAGAAGGAGACGGCACCGCCAAAGGAATGGCATTGGATGAAAATATAGGGCAGTGCAAAATAAAAGCTATACAGAAAAATCGGTGCTTCTTGGTGATGCTCCAAATGGTGGTGGAAATGTAGGACAGGTCCTGGGAAAGGAGGACCCGTGGTCACTTTTCTCCTTCTTCCAGTGGACAGCGCTTTCGGCCTCCGGAAGAGCCGCCGGCGCCGTGGCTTAGTTGGTTAAAGCGCCTGTCTAGTAAACAGGAGATCCTGGGTTCGAATCCCAGCGGTGCCTTGGGCCGGAAGAAGACAAAGCGGGCGGAGCGGCTCTGCTTTTCCGTCTGCAGGGAAACCGCTGGACCAGGCTCCTCTGTTCACACGTTACCGCCTTCCTCCGCTTTTGCAACCCGAAGAGAGCGCCACCAGGCTCCGCTCGAGTGGGCCGGCGCCCCTTCCTCCCGCCTCTGGACACGCAGCCCCCCCAGCCCTTTCCTCCCAGGCCTCCGCCGGTGGCCCACTCGCCCCCTCCGGCCCCTGGCGCCCCGAGTCCAGCTGGTCGCGCAAGGAACCGGCTCCGGGATCATGATGATGATGATGATTAGTTTGTTTCCATAGCGCTGTGAATGGACCCGTATGACCTCGGAGGGCGGATCCAGATGCGCGCGGTCAGCTATCGTTCCGGTTCGGAGCCCGCGGGGTCTTCGCAGGGAATGAGGGAGGGAGCGGCCAGACATGTTCCTCCGCGGGATTTTGGGAGAGGTGGGGGGCGGGGGAAGGCTAATGAGGCGAGAGAGGCCGAGAGTCAAGCGTGGGCTGTTTATTAGGGTCGGGGGGCGCGCGCTAGGCGACGACGAGCTGCTCTGAGTCCCGAAGTCCGCAGCTGCCCTTGTGGGCCTCGAAGAGCTCCCGGAGGGCCTGGACGTAGAGCGCGTGGAAGTGGGCCACCTCCTCTTCTGTGGGGCTCGGGCGCCGGGGGACCGGGATCGGCTTTCCCACTACGACAGCCGGCGGGGACAGGGGAGGAGGGTTAGGACGGAGGAAGGCCCCCAAAGACCCCCAGGCCCAAAGGACCACCGCGTCCCAGCCTCTTCCGCCATGCAGCCCCCCTCCCTCTCTTCAAGGCCTCCAAAGGCCGGGGGTCCCTTACCGACGACAGTGATGGGGGCGGCGAGGGGCAGGATCCCCCAGAGGCGGCTGCAGAAGAGGTCGCGGCCCCCGAAGAGGCAGGGGGCGAAGCCGGTCAGCTGCTTGAAGCGGAGCTGGAGGCGGCGGGCGCAGCTGCCCTCCGGGAACCGCACCTGCCGGAAGATGTCGTTCTCGCCGAAGGAGTATACAGGCACCAGGTCGGCCCTGCGGCGGGGAGGGGGTCGGCGTGAGAGGGGCCCGGCTGCAGAGGCCCAGGGCCGAGGACGCGCGTGGCCGAGGCGACACCCCCCCAGCCCCCCCAGGGTCCTACCCGTGTTGCAGCGCCAGGCGCACGAAGCCCCTCCGGCCGCGGAGGCGGACGCGTTGCTCGCCGGGGGCGCAGTCCAGCGACTCCGAGGCCCCGCCCACCACGATGACCACCGCTTGGCCGGGACCCCCCCCGCAACACGAAGTCCAGCGACCGCTTGCTGACTGGAATCATCCCTGGAAAAGCGGAGGGAAGGAGGGGCCTCTGCTTCAGAGCATTCCCTCTCCCTCCAGCCCCCCGCCCGCCTTGGAAAAGTTACTTGCTGCTGGCAGCTGCAGCCGCGAACCCTGGCAGGCGCGCATGCGCACTGGCCGCCGCCGGGCCTCACCTGAGCTCATCATGTAGTCTCGGTAGACCGGGAGGCGGAAGAGTCCGGCGAGCAGCGCCAGGCGAGGCTGGAGGCCCGGAAAGGTTCGGGAGAAGCCGGTGGCCTCGGTGCAGAAGGCAGAGAAGGCGCCGGCGCAGATGATGCCGTGCGGGTGGGAGCCCAGGACGTAGTTGCGCGTGGAGGGCAGCTCCGCCGTCTTCACCAGCTGCGGGGGGGGGGGGCAGGAATAAGGGGCAGGCGACCCTAGCCCCCCAAGGGAGGATGGGGGACGCCTGGAAGCAGAGGGACAGTCCAAGGGGCTTGGGCGGGGGGGGGGGCAGAAGGATCGCGGTCTGAAGGTGTCCCTCCGCCGATTCATTGCTCGGCCAGGAACTGGACGGCGGAACTCGCTGCCTCAGGATGCCCTGGAAAGGGGGGGGGTCTTGGATGGCTGTAGACCGGCACCTCCAGGAGCAAAGTGGGTCAGCTGCTGGGAAGTGGCCAGGGAAGGAAGGGTCGTCTTAGGAGGGGGCTCCAGGGAGAGGCGGTTGGGCCTCTGTGGGGCGGCGGGGGACAGAGCGAGGCCTGCTGGGGAGGGGAGTGCTACTACCCCCTCAGGGTCAATGCTGGCCAAGCAGGGCCCGAGCCTGGAGGCAGGAGGTCCAAGCCAGCTCCCCCAAACCCTCCACTCCCCCCCCGCTTCTGTGGCCTAGCAGAGGGGGAGAGATACCGCAGAAGCCTATAAGGACCCTCCAAGACCCCCCCATTCACTGAAGAACCCCCTCTGTTCGCACTTAAGTGCACTCATAAGCGGTAGAGCAATGTACTTGCTATTGCTATTCCTATTGAGCGCTGCCTGCTTCTCCGCTGACCCCCGCGATACCCCCTCTCTGCCCCCCCACCAGCCCCCCGGACAGGCGGCACTGGACCTTCCCGATCCAAAGGGGGACTAGCACCCCCCCCCAATGACCAGGTGACCCTCCCCTTTAATGCTGCGGGTTTCGGGAGCCTCCCAGTGCTTTGGTGGGACGGAAGCTCCGCTCGTCGGCCACCTCCCGCCCCGAACAACTCCCCCATCACCCCCCCCCATAAACACAGACACACACCTTGATGGGGAAGTAATCCCTGTGCAGCTCCCAGATCCTCCAGCGCCGCATCCACTCGCTCCGGCGACCGCCTGCGAGGCAAAGGGCAGGACAAAGTGACCATCGGGTGGCCTGGCCTGGGAACAGGTGGGTCCTTTCGCGCTCGTCCCCTGGGGCCTGGTTTCCGGCTTTCCCCGGGCACTGCGCACACGCCAGCTGCCTCTCGGGCACCGAGGCATGTGCAGAGTGCCGGCACCCTTTCAGCCGCTCGGCCCGCCCCCTTCTCCCTCCCTTTGGCCGGAAGGCGTCCCCCCTCCCCGGGGGCCTGGGGGCTCTGACGTGCCTCTCTCGGGGGTCTGCCAGTCGGAAATCCACCAGGCGAAGTAGAGGGCGGCCAAGGGCCAGCAGGCGGTGGACAGCAGGTAGAGGAGGAGCGTGGTGAAGAAGAGCCCTGCGGGGGAGACCACGGGGGGCGGGTGAGGGGCGGCCTCCCAGGAAGTGGGGTTCAACGGAGGGGGGCTGTGCCTGCCGCCCCCGCGACTCACCAAAGAAGAGGAAGGTCAGCACCCACTGGAAGACGCTCAGGGCCTCCAGGTGCTTCCGCAGCGCCCTCATTCTCGGGCCCCTCGCAGGCAGGCAGGCGGCCGGCCGGGGGTCTCTGGGCCGGAGGCGGGACGGGGACCCTGGAGAAAGAGAGAGGGACCCCAGTGACCTTCCAGGGCCGTAGGGGCCGTAGGAGGCGCTGGGCTGGGGGCTTCCCTGCCTTCCTCTCTCGGCTCACCCGGCCCCGGTGGACGAGGAGCACTGGCTGCCGGCCGACCCTCGGGTCGGGGGTCGCGGTGGGGGGGAAACGACTGTCCTCGGAGGCTCCGGGCGGCCAAGGCGAGGGCCAAGGCAGCACTCCCGCGGACCGGTCCTCCCAGGCCTCCGCCGAAGCCGCCCTTTGGCCCCGGGGCGGAGGGGCAGGTGCTGCTCCCTCCGGAGATAAGGAGAGGGATGGGCGAGGGAGGGAGGGAGGGAGGGAGAGAGAGAGGCGGCGGGGGGGGTCCAAGTCATTGCCCCCTCTCCCGTCCTCCTACCGACCCCGCGAGGTGGGCCGGGGCTGAGAGGCGCCGCGCGCGACCCTCCGATCCGAGGGGCTTCTGGGCCGATGGCGGCAAGGGGGCTCCGCGTCCAGCTGCAGGGGGAGAAGGGAGGCTGGGGAGGGAGCCAGGACCCCCCCCCCCCTTTAACGCGCCCTGTGGACCTGCAACTCCCACCTTTCAGCTGCAGAAGGGGAGGGGGCTTGGGGCTGGCCCTCCCCCGCCTTCGCCTGCTGACCCTCGGAGCCCCCCTTCCCTGCCGGAGTGCTGTTGCAGACTGACCCCAGCCAGGCCAGGCCAGGCCCCAGGGCGGCTATGGGGCCCCTGCAGGGCTCGGGCCCAGGGGTCAGACTCGGGCCCTGCCTCCTTCCTCGGATGACCCCGACCCCCGCAGGGCTAGTCTGGGCCGGAAGTGGCCGGGTCAGTCCGGGGCCAAAGGTCTTGCCAGCATATTGCCAGCGAGAGAGAGACTCAAAGGAAAGCCCAGCTCAGCGGGGACTTTGGCCAGGAAGGGCACGTCGGACCTGCAAGCGTAAAGGTTGCCTCTGAGGAGGTTAAGTGCAGCTCCTTCCGCTCCCAAGGCGCGGGCGTTAGTTCAAGGCTCCTTTGACCCTCCAGACCCCCAGGGCTGCAGGAGACCCTCCTGCATCCCATCTGGGGGGGGGCTTGGGGCGTGGCCACCTCTGCCCCGCCCCTGAGGCGAAGCTCCTCCCCCGGAGGCCGCCAGGCGCCGACACTGTTTCCCGCCAAAAGGCCTGAATCGGCGGCGTTTTTAAAGTGCTGCAGCTTCATTAATGTGTTTTCAGTTCGGTCATTGCTTTGGGGGCGGGGCTCAGACACTCCCAACCCCCCCCCCGCTACTTCTGGGGAGGGGCCCTTTGCTTCTCCCCCCGCCCCCCCACGGCAGTCCTAAAACGCATTTGGGTCTCAGGTCCTGGTGCCCCCCTCGACCCTCTTGCAGCCCCCCTCACGGCGAGGCTGGGGTCGGAGGAAGGGTCGCAAGAGGCAGCGAAAACGGGGGGGGGCAGGGGGCACAATGGGCCGCGATGCTTACCTTGCTCCCCCCCAGCGAAGGCCGAGGGGCGCAATGGGGAAGGGGCCGCTTTGGACCCCCCCCCAGACGACCCCGGGACCTTTTCCGGGAGGGGCGCCGTGTCCCAAGCCAGCAGTGCCCCCTTCTGTGGGGCAGAGAGGGGACCCTCGAGGGACTGCTAGCCCCATAACCCCCCTTCTGGCAGCATGGCCCTTTGCTCTGACTGAGGCCATGGGCCGCGGAGGGGGTTATGGGGCTGCCCCCCGGTCCTCCCCGTGGCCCCAGCGACATGCCCCTCTCTGGAGAGCCCCCTCCGGCCGCCCTTTGGGGTCCTTGGGCCTCCCAGAGTCCGAAGACACATTCAAGGAAGACCGCCCAGCCTCAGCCGGGGAAGCCCCCCCAGATGGCCGCCTGCAGAGGCCCCTCACTCCTTCCCTCCTCCTTTGCCCCACGAGCCTCGGGTCGGTGGGCCTTGGCCCTGGGAGGCCCAGAGTGGCGCTGCAGCCATTTCCTCAGCGCCCCCCCTTCGGACCCAGAGTATAATATGGCTGCATGTGCCCCCCCTCATATCAGGGGCCTGGCCCAGTTGCCTTCCCCTTCGCTGGGAAAGGAGGCCCCCTGCCCACCCCCCTTCCCAAAATGAGGGTGACCTGGCGCAGGAGCGAGGACCCAGGGGCTTCTGCCACCTTTGCCTCTGGCTTTGGCCTTTCCCTAGAGGCCTGCAGGGAGTCACAATAAGCCAGCATTCCACAGAACCCTGGCTTAGGCTGAGTGGGGCAGCCTCAGCGATGGGGGGCCAAGACCCCTGCCTAGGACACCTGAGCGCAGAACCCCCCGCCTTCCACCTGCGGAAGATGTGGGGAGCACCAGCCACCTGGCAAGCAGGCGAGCCCTTTGCACATGCACCGCCAGGGTCTGTCTCTGTGTGTGTCACAGGCAAAGCCCCTGCTGCTAGCCTGGGCCAGGATGGTGGTCTGTGCGCACGGCCATGCTGCCCGTCAGCAGTGCCTATGGGCAATGACTGCCAGCCCAACGCTGGCCGGTGCAAGTCGGGCCTTTCAAACCTGCCAGGCCCAGGCCCAGCTTATTTCAAGGACTGTGTTCGAAGGGCAGCCAGCGTGGCCTAGCAATTTGAGTATTGGACTGCAACTCTGGAGACCAAGGTTTGACTCTCAGCTTGGCCATGAAACCTTGGGCAAGTCACACTCTCTCAGCCTTGGCAGGCCTCCTCTGAAGGAAATCCTGTAATTGCTCCGCCTTCGGGCCTGGACTCAAAGGCACACAATGCAACCAATGATCCCTTGGGAAGCAGCGGCCGGTGGGCCAAAGCCTGCCCCCTCTGCCCCCTCCTCCCTCAAAGGGGTCTCTTGGTGGCAACTGCCCCCAGACTGCCCCCTCCCCACTTTCCTTCTTCAGACAGAGGCTTCTATTAACATAAGGCCCATCTTACACAATGCACCGGAGACTGTCGCTTGCGGTGCTGGCGTGTGTGTGTGTGTGTGTGATACATCTACAGTATTTTATTTCACATTTGCACACAGAGAACTGTGAACAGAGAAAGACAAAAATGTACACAAACAGGAGGAGGAGGGCCGGGCAAAAAGACATGTACAACATGGAGCAGCAGCTGCAGTGTGCTCTCCGGTTCCTGTGCGTTACGTCAATACAAACACAATCGCGTCTGCCTTCTAATTGCATGTGTTTTAACCTGCTTTGAATTTTCTGATTGTTTAAGTATATTTTAACTTTGGCATTCTGTGGATTTTTAACAATATTTTCTACTTCTTGCAAGCTGCTTTTGAGTCCAAATCTGGTAGATCGTTGGATAGAAATAGATGAAATATAACAACAACAACAACAACAAGGCCGCCGCCTGCCTTGCCTCGGGTGGTGCATGCACTCACTCACACTCATGGTCTGGATCAGTTCGCACCCCATTTTCCGCATGGGGGGTGTTCCCCATTAAGTACCTTAAATGCCCATCCCTCTGCCTCAGATTACGCAATGGGCTTTGCAACACAATGGGCTTCTGGCTGCAACACAGAAGGCCAAAAGCCATTAAACAGAAGTTCAGATGTGGGTTTCTCAACCCAAGAAAAAGTGGTTGGCTGGCCAAATGCCCGGCTGTCCAGCTCCCCCCCCCCCCCGGTCCAATGGAGGGGGCTCCCTTCCTCACATCCTGGAGAAGTGAGCGATCCCATAATACCTCTGAGCATGGGAAGAGTGCCGACGGGGTTGCGTTTGGGAAGGTCCTGTTGGGAGGTTTTTTTAGCCTCTTTCTCCCTTCTTAGACAGGGATTTCCTGCATGCAAACACACTTTCTCATTCAAACCATGTGATTACTAAGATTCTCTCAAGGCTTTCAACCAAACTCTTTTCCATCCTCCTTCTCTTTCAACTTGGTTTGGAAGGATTGTGAAATAAATATTTCTTCTCAACCTGAACTATCCACTGGCTAGACTAGGATAGAGCCTTTTAAAAGCAAATAGAAAGCCATTAGTAAACTTGGCTTCGAAAAAGTTACTTGTGTTGGTTTTCAGTCAGTCTCAGTTCTTAGGGAAGCATAAGTGGGTTACAGACTGCCGAAAAGCGGCGGTCTGGCTCCGCCTCCGCTTGCAGCGTCCGGGAGCCGCAGCCTTTAAACCACACAGCTCCCGGACGCTGCAGAGGAGGAGTGCGGAAATCGCGCTCCTTCTCAGGCCCTGGAACAGACGCTGTGAGGTGCTAGTCGTGTGCTCGTGGCGTCATTTCCGGGGTGCGATGTGCGGACGCAGCGCGTCCACTACGTCAAGATAGCGGCGGCCATGTGGAACAGCCGCCGCCATTTTGTGCATGCAGAGCGCATATTAGGGTTAGGGGGGTGCAGAAGCACCGCCCCTTCCTAACCCTAGTACGCGCTCGTCGCGTACTATATGGCGGTTTGTAACCCGCCTCAGTTGGACAAAGGCACATTTCTGCTGCTCTGCTTGGTTTAAAGCCCGGCTTCAGAGGCTTGGCCCAAGCCTAGCAGTCCGTCTGTCAGGGGCTGCTGCAAGGTCTCTACAGCAGCACTTCTCAGCCTTCCTAAAGCCACCACCCTTTCATAGAGTTCCTCATGTTGTGGTGACCCAAAGCATAAAAATATTTTCATTCCTACTTAACTGCAAAGTTGCTAGTTTCCCGGTGGTCTTAGGCGACCCCATGAAAGGGTCGTTCGGCCCCCAAAGGGTCACGACCCACAGGTTCAGAACCGCTGCTCTATAGGCTTAGCTTTGACATTTCTCATACTTAAATATTTTTGTTTCCTTAGCGAAGGCTGAAGCCTTGGCAATCTTAAATTACCCTTCAGGTGCACCCACTGCAACCTTTCCCAAGCCCCGGAGTTGGGACAGGGGACACCCTGAATACCCAGTCGGTGTTTGCCAGCCTGCCAGGAATCCTGGTGGCGCAGTGGTTAAATGCCTGTATTGCAACCACTCACTCAAAACCACAAGGTTGCGAGTTCAAGACCAGCTAAAAGGGCCTAAGCTTGACTCAGGCTTGCATCCTTCCAAGGAGGTTGCTAAAATGAATACCCAGATTGTTGGGGGCTAATAGCTTATAGTTGTAGAAGCTTCTTTGTTTTGTTTTGTCAGGGCCCACCCAAACCTTTCTGCCAGGTTGGGCAGCCCTGGACCATGCAAGGAGCCCCCCCCCCCTGCCTACAATGAAGGACCCCTCCCCATTGCAGCTCTGGACCTGCCAGAGACAGTCAGGCAAGACTCATGCCCCCGCCCCAGACCCCCCCATCCTGGCTGCACATGGGTCTTTGGCCTCTGCCTGGACACACAAAAGGCACACAGGCTGCTCATACTCCAATTTATTTCTGCAGAAAGAAGGAAAACACTGATCTGTGGCAGTGAGCGTGGCAGGGGTAGTTTACAGCACTGGAAAAAGTCCCCCCTCCAGAAAACAACCTTTAAAAATTGACCCTGCCCACCCCCCCGAAGGTCTATAAGGGGGGACCTAAACTCCCAACCACTCCTTGCTTTAAGCAGGCCTGCAGCCCTCCACCCTGTGGACAGCCCCCTCCTCAGGCTTCCTCCTCCTCCTCCACTTGCCAGGGAGGGGCAAGTGCAATGTGGCCCCAATCCCCCGCTGCCCTTCCCGCGTCACAAAGTCCCTGCAGGCCCTGATGGGGGGGTCTGTGGCCCCTGCCCCACTTTTAGGCCAGGATCAGGTGCTTGTCCTCAGGCACGCCATACTTGGCCTTGTTCTCCTCAAAGAGCTGGACCAGCTTGCGCAGGTAGGCGGCATGGAGCTCATCGATGGCCTCTCGGGAGGGGTGGGGGGTCTTGGGCACAAGGATGGGGGCTCCCACTGTGGGAGGGGTGAGGAGAGCAGAGAGTCACAGAAAGGTCGGTGGGGGGCTTTTAAGCCTCATGGCTGACAAGCCCAGCCTTATCCTATGATGTGTCCTTCGGGGCACTGGGGGGCAGCAGACCACAGGCTTTGCCCCTCACCTTGAGATGTTGAAGGGGGGCTGCAGGGCAAAGCATCCTCCCAACATTGGGGTCACTGGTCAGTGGGGAGGAGCAGAGCCTAGGGGCCGTCCAGGCACTTGCACACAGGAACTGGTCTGGGCTCCAAAGGGCATGGCCACAACCAAGATGGTGCCCTGCTCCCCATCCAATGGGGCTGGATTTTTCAAGTCAGTCTCTCCCCCCCCCCCCCCCAATTGTGCAGAAACCGCCCAAAGTCCAAGGCCAACCCCCCCCCCCCGGCCCCCATCGCAGCAGAGAAGGTTGCAAAACCCAGGACTGAAGCAGCCTGTGTGGAGGAGGGGGGGCGTTGCATCAGTCAGGCCCAGAGGACACTGGAGCAAAGTGGGGCAGAGGAGAAAGGGCTGCGAGCTGAGAGGGGGCCGAGGGGCAGGGCATCTGAGAGTCCCCTCCCCACGAAGGCGGGTGCGGACACGCGTGTAACTCACCCACTGTGTGGATGGGCCTTCGGAAAGGGAGGAGGCCGAAGTTGTACTGGAAGACCCCCCGAGCGTGGAAGAGGGGCAGCGCCAGCCCCATGGCATGCTGAAGCCGCTCCTGGACGGCGCGGACGAAGGAGCCCCGCGGGTTGGAGACCTGGCAGAAGAGCTCATTCTCCCCGAAGGAGAAGACTGGCACCAGAGCGGCCCTGGCAGAGATGGGGGGGGGGGGGAGAAGGAGGGCGAGTGGGTGGGGGGCACAGGGAGGGCTCGGTACCAGCCCCCCGGGAAGCCTCGGACGCCATGTCTCCCCACCCCCAGGACGCCCCCACCCACCGTCCAGGCGCCCTGCCTGCATCTGCAGCCCCCTCCCACGAAAAGACTCCCGGGACGCCCCCCCCCCCCGCTCACCCGTGCCTCAGCGCCATCTTGATGAAGCCCTTGCGGTCTCGGACGCGGAGGGTCAGGGCCCCCGGCCGGGCCTCCAGGGCTTCGGGCGGTCCCCCGACGGCGATCACGGCCACCTGGCCCCCGCCTTCGCAGCCCAGCAGGTGCGAGACGCTGGCCTTCTCGGAGGAGACCAGGCCTGCGAGGCGAGAGGGAGGGAGGCAGAGAGGCGAGTCGAGCAAAAGGGGGACCCCGGCGGGACCCCACTCCCACCGGCCGCCCGCCTCTCACCGCCGCTCATGATGTAGTCGCGGAAGAAGGGCACCTTGAACCAGAAGGGCAGCATGAGGAGGTGCGGGGTGAGGCCCGGGAAGAGCGCCGAGAAGCCCGTCGCCTCGGTGCAGAAGTTCCCGAAGGCGCCGGCCACCAGGACGCCGTGCGGGTGGAAGCCGAAGAGGTAGTTGCGCCCGGGCTCCAGCTCCGCCGTCTTCACCAGCTGCGTTGCCACCAAGGGGCACTTCAGGCCGGGGCTCCCTTTGCCAGTCCGCCCCCCGCCCCTTCCCTCCGGGGCATGAATGGCAAGGGGCGGGGGTCGTACCAAGGGCAGGTCCGGATCCCGCGGGCCCACGCCAACCCCAATCTCTCTCAGGGAGGAGGACACTGCGGGGCTCGGCTCTCACTCACCCTGATGGGGAAGTAGTCGCGGAAGTAACGCCAGACGGCCCAGCCGCGGACCCAGGCCGAGCGGCGACCCCCGCGGGCCGGCGTGTCCCAGTCCAGGTAGAGCCAGGCGGCGTAGAGGGCGGCCAGCGCCCAGCCCTCGCCCAGCGCCAGCGCCAGGAAGGCCACCAGGCAGCACTGCGCTGTGGGGCGGGGAGAAGGGACTCAGCGGGGCGCTCTCTGCCCATGCTCAGAGGCACGCCGCTGCGCCTGCTGCTATCCGGGTCCCAGCACCCGCGCAGGTGATCGAGGCCGACGCAGGCCTTACCTGCAGGTGCTGCTGGGTAAATGGGGGCCTCAACGGCTCCGGAAGCCCTAAAAAGCCCCCCACTCACCCAGGAAGGACGAGAAGGAAGCCACCGTGGGCCCCAGACCCTCCCGGGCCCCTCGGCGGCAGCCACAGGATGAGGGTCTTCTCCCCCGGCCGGCCCCCAAAGACGCCCCCCGCCCGCGTCTCTCTCCTCACCCATGGCCAGGAAGGAGAAGACCCACTGCAAGACGGCGGCGGTCTGGAGGCGGCGCCGGAGAGGCAAACGCAGCGGGGCGAACTGCGGCCACATGGCCGGAGCGGAGCGGAGGGCGGATGGGGGCAGCGGGGCAGGGGCCGCGGAGGGGAGGCCTTATCACGGCGCCGAAGCCCCGCCCCCCGCCCCTGCCACGCCACAAGGCCCCGATTCGCCCAGGCAGCCCCCGCCCCCTCCTCGCCATTGAACTGGGTCGGGTCAAGCCTTGCCCTCGGGGCAGCTTCATTGGCTCCGGGCAAAGGCTGCACCTGTTGGACGCCGCGCTGCTGTGGGTCCGAGTGGCCGAGAGGGGGGCGCCATTCCAGGACCGTGGTTCACATAGAGATCATGGGTTCGTTGACGGGTTCCACGAGAGATAGAGAGGTCTGTTAGGTGGACGAAGGGGGGCGCCTTTCCAGGACCGTGGTTCGCCCCTTCTTCTGAGCCTTAACCGGCCGGAGCTTACTTTCTTAGACTGCAATGCCCAACATCCCCCAGAACGCTGGCTGCAGAGTTTGGGAGTTGTATTTGGAAACGTGACTTTCCTTAGCTCTGACGTTTTAAAAATTATGTTTATTCGAGTGCATAGTAGCCCAGCAGTTAACAACGATCGAGCAAAGGACTGGGAGACTATAGGGATCACTCCACTGAGGCAGAGAAATAGCGCCGCGGTATTTCTGTCACTTCGCCGTGGACCTTGTTGTCCAGTTAACGGCAAGGTTGCATCTCAGGAAGGTGCCCAGGCACAAGCCTCTCGCTGCGGGACTTCCAGCGGATTCCAACTTGGGAGACCCTTTCCTAAGGCTTTTCTTCCCCCCCCCCCCCCACAAAAAAATAAAATCCACAGGTTCAGGTACTGTTCTTATTTTATCAACTGACTTCCCGCCCGCCCCCCCCAAACGGGACCTTTTCCCAAGGCAGCCTAGGAAAGCCAAAACAAATACACTTGTCCCTCCATATTCGCTAGGGTTAGGGGCACAAGACCCCCATGAATATGAAAAAACCCACAAATAACAAAAACACCATGTTTTTACCTGAAAGGACACCTCCCTAGGGATTTCTAGTTCCTCCAGGGCAACTCTGTGGCCAACGTCCGACAGACACTGACCATAGAACTGCGCTGGAGGAGCTACAAAGGCCTAGGAGAGTGTCCTCTCTAGGAATCTCTAGGTCCTCCAGGGCAACTCTGTGGTCAATGTGCAACAGACACTGACCATAGAACTGCGCAGGAGGATCTACAAAGGCCTAGGAGAGTCTTCTCTCTAGGGATCTCTAGGTCTCTCAGTGAAACTTTTAGTTAAAGTTGACCATAGAGTTGCACTGGAGGACCTAGAGATTCCTAGAGAGAACATAGTAATCAAATCCGTCAATAATCAATGCCGCAAATATCAAAACCACAAATACGGAGGGATGAGTGCACTATGAAAAGCATAAAGGCATAAGCAAATGAGTACAGAAGCTTCTTTTGTGGCTCAATGGGTGAAAGAGGCAAAAGGATCAAATGAGCCCTGCTGGAAGGAAGCCCCTTCCCCTCCAGAATGCCATCCTTTCCAAGGCGGAGAGGAGGGGCCCTTCAGGGAAGCTGGAGCCAGGCTGCCTAGGGCTTGATGGGTCAGAACCAGCCCCTTGAGCAGAACTAGACCGGCAGCCGGTGGAGCTGTTGCAACGAGGGACACCTGCGCTCCCTCCCAGTCTGGCTGCAGGGCTTTGGACTGAAGGGGCTGCCAGACCCCCAGCCGCCGACCCCGGGCTCCCAGAGGGCTTGTCCTTCCATCGCTCTGCCAGGGACTCACCAAACTGCCCACCCCTTCCTAACAACCCAGGGCCCCTCAGCCCTGACATTGCCTTCTGCTGACGCTCCAACACTTCTGGCCCTGAGGCAGGGCAACCTTTTACCAACACCCTTGCGAGGTAGGCCAGCCTGAAGGCAGCGAGGGGTGTCAGCTGTGGGCCCTGATCATGCTTGGGAGGGAATGTGCAAGCAGAGCAGACGGGAAACCCCCCTCCAGCCGTGCCCCCCCTCAGTGCCGGAGGACAGCATAGTAGGTGGTCTCCGAGCCGGGTCTTCCAGGAATGTTGACTGGCAGGGCCGTCTCGTCTTCTGCCTCCCGCAAAGTCAAGGTGGCGTAGAGCAGGCCGGACTCCTCGGGAGGTGCAGCGGGGGCAGCAGAGGATGGGGCCTTAGCACCTGGAATGGGGGGAGGCAGACGCAGAGACACCCGCAAGAGGCACGGGTGAGGAAGAGCAACACAGCAGCGCCAGCCCCCCCCCCCCCCCGTTTTCCACCTGGATACGGACCCCTCCACCCCCCGCCCTGTTGGGATATAGCAGCTTCGCATACTGAGACCTTCTAGTAATGCATGTCTATGGTAGTTTATTGCTTACTAACAACCCCTCCTCAATTCCTGTTTACCCAAGAAGAGCACCCCTCACCTTTTGTCCCTGAAGAAGAATCATCGCCAGTACTATCTTCCCTTCCTTTGTCCCGAGATGATGGATGCATGCTGAGGGAACATCTTTCCTAAAATGCATCCAGACTACCTTTTCTACCTCCTATTTCTTGCAACATGAAGCTAGACCTGTGTAGCTCTTCATACACATGACTTTGTAAGTAAACCTGTTTCTTTTCACTTTATCCAAGTGACTGAGTTTTCATTGGGGACAGGTGGGCTGCGACTGGGAGAGACGTGGAGTGAGAGAGTTTTCCTGCTCGCCTTATATTCCGCTGTTTGCTCTGCTAGAGATTAAACAATCTCGCCTGCTTTCCTGAGTTTCTAACGAACCTCGAGAAAGAACTGCATTTCCCATCACACCCCCGCTCACCTTCGGCGCCCATCTTCTCCCTCGCGGCCTCTTCGCCCGGCCTTTCCTTCTCTGTGGTCTCCCCCACAGTTCGTCTGCAAGAGAAACCCCGGGTGGCCACGCGGGAGCCTGGCAGAGCCTCTGTGGAGCTTTGGGAGCCCCTGCCCCCCCAGAGACCACCGCCTTCCTTCCTAGAAGGCCTCGATGGGGCGCCTCTGGGCACAGCTGGCAGAGCATCTGCTACTGATGGGGAGGCACAGGGGGCGCCAGCCGCGAACAAATGAGGGTCTCGAGCTATGCAAGGAAGACAGCAGTGGACTCTCCGGCCACCAGCCCCGGGCAGAAGTGGGTGGGGGGCACTGAGGGGACTACTCACCTAGCTGGAGGGGCTCTTCGTCCGGATCCTGGGAAAGTCGAGGGAAGGAGACTGCTGAAGGAGAGATGGCGATACCCCCCCCCCGCAAGCCAACCTCTTCCCGGACGGCTGGAGGACCGAAGGCGTGCGCACATGTCCCTCCCTTCCTTGGTGCTGAGCAACTGCGGCCTCGCCTCCGAGGGTCTCCCGCTTTCTCTGGGCGGGAAGAAGCAGCCAAAGAAGGGGGGGCTTCTCATGGAGTAGACCCCGCCTCCTGGCCTTTCCCTCTCGTCCCTCCCCCAGGGACCCCCAACTACCTACCTACCTTGTCTACGGGCGAGGAACACCCCCAGCCCCAGCAGAGCCACCGCCGTCAGAAGTCCGGCTGCCCCCAGCAGCGGAGCCAGGAGGTCGCGGGGGGCCGGCTGCGCCGCACCTGGCGGGGGCGGAGGAGGAGGAGAGCCGGTGGTCAGTGGTCTGTTCCTCTTCCCTGCCGCCGAGACCCTCGAAAGGGTGTGGGACGTGGGGAGGGTCTCCCGCCCTGGGGGTCATCCACGGACCGGTCCTCCTCCGCAGGAGTAGGTCACCTGCGGCGGGGGCGACGGTGAGGTAAGTCCCGCGAAGCGCCTGCCATTCCTTCAGTCCGTGGTTCGCCGTCCGAAGGGAGACGCGGCAGAAGTAGAGGTCGGCGTCCTCCTCGCGCAGCTCCCGGATGCGGACGGAGGCCTGGCCCCGGCGGCCCCGCAGGCGCCCCACCAGTGAGACCCTCCCGGAGAAGTTGGCGTGGACACTGCGGGTCCCGTCCGAGGCCTCTTCGAGGAGGACGGTCCGGCTGTGGAAGGAGCCCATGCGCCACGCCACGCCGACGTCCCCCGTGGCCTCCCAGCGGTGGTCGAAGGTGCAGGGCAGCGTGGCCGACTCCCGCGCCCTCCCGCGCACCAGGCAGGGCTGCCAGAGCTGGAACTCGGCCGCGCAGCTCCCGCAGTTCTCTGCTGGGAGGAAGAAGGCCGGGCAGGGGATGATGGGCTTCACAGTCCAAGCACACTCGCAGGTCGGGAAGGGACAGACGTGGCTGCGACCCCAACCCCCCCCCCCCCCCGCAACGGAGAGACCCCGAGGCCCCTCTCTGGCCTATGGAGGAGTATGGGATCAATGCTTGTGCCTCTAGTTAGGAGAAGAGGGGTCGCCTTCCTCATGGCTGCAGTGGTCATCTCTAAGGTCCTTGGGTGGTCAGTGTGAGTGGGAAGCGGTCACTTCCCATCGCCTCCCCCTCTTGCAGGGATTCATCAGTCCCTCCCTCAAGTCTGTGCTCTGGCTTCTCTCCTCCCTCCGCCAGGCTCTTACTGTTGGGACATACAGCCCCTTCTCATGGTGAGACCTTCTAGGAGTAGAAATGCATGTCTGTGGTAGTTTCATGGCTTACCAAGAGCCCCTCCTCACCATTTGTCCCTTGGGAGAATCCCTCCTCTCCTCCGGAGGAGCATCCCTTCCCTTTCAGGCGGAAGGAAGCTTTCTTAAGAAGCACGACTCAGCTTTTTCTGCCTGGTTTTCTTTGCAACATGGAAGTTAGACTCGTGTCTCATAAGTAAACTCGATTGTTATTTCGCCCTAACTAGAGACTCTGTTTTAACTTGGGGACGGGGGGGGGGGTCTGGGAGATGAAAAGGGGACCAGTTCCGCCGGGATTCCGCTGTGTTGGCTTTGCTGATGAGGTTAAGCAATGCCTCCTACTTTCCTAACGATCCCTACTTTCCTTACTCTGAGGATGCTCTTCCTCAGCTTTAGGGATCCTTGTATTAAGTATAGCTTCCTTTCACTCCTTACTTATTTTTCCGGAACCTAGATGTATTCTGTGAAACCGCAAAGAGAGTCTGATCGCTTCCTCTTTACCAGAAGCTCCGGTATAGAATAGCGCCGGTGCAGATGCTGCCGCGTTTAATAGAGATCAACAGATGGATGCCATGGTTTCTGACACAACCCCCACCCAGCGCCCCTCCCTTGGTGTTAATGATGAGCCCCAAACCTCCAAGGAGCAGCCCAGATTGTGTGTGTGTGTGGGGGGTCTGGCCCAGGACGGTCCCCCTCCGAGGGGCAGCGGGGGTCGTCCGTAGTCTTCTGACTCCGAACCCCCCCCCCGCGTCCTCAGAGTCGGATCCTTTGGGGAAGAATTAAGAGAGAGGGAACCCCGCCCTCCCCCGTCCTGGGCCCGGTGGGCGACCCCTACCTTCCCCCCCCCCCCCCCAGGAGGGCAGCTTCTGACCTTTTGAGTCCGGGGTCGTGCACGCTGCGGAGGCCGGTTTGCTCCCGTCAGACGCCGGAGGGGCTTCGGCGAGATCCGCTCCAGCTGGGCTGGGGCCCTCTTCTGCGGGGGGGGGGAGGTCTTCTAAGCAGCGGAAGAGCCGGTGCCCCGCAAAACTCTGCTCCCCAATGACCCTAACCTTAACCCTCCCTGGAAGGGGCTCCCGGTTGGGGGGCGGCGGGGGGCAGCGCCTCCTCACTCGGTCCCAGGGCACCTTCCTTTCCTCAGGCGCCTAGAGAGGGTTGGGAAGGAACGGGGGAAGGCGACAGAGGCGAAACCGCCGCAGGAACTGCCGGCCACTTGGCAGCGAGGACCCCCGCCCCTCCGCGGAGGGGGGGCAGGGGCCTTCCTCTGACCCACGGATTCAGCTGTTTGGAAGGGGGAGGCCGGGAAGGGGCAGACTGGCGACCCCGAAGTCCAGACTGGCCCCGCTCGCCCTCAGCCGCCGGGGGAACTGGGAGCCATGCCGAAGCCACCGGGGCTCTCCATCGCCCCCCCCCCCCCCGGAGCCGCCGGCCATCTTCCGATGCGTCCAGGAGACTCGCGGAGCACTTACGCGTTTGCAGGAGCTGAGCCAGGAGCAGGAGGGCGGGCAGCCCTGGGGTCAGCATTTCTGGGGCTGGGCAGGAAAAAAGGGGGCTTTCTGGGGGGCTCCCTTTGGCTGCCGCCTTCTTGTTCTTGTTCTTCTTCTGCCGGACCAGGCCCTCCCTCCCCGCGGCGGCAAAGGGGGAAGTCTCGCCCAGCGATGATGGCGCATCCTTCCCAGCAGAGAGGAAGGGGGGGGCTTCTTCACCCGGCGTCCCGGTGCAACCGGAGGGGGGAGGGAGGGGGTTATTCATTTGTTTATTACTCCGCCTTTCTCCCCGAAAGGGGCCCAAGGCGGCTCACGAGTGCCCAAGTGGCGGCGCTTGCTTCCTTCACACTCCGCCCTGATCCCCGGGGGGCCTTCCCCACACTCTTCCCGGCAGAAGGCCCTCTCCTGGGCTGCGCGGACGGAAGCCTCCTGGGCGTCTGGGACTCGGGGCGAGGCTTCCTCGGGCGACTCCGCGGCCGACGCCTCCGGTTCCCCAGGAAGTTGGCCCAGGCGGCACTGCAGGTGGCGCTGCCCTCGGCCCGGGACCCCTGGCCAGCCCCTGCCCTCTGCAGCCCAGGCCCTGCGAATCCAAGCCCCGGCCTCCCTGGCTGCCTCCCTCTCTGCCTCCTCCTTCTCCAGCTCGACTGGAGTCCTGCCTTTTCGAGATGCCTCAGCTTAGCCACCTTGGCTCCTGGCTTGCTCTGTCCAAAGGCCATTTGTTCGTCTCTCTGGACCTCCTCCGCACTCTTCTCCGATGGGAAGACAGTGGACCGATGATCCTCACTTTAGCGTCCAGCGATATATGTATTTGCACTTTAGCCTCTTGTCCAGTTCTTTCATAGCTATCCTTCCTATTTCAGGTCTTCTTCTGTTTTCTTGACTGCACTCTCCATTTTGATCAGCGTTTTTCCCAAGGCACAGTATGGAGAATCTATTGGATTTAGAGAATCATAGAATCATAAGAGTCGGAAGAGACCGCAAGGGCCGCAAACTCCCTGCCATGCAGGAACTCTGCATCCCCATTGACCGATGGCCGCCCAGCCTCTGTTTAAAAACCTCCAAGGAAGGAGACTCCACCACAATATCCGAGGAAGGAGTGTGTTCCACTGTCGAACAGCCCTTACTCTCAGGAAGTGATTCTTAATGTTGAGCTGGAATCTCTTTTCCTGCAGCTTGCATCCATTGCTCCATTGTGTCCTAGTCTCTGGAGCAGCAGAAAACAATCTTACTCCCTCCTCAATATGGCATCCCTTCAAGTATTTAAACAGGGCTCTCATGTCACCTCTTAACCTTCTTTTCTCCAGGCTGAACATCCCCAGCTCCCTGAGTCGTTCCTCATAGGATTTCATGGTTTCCAGACCCTTCACCATTTTAGTCGCCCTCCTCTGGACACATGGCTCCAGTTTCTCAATGTCCTTTTTGAATTGTGGGGCCCAGGACTGGACGCAATATTCCAGGTGGGGCCTCTGGGATCTGTCCCTCCGTGGATCATTGGAGTATATATGTTGCAGAACTTTGTGCATGTTTTTGCTTGCATGGGAGAGTAGTGCTACGGTCGGTCCTATAGTTTATGTTGCCTTCTTGCAACAGGGATGTATTTTATACATTCCCTGTCTGTTGGCCACCATTTTATTTCCCATATTTGTTGGCATATTTAACACTAGAGCTGATTAAAAATAAGTAACTCATTTTAAAAACAAAACAATGCAGAGCTACAGCCAGCTCCCAGGGTCCTCTAGGCAGCGTGGCTGGCAGATTTCAATACACACCTGGTGCTCTTATTGTTGTAAAGAGAATAAAGAGAACAGGATGCCTAAATATCTGTCATTTTAAAGCAGCACATTTAAAAAAATATATGTTGCAATTTGAGATGACGGGAAAGACGCCGGGCTGCTCCCCCGACTGAGCTGAACCTCAGGCTGAGCTGGGCTGATTCATAGCACCTTCATCAGGCTGGACAAATCTCAAACCAGATCTTGCAGCACCTTTGAGACGAACTGGAAGCTTCCCTGGGCTTCATTTGGCTCATGCTGCCAATGCCTTTCGTTGGTGAGTCTCAAAGGGGCTGCAAGATCTCTCTGCATATTGATTCTTCCGACTGACACAAAACAGAGTAAAAGGGAAGCCATCTTGCAAAACAGCTGCCTTGTAGGAAATTGGGAAAGAGGGATGGGTGGCAGTGGAGACAGTGGGGCTGGAGGAAGTGAGGGCCCCCTGAACAGCAGAAACCCCCAGAGTGACGTCACTTCCTGCCAGGCAAGGAGGGCTCACAGGGCAAGAGGTCAGGGCTGGCCCAGGTCTCCACCAGAGAGAGGAGGGAGGGCAGCCACTTTGAGGGAGCCTGGCCCAGCCCTGGGGCAGAGAGGAAAGGCAGCCAGCAGTCTGCACAGATGTGGGTCATGGAGGGGGGCAGAAAGCCTTCAGGGAGGGAGAGGGAGAGGGAGGGGTGGGGGCCAAGAACTGCTTCTGGTGGGAGGCACAGCCCTCCTGGGACCCCCATCTCTGGCACTCCCTCTGAGCCTCCCCTTCAGCCAAGGGCCAAGGGGCTTTCCTCCCCTTCCTGTGCTCTTGGGTTTGGAAAGTGGTCACTATGGATGAGTGATTCTGGGAGCCCCTTCCACCTTCCGAGGGGTAGCCAGAGCTGAAGGGGAGGCTCAGTGGTTACAGAATCATGGAGTTGGAAGGGTCTCGTGGGCCGTTGACCTGACATGAGGAGGGTTGCATCTTGAGAGGAGCCACAGCTGTGCTCCACCAGAAGCCAAGCCAAGTGAGGTACTTTTGGAGGGAAGGCAACAAGGCCAGCAGAGAATCCCACCCCCCATCCGCCCCATGTCCCGAATCGCTGGAGTAAACTCCAATGTGGATCTACACAACAGTGGCGCAAACCTCCAACCCTGCCATGCACCCCCAGCAGCCTTAACTCTGGCGGCTGCTGCTCCTGCATGGATCCAATGGACTGTGTCCAGAGGGAGGCCCTGGAACCAGTGCCCCCTCCCCATTCCCGGAGCCTCCCTCCTGCCTCCTCTCCTTGGGCCCTCTGCCCTGCAGCCTGGTCCCGGAGGTGGGTCTGTTGGGTGTCCATGGCAGAAAATGGCCCTGAGGTTGAAGCCTGGGCTGGAGGCGGCCTTGTGGAGGCTGACCACTTCCCCCTGGCAGGAGACCTTCGCCAGGAGACCTTCCTGAAAGTTAGGGGCTGCAGGTGGGGCAGGCAGGAATGGATCAGAGGAAGATCATGCGCACCAGAGGCAGGTGACCCCCGCCTTCTTATGGGGCCATTCCCCCAACAAGCCTGGAGGAGGAAGTTCAGTCTACAAGGGCAAGAAAGGGCAGGGCAGCAGGAGGACATGGGAGGCCCAAGATCTGGCATTTATGGT
Organism: Sceloporus occidentalis; assembly: GCA_023333645.1. Lineage (NCBI taxonomy): Eukaryota > Metazoa > Chordata > Lepidosauria > Squamata > Phrynosomatidae > Sceloporus > Sceloporus occidentalis. The sequence continues at coordinate 137,930 of JALMGF010000265.1, forward strand.
AGTACTACCTCTGGGGCTGGAGGCCCCACTTCGCCATCTCCCAACCCATGTGGCTCCCCTCTGCTTATGTTCCTCAGCAGCAGCAGCAGCGAGCTCTGTACCCCAATTCTCTGCTGTCTAAGCACATCCCTCGAGGCTGGAAGGCCAGGCAGCATAGGGGAGCCTCTCAGCCAAAAGGCCAGCTCTTGTGCTTCTTGACTTGGAGAGGGCTCCTGCTAAGGCTATGGGGTCCAAACTCACCCTTGCTGAAATTGGGGAGTGCCACAGACCGAGGTGATGAGTTGGAAGGGCCCCTATAGCAACTCCAGCAGGGTCTCGGTGGGGCATCATGGCTCCTTGATCTGGGTCGGGGCTCAGGGACACTTGAACAGGGAAGAGGGAGCCCAGAGATGCCTTTGGTGGGGGGGGGGGAGTCAGAGGCCATCCTTGCTTGCCCCAGTCCCTACTACTCTGCCCATGCTCAGAGGAATCCTTATTTCAGCCTTGCCATCTGAATAAATGCTGCCTCTGGGCTTGAGAGCCAGTCAAGAAAGGCAAATGTGTGCTGAAGACTCCCGGAGGCCTGAGTACCCTCTCCCCTAATTTCCTCTGGTCCAGCACTGCAATGCCCAGCATAATGTGGCCTTGGCTTGTCAGGATGTGGCCTTCAGAGCAAGGTGGGGAGGGGGCTCAAGGGGGGAGGTGGGTTGGGCGCTGGCTGTAGATCCGCAGAAGGAAGGTGCCACTCTGACCAGGGTCAAAAGTCACAGGCAGGATGTGATGTAAGGTACCTTTAAGACACAGCCCTTAGTGATATCAGCTGCAGTATATTTATACTATTAAGAGGGTTGGAGAGGGATTGGGGGGTCTCTCTTCCTCCTCTCACTCTCCTGGGACTCCTCAGCTCAAGGATGAATAAAATTATCACTTTTACATGAAGATAAAATGAAATGCACAGATAGGGGGACACCTGGCTTAAGGAGACAACATGTGAAAGGGATCTAGGAGTCCAAGTAGACCACAAGTTGAACATGAGTCAACAGTGCGATGCGGCAGCTAACAAGGCAAATGCGATTTTAGGTTGCATCAATAGAAGTATAGTGTCTAGATCAAGGGAAGTAATAGTGCCACTATATTCTGCTCTGGTCAGGCCCCACCTGGAATATTGTGTCCAGTTCTGGGCACCACAATTCAAAGTGGATGTGGAGAAACTGGAGCATGTCCAAAGGAGGGCGACTAAAATGGTGAAGGGTCTGGAAACCATGAAGCCCTATGAGGAAGGACTGAGGGAGCTGGGGATGTTTAGCCTGGAGAAAAGAAGGTTAAGAGGTGATATGATAGCTCTGTTTAAATATTTGAAAGGATGTCATATTGAGGAGGGAGCAAGCTTGTTTTCTGTTGCTCCAGAGACTAGGACCCGGAGCAATGGATGCAAGCTGCAGGAAAAGAGATTCCACCTCAACATTAGGAGGAATTTCCTGACGGTAAGGGCTGTTCGACAGAGGAACACACTCCTTCCTCGGAATGTAGTGGAGTCTCCCTCCTTGGAGGTCTTCAAACGGAGGCTGGATGGCCATCTGTCGGGGATGCTTTGATTTGGATTTCCTGCATGGCAGAATGGGGTTGGACTGGATGGCCCTTGCGGTCTCTTCCAACTCTATGATTCTATGGATTCTTACCAGATTGGATTCCAACAGCAGACTCCACAGGAGGGTGGGAGCAAGACTGCTGCAAGGGTCGACATCAGTGGGGCCAGCCAGGCAGGTGGGATGCCATGCAGGCGCTACCAATGGTTTGGCTGCACCCGAAGGGCGGAAGGTGTGGCTGGGGAGGGGTGCGAAACAAACCCCCAGCCCCAAGACATCATCACTGGCAAAGCCCAGCCCAGCCCAAGGCACCCTTTGCCAGGATGGCAACCCCCTCCCCCCTTGCCCTGCTAGAGTGCAAGGATGCTTTCCCATGTGGCTGGGAAGGGAATCTGAAAGCCCCTCAGGAAATGGGGGATGGCTGCAGACCCCCCCTTAAGCTGCCCCCCCCCAATTGTCCAGTCTGTTGGAGTATAGCATCAATACTTGTGTATGGAATTGGGAGAAAGGGGCGGGGGTTGTCTTCCTCATACCTGTGTTGATGATCTCTCTGGCCATTTGGTCAGTGTGTCTGAAGAGGTCACTTCCTATCTCTTCCCACTTTAAGAGAAGTTGAGATTTATGGCCGCTTAAGTTCTACTCTCTTCTCTCTGCTTCTAAGATGGAGGCAGCTACTAGGCTGTTGTCTGAGGATGTTTTTCCTTCTTACTTGCATGCATGGAGATCAGCTCTAGTACAGTCGGCCCTTCTTATGCACGGATCTCTTATGCACGGATGTCTTATGCACGGGTCTCTTATGCACGGATGTCTTATGCACGGGTCTCTTATGCACGGGTCTCTTATGCACGGATCTCTTATGCACGGATCTCTTATGCACGGGTTTCTTATGCACGGATTTCTTATGCACGGATCTCTTATGCACGGATCTCTTATGCATGGATTTCTTATGCACGGATTTCTTATGCACGGATTCATGCATCCACAGTTTGAAAATGTTCAAAAAAAGTATAAATTTCAGATATCAAACATTGATTTTCCATTTTCAGAAGGGACACCATTTTGTTCTCTCATTATATTTAATGGGACTTGAGCAGCCACGGATTTTGTTACAAGGGAGATCTTGGAACCAAACCCAGCGGAGAACAAGGTCCATGTACCACAGTGCAGTTTTCTCTACTGAGTACTTATTTTTGTAGAACCTCCTAGATTAAAACTTTGTAATAATAATAAAATACACTAAATCTTACTTCTCCATTACTTTTGCATCCTGTTTATTGAGCTGCTGCTGCTGCTGCTGCGATTAACGCAGAAATACCAAATCTCACTAGATAACCCAACTTTTCTAACAGTCAGAACTGATGTTTCGTGCATCCGCTGTGGATCCAAAGTGAGGAAGGACACGGGAGAGGCCTCAGTGCCAGGATCAGGGCCTCTGTGGCGGAGGGGGGCCTGGGGAGAGCGGCTGGCAGGGCCAGGGGGGCACCCAGGGGAGGGATGGCCTTCGTTCCGCCCGAGGAAGCCCTGGAGCCAGGCGCCCTGGCAGCAGCAGAGGTCAGCCTAAAGGCCTCCTTGGGCCCAGGGAGGGACGTCTCTGGGGGACATGGCCATGGCACAGGCAGAAGCACCCCCAACCCAAACCCCTGCACCTTGTTCTGAGCCAGTGCTGGGGAAGCTTTGCCTTCCCTTCCCCCCTCTTTAGAGAGATAGGCATTTCCTAGTGCAAACTCCCCTCTCTCTTTCAAACTGGGCGCCATGGTCTTCCTCTGCGTGGCCCTGGTGAGCCCCGGCGAGCGCACAGGACGAGCCGGGCCTGATGCCTCCGAGACTACGGCGCACCGACCGGGACCCCCCCCCCCTCTCTCTCCCCAGGTCTGCCTTCCATTCGGAAGAGTTCGGAGCCGAGGCGGTGGCGGCGGGGGGGGGCCCTTCCTGGTCACAGGCCCTGGAGGATCTCCGGGGGGGGGGTGCCCTCCAACCAAGGTCCGCCGGCGTCGCGGGTGGCTGGGTGGGGGCGGCTGCTCACTCATCCAGGGCCGGGGGGGCCTCCGGAGGCTGCACTGGACCCGAGGGGCCCTTCCTCAGCTCCCCTGCTCTCTCCCTCCAGGAGCCGGGTGGCCCTGCAGTGCCCCTCCAGCGCCAGCTGCGGAACTGGAGCAGCGGCGGCCACTGGGAAGCCACCGGACGAGCAGTGGCGGCGGCTGCGGACGGTTTCCCTGGTGGACGGCGAGCCAAGCCCGCAACCCCAGGGCCACACCGCCGGCCCCCGCGCTGCTCCGACACAAAAACTCAACACAGCAATAACATTGCAAAACCTGAGAAGGGAATGTAAGGTCATGCAAGGCCAATCCCATCGGAATTGTGCAAACCAACATTCAACAGAATGTAAAAACAGTGGCATTATTTACATAACCCTTGTAAACAATAAGCACCAGTAGTGCAATCAATGCAACCCTGAGACCAACACAGCCCTCCCGAAAGCTGCGTCTCGGATGGCCCTGGTGTCCAGCCTATAATGCTTTATGAAAGCCAGAGGCTGGGACCAGACAGCAGCCTTACAGACATCCTTCAAGGGGATCCCCGACAGGAATGCAGAGGATGTTGAAACTGCCCTTGTGGAATGGGACCGAACCCTGTCAGGGAGAGGTTTACCCAAAAGCTCATAGCAGAGGTGGATGGTACCAGCCACCCATTTGGAGAACCTCTGCGGAGACACAGGCAACCCCTTCTTCGGTTCCGAGTAACATTGGAAAAGTCTCTCGGACCGACTGGAGGCAGCAGTTCTGTCCAGGTAAAACGCCAGCATCAAGAGAGTGCAGGCTTCGCTCCGCATCCGGAGTCGGATTGGAAGCGAGAGTAGGCAACACAATGTCCTGGTACATGTGGAAAGCAGACACAACCTTAGGCAAGAAAGTAATGTCTGTCCGGAGGACCACCTTGTCCTTGTGAAACCTCAGGAAGGGCTGGTCCCTCCGCAAGGCACAGAGTTCGCCCACACGGCGGGCAAAGGTGATGGCCACAAGAAAAGTGGTTTTCCAAGTCAGTAGTCTCAAGTCCGCTGTGGCCATCGGTTCAAAGGGCTTGGATTGGAGGGCGGCCAGCACTGCCTCCAAGCTCCAAGCCGGCGCTGGTACCGACACAGGAGGGTGCAGCTTGGCACAACCCTTCAGGAACCCCTTCACCAAGGGGTCCCTAAAGAAGGAAGCCCTACTCTCAAACTGGTACCTGGAACAAATTGCAGACAAATAGCACTTGATGGATGTAAGGCACAACCCCTCATCCAAAAGCGCCATCAGGAACTCCAGTACCACTGGAGTGGAGACTTGAGCAGGAGACAAGCCCTTCCGATCAAGGAAGAGGCTAAACCTCCTCCACTTCAGGGCATAGGACCGCTGGGTGGATGGCTTCTGCGCAGGGTGGTCGGCCAACCAAGAGCAACTCGACGGGGAGATGCGGTAGAGGGACTCGATCCTCCGGGACGATCCTACCAAGGAGGCTGGCGCATCCCATGACCTCCAGACGATGGACTCCAAGGATGGCAGCAGCGGGATGGAGGGTGGTGTGGGCACCCGGCCATGCACCCGACATTCCACTGGGTCCCGAGCCTCCTCCTCGGGGAAGGAGAGCTCAATGTCCAGGGCCCTTGCCATCTTGATGATGTGCTCGTTGAACGAACGCACATCATTGGTTGGAGAAGACAGCTCAGGATGGTGCATCCGCTGCAGGGACGCCTGGACGGAGGTGTCGTCCTCCGAAAGGTCCCCCGACGGTGGCAAGGGCTCCCCGTCCGAGTCGGTGTCTGACGTCAGTGGGATATCCAGGACCCGGACTCGAGAAGCGGGACGCGTTGGGATCTGCAAGGCTAGCGGCTCTGTCGCGGGGCACTGTGGGGCAGATGTTGAAGCCGTCGCATGCGACGACGGGGGCTTCTCTCCCTGAGAGGCCACAGGACGCAGGTTCAGCCTGGTGAACTCTCGGAAGGCGGTCTCCCTCGGCACTGCCATGTAGTATCTCCCCGTCTCCGAGTCGAAGAACATGTCAGTGTCCTCATCCATCGGATCGTCGTCATCCGAGTGGAGAGAGAGAGGAGGAGACTGCCTCCGGTCGACTGTCCCTGCATCGGCACGGGCGAAGTCCACCATCGAAGGCAGCGGTGTGTCCAGGACGGGAGCCGCATGCAAGGCGGAGGAGTCCTCTGGATGTGAGGAGGCTGGCGTGCGAACCTTCTTGGATGGGGAGCGCGGCTTATGGGAAGCGCGCTCCTTCCCCTTGGAGGACATCGCCGACCCACTCTGGTCCCGGCTGGACTTGAACTTCTTGGGCGCGGAGTCCTCAGCCGCTTCCTTGGAGTGCCTCCTCTTTGATGATTGCAGCGTCTCAACCCGATCCTTGGGGGGAAAGAAGGGGTTGTCAGGCAGGACAACGGCTCCCACGGACTGAGGCTTAGATGTCTTGCCCCTGTCCTCCGGTGCAGCCTTCCTCGATGTCACCGAGGATGCCCCCGTCTCGGGCAGCTTGGAGGCGTGTCGAGATGCCTTCGACGACGCCTTGGAAGATTGGACCGGTACGGTCAGGACCTCCGCCTCCACTCGATCCTTCGAACGCGAGCCCTCCGGGGACGGCTTCCTCCCGGACTTCGCCCTGGGCTCGGAACCCTCAGTCCCCAACGTTTTGTGGAGGCGCTTGGAGGGCTTGTCGGTGGCACTGGGTTTTTGCGAACCACGGGCTACATCGGTGGTGGTGGACGACTCTGCCATCGGCGGGGCAGACACCACACTGGACACGCTGGCCCGGGGAGGCAGCGGCCGGTGCAGCCGAGGATGGATGCGGGCCCCCCTCTTGGACTTTTCCCTGAGCGATGGCCGAAGTCAGCTGGGACTCACGATTCTTCCGAGCCTGGGAAGAGAGGGACTTGCAAAGTGGACAAGCCTTCGGGTCGTGGTCCTTTCCTAGGCACAGGAGGCAGGAGGAGTGCGGATCTTGAATGGGCACCTTGCCTCTGCAAACATCACACTTCTTGAAGGGTGCAGGCATCCTTCCGAAGTCGACAAAGTGAAAGGGAGAGTCCAAAAACAAGGTCAACAAGCCGAAAGTCCGAAGTTACCAGGGGCAGGAGAAAGAGAATGGTCAAGAACAGTCCGAGGTCAAAAGTGAAAGTGATTCCGATTGCAAGCTAAAGCGAGCGAAATTCCCTGAAGCAGCTAGCGCGGTGGAAAAAAGGAACTGGGGAAAGAGCGGGAACGCAGGGGCCTTATAACGGGTGGGCGGTTACCGCTAAAAAGTTTCTATATGTTGCAAAGTAAACTTTGCCTAGTGATTCCAGAAGTTTCCGAACAGCACTGCGCAGGCGCAGTGAAACCCATTTCTATGATTCGCAGAGACCACGAAGAAGAAGCCACTTTTATACAAACACAGAAACAGAAGAAGGGTGGTCAAGCCAACTTTATTGGATCCCACAGGGCCCCTTATTTACAGCTGTACCCTGCATGGGGGGGGGGGTCCAAGCATCTCTTCTGCACAACCCCAGCAGCCCCTTCTCCCCTCCCCATCCCACTTCCTCACAGTTGTTGGATGTTGCCTCAGGTAGCAATGCCCCCCCCAAGGAAACAGACAGATAGGTAAAACTTAGGAACTGCACCTTCATCTTTGGAGGGTGCCCCCCTCCCCCAAGGAGGGGAAAGAGCAGGCAGCCCACAGGAGGGGAGGAGGCATATGGCAACAGAGTGCCTCTGCTGGGGGGGGGGTCAGCTGGCTGTGCCCCACTCCCCCAATTCAGTTATGCAGCTGAGTCCCAGGGGGCTCACAGGGAGGGCTGCGGGGACTCAGGCACTGCCCCCCCCTGTGCCCCCCCATTGGCTTTGGTGAGGAAGGCCGTGGCCAAGGCGGTGCTGCTGCTGCTCCCGGGGGGCTGGGGGCTGTCACTCTGCTCTTGCTTGACGGCCCCCCCAGAGAAGCCCAGGCTGGGTGGAGTGGAAGCCGAGGAGGAAGAAGAAGAAGGGGAGAGCTGGGCGCCGCCGCCACCACTGCCCCCAGCCCCTTTGCCCTCCGCAGCCGGAGGCAGAGAGACCACAATGTACTTCTGGACACTTCCTGAGACGGGGGGGCTGGGGGCCACCTGCCCCCCTGAGACCAGCTTCACCAGGGGCTGTGTGCTGGGGACGGTGGTGGTGACGGGGGAGGTGGAGGTGCTGGCGGGCCCCCCGCTGAGTGTGATCACCTGTGGAAGGAGCGCAATACACAGGGCACTGTCACAGAACTGTCTGAAGGGGCGCCCCTTTGAGCAGCACCCACCCACCCCCATGATCCCCCCCCCAAGATACCTACCTGCTGGGAGGTGGAGGAGCCCGAGGCAGAGGACATGACGATGAACTTGGTCGGCGGCGGAGAGGGCTGAGTAGGGGTGGCCGGCCGGGCTGTGACAAGAGTCTGCACAGGCAGCGTGATGGAGCTGGGCATCTTGAGGATGCTGGGAGCACGCGAGGCATTACTGCCCCCCTGGGGAGCCTGGGAGAGCGTCAGCGTCGGACGCGGCTGGCACAAGAGAAAGAGGGCCAAGGGTGAGTGAGACCCAGAGGACCAGGAGGAGGAAAGGGTGCTCTCCACAAGAGGGAAGAATGGACCGGAAGAGCGCTCAGTCCCGAGGGAAATCATACACTGGGTGGGTCCTCCCTTGATCTGACCTTACCTGGGTGATGGTCAGGGTGGTGCGGTTGACCTGCTGGGCCTGCATGGCAGCCTGAGCCCTGGCCTTAACCACATGGGTACAGAGAAGAGTGCCCAGCGCCCCATACTCTGAGCGATAGGCTTCCTGGTTGTCGGGTGGTGGGCGCAGCTTTGCCAAGACAGGAGCACAGTGTTTCTATGGGGAAACGGAGAAAAGGGGGCAGACCAGTGAGTGTCAGAGAGCAAATGGGTGGGCAGAAGACTCCCCAATTGGCAATTTGCTGCAATCCATTTTTTTTCTACTCCTGCAGAAGAAAACAGGACTCTGATGCCTTTCTTGACAAATCCTGGAATACTTACACACCTCAGCTGTGTCACAAAGGTGAGTGATTTACCCAGGCTCCCCCTTCTGACCTCTCCCTAAAGAAAGACAAGCATCTCCCTCACCAGAAGGAGACTCTGGACGTGGTCAGCCCCAATCTTGTCAATGTTGCTGACCACGGGGCCCTCCAGCACAGAACGGACACGCTCCCCTTCCACCTGCAGCCGTGGCAGAATCAGTGTCTTGATCACCTGGAAGGTGGGAAGAGACCTCAGGTGGCGGCAGGTGAAGGGGGGACAGAGACTCAGGCTGCTCCCTCAGGGCTTCCCAGCATGCCACAGAGCCTTCTTCCAATACTCACATCATGTCCAAGCTCAGCCAGCCCTGCAATGGATCCGTAGCGCGTGGTCCATGGTGTCTTCTCATCCACCCAGCTCTGAGGGAAGGAAAGGGGAAAGAAGGTAAGAGGGGGGCTCCCACACTAGTCCCTGCCCGGGGCCCATGGCCCTCACCTTGGTGAAGGTTTTGGTGATTCGAGACTGGATGTTGTTGGTGGTGGTGCTGAAGTTCTTGCAGATCTGGGCAATGAGGCGGGCGGCAAAATCCCGCAGCGCCCAGTGGTTGTCCACGTCGGGCCTCAGGCAGAGCTGGCGGCTGACGATGCAGGTCATGACTGCTGGGATGAGTTCATGGAGCTGCAGCCGGGGAGCAGGAGAGAGGGAGATCCCCACAGTAAAACCAGTCAGTTATGGCAAAGCTCCATGGCAGCACCTTCCCTCCGTCCCCAAGACAGACCCCACCCGCCCATTCACTTACATATTTCTCCAAGTAGAGAGTGGGATTGTCCATCAGCGCTTTCACCATCCGCATGAGGTAAATCAAGAGAGCGAGGTTGTTCTGGACAACGTTGACACGCACCTGGATTGTGGGGAAGGAGAGAGATGGAGCCAACATATCAGCCGTGTGGCTCCCTTCGCCCTTCCCGGTCTCACTCTGCCCTGGTGAAGGGGTGCCCTGCTCCATTTTGCCCTTTCCCTTCTGACCTTCACCAGTTCACTCAGTCCCCCCCCCAGCTGTGCTGTGGGAGTAAGGGGAAAGGACACAACATGAAGGGGACCAAGTGAAGGCAGGGAGGGAGTCCACTAGAAGGTTCACCAGGATGCAGAAGCCTTCCTGGGGTTGGCTTTGTTTTCCATGCAGAAACAGTTTCATCACAAGCCTCTGCCAGGACAGTGTAGAAATGAGGGTACCACAGGCATGCCCTTTGGCCATGGCAGCTCCCTGGGGGATTCATGGAAAGGCAATCGGGAGGCCTTACTCTGCCAAGTCAGGGGAATAGTTGCTGGTTGAGAGGCCAGGATCTCACTGGGAAGTTTGCTCTTGCAAGTGCCCTGCCATCCTGATTTCTCTAGTGTGGCAAAGACCCTGAACCATAGCAGCCTCCTGGACAATATTCTCTGGATCCTGCCAGTAGGAATACAACTGGAAGTATGTGGATCACGAAGCTGGAAACAAACTACTGGCTGCATTTGTTCAATCTTACTCCCCAAACAGTTCACAGAGGAGGTTTGCTTCATACTCCTCAAGCAAAGCACCTGGCTCCTGCCTAAAATGCTTATGTCTGTTCTGAATACCAAGAGCTGAATACGTCTCTCCTGGTCATTTCTCTATAATCAGGTTGGGGGGAAGGTGGGGGGAGCAGGCCAGCACAAAGGCTATCTCATTTGGCTTCCCTGCTCAGCTGGCATGAGAACTGGAAAAGCTAATGCTTTTCCAAACCTCTACCAGTGCCTTCTCCACAGGACTTGGGGCAAGACAACTAGAGAAGGGCTGGCTGGAGGACTCCCCACCACCACCACTGGGAGCTGACCTAGCAAGGAGGCCAAACCCACCATAGCCAGGGAACCCCACTTCCAGCAGCTGTTCACCTCATCCCACCTCAGTCGATGGTGTTGGGTATACCAGCAAATCTGGCACCCACACTTGGACCAGGAAAAAGACATCATAGGAGACATCCTCCTGATGCCCAAGTAGGTAGATGTACACATACGTCACCTTTTGGGTTCCTTACTTTTTCTGTCCTGAATTGCGCACTGGTGAACCAAACCCAGGAATCCCACTGGTTTCAGAATTGGGGGCAGAGCCACTTAGGAGACCCACAGCCCTCCAACCACTCACAGAGAAAAGGCTCCATGTCTGGTGCATTCAGAGACAAGATAAGAGTGGGGTGTGTGTGTGTGTCAGGCCTCCTGGAAATGTCCCTTCCTTACCCCTTCTGAGATGAAGGTGCTGAAGCGTGGCAGCATCTGGTACAGGCCAGGGTCAGTGGCGATGCTCTGAAGGGCCTCCTGCAAAGGGTGTTTGTGTGTCAGTCTCCACACCAGCCAAAGAGGTGAAAGGGACCACCTGCTGGCTGAGCTCAGGGGCCAGTCTCAGCCAGGGAAGGAGATGGGGCAGGCCCAGAGATAAGTGGGGGTGCTCCCCTCCCAGTGTGGGGGCAACGCAGGCCAGCCATACGTTCCTGTGACAGGCGGCATGCAAACAGAGAGTCAACAGGGCTCCATGAGGCTCCCCTGAAGGCAAAGCCAAATAACCCCATGGGGCTCAGAGCTGGGTCTCTCTGGAATGCCTGCTTCTCTTGGGTCAGGCTAGGGCCCTCACCGCACGCTTGGCTTCACAGGACCCCACGCAGGCCTCCGTGATCTCTTTGTAGTACAGCTGCTGCTCCACTGAGAGCTCATGGATACTGCGTGGCTTCAATTTCAGGGGTGCGCCCTCCAAAAGGGGGCCCTTTTTCTCTTTGCCTGGGTGGGGAGAAGACAAGCAGAAAGATGGAGGCGCAACCCTAACCCTTCCTGAAGCACCCCACCCAGCACCACAGGGCCGATGCCTCTCTTGTACAAAATATGGCTCCACAGTAATGTAGAGTAGCTTGTGACAAATTAAATTACAGCAAAATAGGGAGCTGGGGACTTTGGCAGAAAAGCACTGCCTCACACCAGCAAAGGTTTAGTTGGCTCCCATGGTGCAGGGCTGCAGCGCGCAGAAGACTAAACACAGGAAAGAAAAGTTTTCCTCCGGAAACACCGCACATGTCTCTTGCTCCAGAACCGAGCAGGCATTGCTCAGCCATCAATTTAAAAAAGTCATGCTCTCTTTGTGATAGACTTTAAGATGCCACAGCCGCCCCAAGTAGATTGATATCCGGAAGACACTCCCTCTCCCTCACACAAGTGGAATGAGGCACCAGCACCCAACTTTTGCCAGAAACATTAGAGGTCTTGGCTTCTTCTGACCCCAATCCATCCCTACCATGTGCCTAACCTTTGCTATCAGCTGATGCGACGTTCTGCCCTTTGCCCTTGAGGGTGCCGTCCTCCTCCTGGCCAGGCTTAGTGGCTTTCAGGGGCTCCGTGGCCTCTACTTTCTGTTGCTCCTTGGGGGCTGTTGGTGGGGGGAAAGGGGCAGAGTATGGTCAAGAAGAGTTGGCTGAGAAAGAAAGGCACCCACAGGACCTTGAGGACCCTTGGCAGCTGGACAGAGACTGGGTCTTGCCACTCACCTGGTGGTGGGTTTTCTGGGATGGCAGGTTGGACACCCTCAATGCTCAGCCAGTGTGCTACCAAAAAAAAAGAGCAAGTGCCTCAGAGAAATACCCATCAGAACGCCCTCCCTCCATGCCCAGGTGACTGATACACCGCTGCCTTGACAGTTAAAACGCTTTTGGAGTATACGGATAGCTAGTCCTCATTGCTGCAATGGAGATGAGCTAGGAATGTCAAGGCAAACCCCCAATCGCTCAGGGGAGAAGGGCATCTTTGTGGCATCCCTCTCCATCTGAGGATGGGTGCTCCATCATAACCACTCGCTCACCTGGTCAACTGCCCTGCCAACTTGGGCATCAGGAAGAGGGGGCTGTTGCCTCTGCAAGGCATGCCAGACCTGTTGGGACTGCGCAGGATGGGCCTTACTCTGTGGCTCCCTTTTCTTCTCCTGCTACTGGCCTTGCTTTGCCTGGATCCACAAAAGGCTCTGAGACAAGCCTCTCTCTCTGGAGACATTTACCAGCCTAGTGTCAGATCCAGTCTGTTTGGGTCCTTTTGCTCAGAGGGATCTGTTTGGCTGGATCCAGGCCACAGCTGTCAGGATGCACACGGGGGGCGGGGGGGCAGTGGGGCAGGGACGATGTGTTGGGCAACCCCTGGGGACTCCTCTCCCAGCCCCAGCTGTACTTGGAGCCCACAGGGGACGGGAGGCAGGCCTCACCCTTGAGGCAGACGTCCAGGGGCACGCGGGGGAGAGGCGTGTTGATGATGTCGCTCAGGTCCACCTCCTTCTCCTCGTAGAAGTAGAGCTCGCGCCCCCCGCCGCTGGCGTAGCGGAAGGGGATGAACTCCTGGGCATGGAACCCGTACAGTGGCTGCCGGAGGGACAGAGGGAGGAAGAGAGAGAACCCGGTCAAGGCTTTGTGGCCAGAGAGCCAGGCGGCCCCGGGGCCTCTGACCCCCATCTGCCTGCAGCCCAAAGGGCCAGCCCCGAGGCGGGCAGGAGGCGCGCCTTCAGCTCACCTCCACGTTCTTCAGCTTGAGGGCGAAGTCAAAGTCAGCGGTGCTCAGGTTCCTCCGCTTCCCCATCCGCATGAACTTCAGCGCGTCCTGTGGGGCAGCAGAGGCTGATTCCCTGCCAGGTGGGCTGCCCCTCCCTCCGTTTGGCTGACCTGGCGACCCACTTGAGGGGTGAGTGCGAAGCAGCCCTCCTCCTCCTCCTCCTCCTCCTCCCTGCCCCCCTGCGAAGTGGGCCACTCCTGTGGCGCCCTCCCTTGACAACCTTCCCTCCCCGCGAGGCAGGCTGTCCCCTGCGTTCCCTGCGAGGTGGGCCTCCCTTCCCTCCCGCTCCTGCCCTTTGCTCACCTGGGCGACCTCCTTCAGGCGGAGAGGGCGAAGCAGCCGTCCTTCTCCCCGCAAAGCCCCCCGCTGCCCCCTGCCTTGCCAACCCGCCCGCCCTGCGAGGTGGGCCGCCGCTCCCTCCGTCCCTTCGCTGACCTGGGCGACCTCCTTGAGGCGGTAGCTGACCTCGTCGGCCAGGAGCTGGCAGGTCTCCTCGGGCAGCTGCGCGACGCCCACCGTCTCGGCCACCGCCTTCATGGACTCGCCGGGCAGCTGCGTCGTCAGGAGGCTCAAGGGGCCCGAGGACCCGCCGCCTTGGCCCGCCGCCTTGGCCCGCCTCTCCTCGGCCATGGCGCGCGAGGGGTTCCCCCGAGCATGTGCAGAGCGCCGGCCGCCACCCCGGAAGCTCTCTTCCCTGCTACGCATGCGCGCGGCCCTCCAGAGAGTGCGAGAGGGCGGTCCTAGAGCGGAGGCGCTGCGCAGGACTTCCGGTCCCGGCGGGGAACAACGGGCCCATTTCTGCGCCTGCGCAGAGGTCCGGCTGGGACAGGCGGGTCTCCCTCTCTCGCCCCCAGAGAGAGCGGGAAGGAGAGGGGCTCGGGGCCCCGGCGGCGCCCCCCAGAAAGAGGTAGCCCCGCCGCATTGGGCTCCGCTGGGCTGGGAAGCGGGGGAGGCCTGGCTGGGGCCTGCTGCGGGTGGCGGACGCAGGGCCCCCGAAGTCCCTGGCTCTCCGGCCATTCGCCCTCCCTGGGCCTCTGGGGCCCCTCCTCCGCCTGGCCTTGAAATAGGGCTCTTCAAGCCTGGCCTCGCTCTCGCTAAGTGCAGAGAGAAGAAGGGACCCAGAAGATGGACTGCGGCGAAAGTCCTCAGTGGAAACCCAGCCCCAAATGCCGAGGCCCCGAGGCCAAAGGGATGGCAGTCCTAGTGTCCTAGAGCAAGGGCCCTGATCCCCTTCTGCCATGCAGGGACTCCCAAGGAAAGCATCCCCATTGAAAGATGGCCATCCAGCCTCCCTTTGAAGACCTCCCAGGAGGGAGACTCCACTCTGAGGAAGGATTGGTTCCTCTGTCGAACAGCCCTGACTCTCAGGAAGTCCTTCCTAATGTTGAGCTGCAATCTCTTTTGCATCCATGGCTCCATTGGGTCCTAGTCTCTGGAGCAGCAGAAAACAAGCTTGCTCCCTCCTCAAGATGGCATCCCTTCAAATACTTAAACAGGGCTCTCCTATCACCTCATGTCCAAACAGGCAGCTCCAACAGTGAGGTCCCTAGCAATGTCTTCTATTGGCTGGTTCAAAGTGCATCGCACAAAACAGATACGTTAAAGCACATTTGTGCCTCATTGGAACCTTCCTTCCCTCTTCTCCCCCTCCGAGGCTGTTCCTCCCATTTCCTCATTCTCTCGCACACAGAGCCCTGACCCCAGAAGGCCACTTTCTGCATCCACAGTGCAGCCATTAATATAAATCTGTAGTAGGAACGTTAATATTGAAAACCCATCCATCTCAACCTTTCTTTCTCTTCCAGGGCCCACGTTGCGCTCCAGTCCATCGGCTTCAGCCAAGGGTCCGGCCTGCCAGCCCCCCAACCTGCTTCTGCCACGGATGTGATGGCCCTCGGCCCCCCTCCCTCCGAGGCAGCCCCCCTCCCTGCCTCGCTATGGCCATCGCCGCCGCCGCTGATCCCCGGCTCCCCTTACGCGGTGCTGGTGCTGCAGGAGGGCTACTCGGAGGAGCTGCCGGACGGATCCAGCCGGGCAGACGGGACCGTGACTCTTGTCCTGGGGCCACACCTGACCCTGGTGGACACGGGGGGCCCGTGGGGCCGGGAGCGGCTGCTGGCGGGGCTGGCCGAGAGGGGCATCTCCCCTGGGGATGTCCGGCACCTGGTCTGCACTCACGGCCACTCGGACCACGCAGGCAACCTCAATCTCTTTCCCCAGGCAGAGCTGATTGTGGGGACGGATGTCTGCCTCCCAGACGGGCGCTACCTGCGCACGGGGCTGCGCCAGGGGGACTCCTATCCTCTCCATGCGGGGCTCCTGGAGGTCCTGCCCACCCCAGGCCACACGCAGGCTGACGTCAGCCTGCTGGTCAGGGGCACGGCCCTGGGGGACGTCCTAGTGGCCGGGGACCTTTTTGAGTGTCAGGGGGATGAGGGGCTCTGGCAGGCCCTCAGCGAAGACCCTGTGCGCCAGGCACAGAGCCGGACCCAGGCTCTTGCCATCGCCAACATCATTGTGCCTGGGCACGGGCCACCCTTCTGGGTCTCCAGGAAGGAGCCAGGCAGAGGAGGCATGGCAGGGGACCCTTCCAGATGACTCATTTTGAGGTCTCCATGAGGAGAAAGAAGCCGCTCTGGACTTCCTCTTGTTCCTGTGTGTTCCCATTGAAGTAAGAGTCCCAATTAAAAATGGTATGGAGCAAAGAGAACAGAGAATTGTTTTGGAGATCCAGGTACAGAAATAAGGAAGGCTGTGTTCTGCAGAAAAGGGCAGCTCACATGGGGAAGAGATTGGCAGCCCCTGGAGGCTCTGCACCCAGGAGGCTGCAGCTCAAATGGAGCCCACAGGGACCAGGGAGGGGGAGACCCTTTCTAGTGGCCAGGAAATGACTCCCTCCCTCCCAGGGGTTGGCTGGGATCCCCCTTTCTGATCCAGCTCTGGGCAGCATTTTGTGGGGGGCCTTGGTGGATCTTTTAGCCCTCTCAGGTTTTGGAAGCTGGCCCCAGCAGAACGAACCCACCCCTTTATTATTATTATTATTATTATTATTATTATTAACCTTTATTTATGAAGCGCTGTAAATTTACACAGCGCTGTACATGCAATCTTTTTAGTTAGACGGTTCCCTGCCCTCGGGCTTACAATCTAAACAGACATGACACAGAAGGAGAAGGAGAAGACATGACACAGAAGGAGTCCCATGGAGGGGTGTTCTTTGCCCCCGTGGCTAAAGTGTGCAACACACACACTCCTGATACCCAGCCGCTCCTTGCCCCTGCAGCCATTATCGGTTCAGCTGAATTGCCCATTGGCACGGGCAAAGGTGGCATTTATGAGGCTCAGGAGAGTGATGGTGTCACTTTGATGGGTGGGAAAGGGCCCCCTCCCCCTCTGTGGCTTCCTCTCCCACATCACACGCACACCCTCCCCACCAGGCTTTGCCCATAAATTGGCTCTGGCTCCACAGAAGCCCAGTCCCTTCCGTCGCTGCTGCCGCACCATGTGCACAGGGGCCTGCTCCAGGGTGGTGGGGGCCGCGCTGTGGCCTTTTGCCCTGCTTGCCATTGTGGCCAATGTGCTCCTGGCCTTCCCAGACTGGAAGACTGAGTACGTCCATGACTTTGGCCAGCACCTGACTCCTGAGGTCCTCTACCTGGGGGGCCTGGTTGGAGGGGGTGTCATGGTAAGGAGTCCATGTCTTGCACAGCTGCTGGATCCGGTGGGGGGATTCAGCCTCTCCTGGTTGCAACCATTGGCACTCGATGCCTTTAGGTGGGGAAAAGGAGGATGAGGACTGGCATTGGCCTTACTGTTGAGGCAGTCGGAAGGATCTGCACCCTTTTCTTCTAAGGCCTGGCTGGAGGAGCGTTCCCATCTGCCTGCACAAGAGCTCTGTGAGGTGGGCCACTCACACACTCCTCACAGAGAGGAAGAACTGGGCAATGGTAGTGGTAGGCCTGGGATATGCTGTGGGGTGGGGTGAGCATGGAGAACCCTTCCAGTGTGGACTAATGGGTTCTTTGTCCCCCCAGGTGCTGATCCCAGCCATCCACATCCAGGCCACTGGGAGCCATGGATGTTGTGGAAACCGCTGTGGGGTGAGCTTGGGCTGCCTTGGAGAACTGACATATCTGCTATTATTCACCTGGCCGGGGGGGGGGGGGGCAGTGGGAGGAAGTGTGTCACCAGTGTCAAAGTCCTGACTTTCAAGGGGCCCAAGCCTCCTCTGTCCCTCTTGCTCCAGCGGTGCTGCCAGGAGGACATAGCGCTGGCAGGGGGAAGAGCTGAAGGTGCCCCCAGTTCCCTTGGGGTGTGATCTGGCCACATCCCCTTCCTCACCCTTGCTCCTTCCTGCCTGCTTCCAGATGTTTCTCTCAGTGCTTTTGGCTGCTGTGGGGGCTGTGGGGGCCACTTACGCCATCGTTGTCTCCATGCTGGGCCTGGCCCATGGCCCCCGCTGCCAGTATCTGCAAAATGGGACCCACTTGGATTGGGGCCGCCCCTTTGAGCACAGCGAGGAGCCTTTGAGGTGAGCAAGGCATCTGCCTGGGTTGGTTGGGCAGAAGAGGACCTTGCTGGGCTCTTGTGGGGGGGGTCACTGTTAGGCCTGTTTTGAGGTGTGCGGAGCAACAAGTGGGGGGCAACCTCTGCAAGGAGTTCTGGGGCACTGCCACGTGGGGAGCTTGGTGTGGGTTTGTTGGAGTCACCCATTTCAGAATCAGTTTTCTATTCTTAACAATGAAGAGTGCACAGAGAATGAATTTTAAAAAAACATAATGAGAAGGAAATTGCAAGCCACGGGTGACAAGTGTGTTCAGTGAAATAGTTGAATCCAGATCTTCAGACCCCCTTCTCCAAATTAAGGGGTCAATTTGGGAAGCCTGAGCGGGTGGCTTCTGTGGCCCTCAGAGCCACACTTCAGGGCTCTGCAGCAGGGCAGCAAGACCTTTCCCTCATTGGTCAGTATGTAGCTGGGGAGCAATGTGGCCGGTTTCCCTGGGAGGAGAGCATGCAGGAGGTGGCTGCTTCATCTCTTTAGTCAACAATGGCCTCTTTTCAACCTGGGGAGAAGTGACCAGTGGGGTCCCACAGGGATCTGTCCTGGGCCCAGTGCTATTCCACATCTTTATCATAGAATTATACAGTTGGAACAGACTGCAGGGGCCATCCAGTCCAACCCCATCCTGCCATGCAGGAACTCTCCATCAAAGCATCCCCATTGACAGATGGCTATCTAGCCTCTGCTTAAAGACCTCCAAGGAAGGAGACTCCACTACACTCCAAGGAAGGAGTGGGTTCCACTGTCGAACAGCCCTTACTCTCAGGAAGTCGCTCCTAATGTTGAGCTGGAATCTCTTTTCCTGGAGCTTGCATCCATTCAGGTCCTAGTCTTTGGGGCAGCAGAAAACAAGCTTGCTCCCTCCTCAATATGACTTCCCTTCAAGTATTTAAACAGGGCTATGAATGACTTGGATGACAGAACTGGGGCATACTCGTCAAATTTACAGATGACACCAAATTAGGAGGAGTAGCTAACACCCCAGAGGACAGGGTCAACATTCAAAATGACCTGAATAGATGAGAAAACAGTCAAAACTAACAAAATGAACTTCAACACGGAGAAATGTAAGGTCCTGCACTTAGGTAGAAAAATGAAATGCACAGATATAGGATGATGGGGGACACATGACTGAATGAAACTACATGTAAAAGGTATGTAGGAGTCCAAGTAGACCACAAGTTGAACATGAGTCAACAGTGTGATGTGACAGCTAAAAAGGCCAATGTGATCCTAGACTGCATTAATAGAAATATAGTGTCACGATCGAGGGAAGTAATAGTGCCACTGTATTCTCCTTTGGTCAAGTCTCACCTGGAATAATCCTGTGTCCAGTTCTGGGCACCACCGTTTAAAAAGGATGTGGAGAAACTGGAGCGTGTCCAAAGGAGGCCAACTAAAATGGTGAAGGGCCTGGAAACCATGAAGCACTATAGGAGAGACTCAGGGAGCTGAGGATATTTAGCCTGGAGAAGAGAAGGTCAAGAGGTAATATGAGAGCCCTGTTTAAATACTTGAAGGGATGTCATATTGAGGAGAGAGCAAGCTTGTTTTCTGCTGCTCCAGAGAATAGGACCCAATGGAGCAATGGATGCAAGCTCCAGGAAAAGAGATTCCAGCTCAACATTAGGAGGAACTTCCTGAGAGTAAGGGCTGTTTGACAGAGGAACACACTCCTTCCTCGGAGCTTTTGGTGGAGTCTCCTTCCTTGGAGGTCTTTAAAGCAGAGGCTGGATGGCCATCTGTCAGGGATGCTTTGATTGAGAGTTCCTGCATGGCAGGGAGTTGGATTGGATGGCCCTTCTGGTCTCTTCCAACTCTATGATTCTATGATTTACAAGTCAGCTGAGTATTGCTGGGGACCAAGAAGAGACCCAGTGGCCAGAGAGGCAAAAGATCAGCTGATCTGCCAGTTTTTGAGCAGAACAATCATCTGATGGCCGCACGTTCTTCCTCTGCTTCCTCCTGGGTCATGCTGTCTCCTGTCATATAGATATACCATCAACCCTTTACCCTGGGCTATTAGCCAACAATCTAGCCACAAAGGGGTTGCCCACCCTCCAGAAATATGATTGCCAGTGCTGTTTTGGATCACGTCTTCGTGGCTAAGAAAGAGCCCCGTTGTATCTCCCAGGGAGATAGGATGGGAGGAAAAGCAGCAGGGCCATAGACCACCCAGTGGGTTTCTAGAGGTAGTCTGGACTTGCAGGTGGATGGACCCTGAGTTACAGTCCCCCAAGAGGGGCTTACCTAGCATTTGCCCTGGGTCACTTGGGGGTACTCTTCTCCCTTGTGTTTCCCTTCAGAGGGACATATGTGTTTTCATTTAAGGGTTTGCTTCACTCTGCTACTCTGCCATGAGAAGGCAGTTCACAGATGCACATGCAGAGTGGCAAATGTTCCTTGAAAGCAAAGGGAGAAACCCACCAGAATGGTCCATTAGTAAGCCTTGCCAGCAGCTCAGGCCTCCCTGGGATCTGGGCCCATCCCACACAACAGCAAGTCCTTCAGTCCCAATAACCGACTCAGCATGGCTTGGGGGCACTGGGGTCCTTCAGAGAAATACTTGTAATGTGCCTGCTGCCAAGGCTGTACTTGACATGGAGGGGGGTGGCCTGGGGGTCCCAAGATAGGGGGCTCCTCTCCCCTTGCAAACACACCCCTTTGCCAGACGTCTATGCCAGCTCAGTGGATGCTGAGGGCAAGGGGGGCAGAGCGGATGAGTGCTAGATGGCCCCTCGTGGTCCCATCCTGCCCCCCAACCATTTTCTCTCTCCTCTGTGCCAGCAAGGAGAGCTACCTCTTCAATGCGGAAATGTGGGACATCTGCAAGGACCCCCCAAGGGTCATCTTGTTCAACGTGGTCCTCTTCTCTCTCATCCTGGGCGCTGGGCTGGCAGAGCTGGGCCTCTGCCTTGTCCAAATCTTCAATGGCCTCTTTGGCTGTGTCTGTGGGACCTGCCGCGAGGAGAAGACCCTGGTGAGACCCCCAAACAGACCCAAGTACAAGTGCCCTTGCCTGCTGCAGGACAGCCTGAGGGGGTTGTGGCCTTGGAAAACACTCCTTCCTTGGAGAGTGGTGGCGTCTCCTCCTTTGGAGGTCTTTAAACACAGGCTGGATAACCATCTGCCACAGGGAGGGCTTGGACTGTGATTCCATGCAGATCGCCACAGAGCATCTGGGTCCTGGTGGGCAGAAGGAGCTGGACCTTTGAGCCTGTGCATTACTGGAGTGGGTGGTGCCTCTGAGCATGTTCAGAGGGCAGGGAGGACCCCTCCCCCATCATCTGTGCCAGGCCTCCGAAGAGGGGGAGAGAGGTGCCCCCTCCCCACACTGGCAACCTTCATGGGCTGGGCCCCTTCACCCCTTTCTCCCCAACTCCTGTGTCATCTTTGGTTTCTGTCTTTCCTCCAGGAAACCTACAACTAAGACTTGTGAAAGACTACTTCCTCCTCTGATACCTGCCGCCCTTGCAGGAGATCCCTCTGCCCTTTGCAGCTGAGAGGACCCCTACTCTCCATGGGTTCCTATGCCTGACCCCCATTGCCACTGCTCCCTTCCAGCTGCATATCAGCACGGAAGCCCTGCTGGCAATAAAATATCTCCCCAACCCTGAGTGTGGCTTCTTTTTCCTTCTCTGAGTGCTCTTGGCCATGATTCATGCTTCCGCCACGCCTGATGATAAGAGACCCAAACTGAGCAACTGTTGGCAAGGGCTGCCTGGACTGCAGAGATCTTTTTGGCTCCTTCAGCCCTGGCAGGACTGGATGACACCAGCGGGACGGAAGTGAGGAGGCCTCTCCTCCTTGGTGGGTTGGAGGTGGATTGGGGCCGGGGTGGTGTGCTAGCGGTAGTCAAATGGCTTCCCTGGGGACAAATCCCTAGGCTCTGTTTTGGGGGTCTCTCCTTCTGCAAACCCTCCACTTCATGCAGTCCCTGCAGTGTGGGCCTTGGCTTGCTTCCTGGGATCAGTGGGTTCCCCTTGGGGTGCGACCCTGTTCCTGGAGCCCCTTGGGAGGGGAGGGGGGAGGTCCTGCCACCTCAACATAAGGGGATGCAGAGTTGGATCCACTGACCCCTCCCTCCGTCTCGGTCAGCCCAGAGCCAGGCCCTTACCTAGAGCCTCCCCCGCCCCAGCAAACTCCACCATTTCCTGCTTCTGCCACCCCAGAAGTGCCATCTCTCTCCTGCTGGGTGGCCGAAGGTCATCTCTTGCTGCCGGACCCAAAGAGGGCATTTCCTGGGCACCACTGAAATGCCTGTACTCCACCCAGGATATTCTTCTACCATGGGGTGCCTCTTTGGAGCAAGAAGGGTGTCGATTTGCCAAGCAACAGAGGAGGGTCTGGCTAAGTTGGGGCAAGGGTGTCAACCAATGCATATGAGAGAGCATGAGAGCTTATGAGCACACAAAGAGTGTCATCTTGTCACAGTTGTTGCACACTGCCACACGAGAGCCAGCTCAGATCCAACATGTGATGCGCAGGTTGCCAAATCACCCTGGCAGGAACCGAATAGTGACCGTGGCCCCAGTGCAGCCAGAGTGCCATCGCCTACAGGAGGGGGGCAGAGCTCCAAGGCATGGTCAGGGCTGTCCTGCCTCTTGGCAGAACTGAGTCTGGCCCCATAGCCATGGGGTCTCTGGATGCTTCTGCTGACCCCTTTGGCCCACCAGACCCCCTGCCCTTTGAGCAGGACCAGCCTTCCCTGGCTCAGGTGGTGGGCAGTGCAGGGTCAGGCCCTGGGTGGCCTGTTCAGGGGTGCCTCGGGGGCTCTTTCTCAGCCTCCTTTTGTTTTCATCGTGCTTTTATGTGAATTTTTCTGGTGCAATTCCATTACATTCTCTCATTGCAACCTTACCAAAATCTCCAGATACACACTAGAACACCTGCAAAGGGTGGGGGGCAGCCCCTGCAGGCACTGCTGTTGTCCCCCATTGCAGTCATCCTTCTGCTCAGGTGGGTGGGGGAAGCATTTCCAGACCCAGTGCATGTGGAGATGGCCAAAAGCCCTCAAGCTTCCTTGTAGGCAGAGTGTGCTGGCCCCCATCCCCTCTCCAAGTGGCTCTCTCAGCTCATGTGGGGCAGCATTTGGGTTCCCTGGGGCTGCTTTTCCATCTCATAGGTCTGCAAAAGAGAAGGGGCTGCACCCCACCACAAGAGCCTAGAAGTGCAGAGTACTGTAGTGGAAAGGCCTGGATCTAGGCCCCAAGCAACGCAGCAGCTGGTGCCCTTAAAGCACTGGACTTACTCAGAAGCCAGGTTCTGCACAGCTGCAGCTGAAGCAGAAATGAGAAGGCCAAGGGTAGACACCTGAGCATGTGCAGAGTACATCACCCTTGCCATTGAGGAACCCCCACCCCAGAGAAGCACCATGCCAGAGAAGAGCAAGCATCCCCCCAAGAAATTCCCCGAGACCCCTCCAGGTTAGGCACAAAGCCAGCCTGATTTCTCTCTCAGCTCCTGCCCCAGAAAAGCCCTCCACCCCAGCCTTCCTGCCCTCCTCCCTGGGTGAAGGTGGAGCGTGTCCCTCTGAGCAGGAGAGCCAGGAGGAACCAGGAGGAAAGAAATCCCACTTGTCCCCCAGCCTTCCTCTCCATGTTTCGTGGCCCTGACCCTGCACAGCCAAAGTGAGGTGGGGTGGCAGCCATTGAATGATTCCCCCCTGTGAGCAGGTGGGGCCCAGCTGGGCCCAGGTGGCTATTAAATAGCAGAGGCCACTGAAGCCAGAGACTCTGCTGGAGGGAGGGCAGAGCAGAGGACAGCGAAGACGATGATGATGATGGCCGACCGGGGCTGCTCCCCACACCAGCCTTTCCCCCGCTGGATTCCCTCCCTCCACCCAGCGGCTATGTCCGAAGAACACCAGCCGGAGATGGTCACCACACCCCTCTTGGTGGACATAGAAGACATCCCCAGCCACCCTGTCTTGCAGGGTGAGTACTGGTCATTCCCAGGTCATCTCAAGCATTGTGGTGGGTGGATCCCACCCCACTCAATGTCTCCTCTCTCTTTTCCTTTTTAGTGCTGTGCAAGGTCCTCTGGATGGTGCTGCCCATCACTGGCCTCGTCCTGGGTGAGTCAGGCAGACCCACAGCTCTCTGCTGCCAGGGATCGGGGGGGGGGGGGGGCTGGCTCTTGCTCTCTTCAGGATGGGTACATGCCCCCCATTCATTGGCATTGACTGGACAGGCCTGGGCTGCTGAAGACCCCTCCCTACTAACTGGAGGAATGCAATGGGATGGGGGGATCAGGAGCAGAAGGGAAGCATTTGCCCACTGTTACGCAGGCCTTTTTTTGGGGGGAGGAGGGGGTATGGTGGAGCTATGACCCAACATACACAGAGCTCCTTTATTGGCTCATCAGCCCCAGTGGTGACAGTGTGTCATGCCTTTGCCCATCTTGCCTCCATGGCCCTATCTTCCAGGTTCCGGGCCCCATTGTTCCTAGTTGAGAAGTGCCTGAAGGCCAGTAGCCCAGAACTGCTCCCCCTAAATCTCCCACAATGCCTCCCTCCTGGGTTACAGGCCCCTGAAGTGCCATAGGGGCAGGTTTTTTTTTGGGGGGGGGATATGGCAGAGGCTCTGGGGGTGATTCAGGCAAGATGTGCAAAACTTGGGGGAAGAGGGATCTCTAGCCACCTGATCCCCTCCTGTTCTCTTCTCCCCACAGGAGCAGTCTACTTGGACCAATGCCCACGGCAGCCACTCCTTCCCATCTACCTGATCATCCTGGGCACTCTGACTGTCCTCCAAATCCTCCTTGGCTCCCTCCCCTGTGGGGCCAGCACTGTGTGGCAAAGGATCTTGATCTTCCCTCTGCAGATTACCTGCTTCCTCTTCTTCTTCGCCTGGTTCGTTGCGGGTGAGTGATGGGCCCTTTGCAAAGTGCCTTTGTGCCCGCAGCTGCCTTGCCACAGCTTAGCTGCAAGGTAGAGGGATGCCTTTGTCCCTCATCAGGCCCCTGGCCCCCATCTCCCCCTCGCTTTCTCCTTCCAGCATCATCCCACAGGCCCAAGGTTAGTACCCCTCCCATTAGGACTTCCCACGGCCAAAGCATCCTGGCCAACACCTTGGCTTCGCTCTCCCCCTGACCCCAGCTGCCTCCACTAAATGGGTTGAACACAAACACCAGCCCAAGGCCAGGGACCTCTTCCTGCCAGCCAGAATCCCAGGGGGATCTTTCCAAACCCAGAGGCTTAAACTGCAGTGGTGCCACATCCCTTCCAACTGTCCTGATTTGGCTCAGACAGTCCCTTTAATCCACTTATGCCTCACTTTTCAACCTGCTTTTACATTCTCTTGGTTTCTTCTGACTCCCACTTTCCTTGTTGTGCTCAGCTTACTTCCATTGCTGCAGACTGAGTTGAAAGGGCAGATGTTGTTTGTGCTCCCTTAACTCAGCAGGAAGAAGAGGGCAGAATTTCCCCTCACTGCTCAGCTCGCTTGTCTTTCATTTCTCTTTAATAATGTTTGCCTGAGGTTGGGGTGGCATGCATTCCTTTTCTCCCTCTTGCAGTGGGGCTCTTCCAGATGCTCCAGAGCATCTCTTCCCTCATGCACAAAAAAGGCCTGTGCGTGGACGCTGTGCATTGCTCTTCCTCAGGGGTTCCCAGTTTTCGCATTGCTCTTCCTCTCTCCGGTGCCTCATTATCTCCCCCCACCCAGGTCCCACTCCTGCTGTAGCCATCTTGGATCAACATAAACTTGAGGGGGGAAGAGAAGGCAATGAATGCCCCCAAGAGGCATGGCTGGCTACCTCCTTTGGAGGAACAGAGGCACCTGCACATTTGTGGGATTGGGTGAGGGCTTCACAGGTGGATTTGCAGTAAACAGTTTGGGATACAAGCAAAGGATGGGGCTTCTGCCCTGGCTTGCAATCCCCCACTGCCTATACTGCACCCTTGTGTATGCTTTGCTAATTCCTGGAATTACCAGAGCTGTCAGACGTTATCTTTTGCAGACCGAACCTCCTGGCTGGCTTTGCCCTTCAGGGGACCCTAGTCCCAAAGCAATGCCTGCATCTGTGGCAGGAGTGTTAGAGCCCTTGGTTGGCTCTGGGTTCAAATTCCCACCACCACCATTACCACCACTATCATCTGCGTCTGAGCATTGACAGGGGGAGTGTGACCCTGTTGGTGCTCTTAGACCTCTCAGCGGCTTTTGATACTATAGATCACGGCATCCTCTTGGACCGCCTGAAGGGGTTAGGTATTGGGGGCACTGCTTTGCAGTGGTTCCGGTCCTTCCTCTCGGGCAGGTCTCAGAGGGTGCTACTCGGGGACTGTAGCTCCAGTAAGAGGTACCTCACTTGTGGGGTTCCTCAGGGGGCTATTTTGTCCCCGATGTTATTTAACATCTATATGAAGCCGCTGGGTGAGATAATACGGAGTTATGGTGCTGGGTGTTATCAGTACGCTGATGACACCCAAATCTATTTCTCCGTATCTCGTTCGTCGGCCTCGAATTCCGATGGCATCTCTTCTCTCAATGAATGTCTTCAGGCGGTAATGGGCTGGATGAGGAAAAACAGATTGAAACTGAATCCAGACAAGACGGAGGTGCTCATGGTAGCGGCCCCGAAACCAAGAATTGGGTTGCAACCTCCAGTCCTGGATGGGGTCACACTCTCCTCCAGCGACTGTGTTCGCAGTCTGGGGGTGCTCCTTGACTCGTCGCTCCTGATGACAAATCAGGTAAATGCGACGGTCAGGAGTGCCTGTTATCAGCTTCGGCTGATACGCCAGCTGCGCCCTTTTCTGGAAGTAAGGGATCTCGAGACTGTTGTGCACGTGCTGGTAACCTCACGCCTTGACTTCTGTAATGCACTCTACATGGGGCTACCCCTGTGCTTGACTCGGAAATTACAGCTGGTTCAAAACATGGCAGCCAGGCTTGTGTCAGGTACATCTAGGAGGGACCACATTACTCCGGTTTTGAGGTCCCTCCACTGGCTGCCTATCAGCTTCCGGGCCCAGTACAAGGTGTTGGTTATCACCTTTAAAGCCCTAAATGGCTTGGGTCCAAACTATCTTAGAGACCGCCTCCTCCCGTACAATCCTCCCCGCGCTCTCCGGTCCTCTGGGAGGAACTTACTGCAGCCTCTAAAATCTAGGCTTGCGGCAACCTCCCAGAGGGCGTTCTCTGCTGTCGCCCCCAAACTCTGGAACGACCTGCCAGATGAGATCCGTCAGATAACATCATTAGACAGCTTTAAAAAAGCAGTCAAGACGGATCTCTTCCGGCAGGCCTTTCCAGATTAACCATCCCGGCCCAGGTTCCCTGATTCCCTCATTCCTCCCGTGGCCCCATCTTAGTGATGGTTGAGGATCAACAGGGATATCAGGGTTTTTAGTTTTAATTGCTGTTTTTATCCTTGATATTGTATTTTTAATATGTTATACTATTTAATACTGTCTTAAGGGGGGGAGGGATAAAGTGTTTTTAATTGTGATATTTTATATTTTACTGTTGTTAACCGCCCGGATTGGTTTGCCAGAGGGCGGTATACAAATAAATATTATTATTATTATTATTATTATTATCACCATTCCCACCATGGGGAAGGTGCCTCCACACCCAAGGCCTGTGAGCCCCTCCCAGCCCATCTCCAGGCATGGCAGAAGCTGGATGGGCCAAAGGCTCTCACTACCTGAGCACTGGGCTTCCACCTGCAGCTGCATTTTTGCCAACCTCTCCTCCTCCTTCTCTGTTCTCTGCAGGCAGCGTGTGGGTCTACTCAATCTATCCTCCAGACTACGAAGCAGTGGGAAGCCAGAGCTTCTGCCAGCGCACCCTCTTCCTCTTTGCCTTTGGCGTCACCACCGCCCTCCATGTTGTCCTGGGAATGGCCTTCCTCTTTTCCCTCTGCATCCTGGCCACTTTCTTCATCATTGGTGTCTCCCTACCCAACAACTGGAATGGAGACTGAGGGGACTCATAGCTGCAGCCGTAGTGTTGCACCTGCATTTTGGGGTGGGTTGTTGCGAGACTCTTTTACTGTTGGTGCTCTTAGACCATTTTGTGAATAAAGTGACTGCCTCTGCTGTGCAGGACTTCCCTTTTGTGCCTTGTTGGGAGGGAGGGCCCCAGGCATTAAGCACAGGCTCCCTGCCTGGTAGCAGAAAGGAAAGGACTCTCTCACTGCACCCCACAAATGCACACATTCTTCCTTTCAAATGGTCTGTGGCTTTCTGAGTGAGAAGAGTGGTGCTCAAGTGGGGGAGGCATTTTCTCTCCCACAACCTCCCAGCGTGTGTTGGGGATGGGAGAGGCACAAGAATGCATATTTGGTGTAGGAGAAGCTGAATTCAGTCAACATTAGGAGGAACATCCTGACAGTAAAGGCTGTTTGACAGTGGAACACACTCCTTCCTCAGAGATTTTGGTGGAGTCTTCGTAGGTTTTTAAACAGAGGCTGGATGTGAAGTCAATGTGAAGTCGAAGGCTTTTATAGCCGGCATCCATAGTTGTTTGTGGGTTTTTCAGGCATTGTGGCCATGCTCTAGAAGAGTTTATTCCAGAGGCTTGATGGCCATCTGACAGGGATGCTTTGGTTGAGAGTTCCTGCATGGCAAGGGATTGGACTGGATGGCCCTTGTATTCTCTTCCAACTCTGTGATTCTGAATCTGGCTTCAGCTGAAAATTGACTCTTTTAAGGTGGGAGTGGGGAGCTAAATCTAACCAAACTACCTTTTGTGATGCCTGGGACTTGTTTGCCTCTCTCTCTCTTTTTTAACTTGAGGGATTTGGAGGATGTGAAATGGGAATCGGGGTCTGTCCTTTCCCTTCCTCTGTGCTAAAGCAGTTCCTGCCCTCTCTGCTCATCTCATCTAAGGGGCTTCTCAGCCCACATTTGTATCTGAAGATGACTAAGCATGGCTGGCCACTGCCTAGAGCCTTTCAGGGCTGCCTCAAAGCCTCGGGAGTTTCTGCCTGGGGCTGTTCCCTCTTCTCCTACCCAGCACCCACTACAACAAGGGGCCTCTGCCTGCTCCTGGGTGGTGGTGGGTCAGGCAACTGTAACCCACCCACCTGTCCATGTGTCCCTGAGCATGTACAATTGGCTGATTCGTGCCACCCAGGTGCTGGCAGCCCCTCCAGTCTCTCTCTACAACAGCTGTGACCCCACAGGCCCCAGAGGGAGAGATGGGGTTGGAGGAAGCATTTGTGCTCACTGCATCTGTCCTATGGGTCCTGACAGTCAGACTGTCTTTTGCTGGCCTTCCTGGGTGATGGAGCAGGTGAGGCCTCTCTGGGCCCCAGTGAGCTGTGCCCCACACCAAGACTCCCTCCTTTGGGGGCGCATAAGGGCTTGCTTAGGGTCCTTCAAAGAGAGCAGCATGGCCCAAGGAGGCTGTGTGGGTGTTTGTGTGCCTGAGAGAGCGGGAGACACGCTCTACCATTCACACAACTAGGACGATCATAGAGGGCTACTCAGCTACCAAAAGGTACTGAAGGTGGGCGTGGAGCACGTCTCCTATGGCGTTACACAGCGTGGATGCAATTTAATATCATACATTGGTTTATTTAAAAGTAGGTTATAAGCATTAACAAAAAGTGCAAAACAGTCACAAATATGGACATGTCATGTTGAAGTATGCAATCATGTCATTGTTTACAAATCTACAAAAGGAGCCAGTGAGGAATCCAGGAAGAGAAGCTTGCCTGCCCCTGGTGCCCTCTGTCCAAAGTTGGTGGCCCCTCGACCCGACACAATGCCCTTTGCGGAGTTGGCCCTCACACAGGCTTCTGGCGGGCCTCCTTCTCTGGCCTGAGTGGGCACTGGGTGGCAGTTGGAGGAGTATCTTCCAACTCTATGGCTCCATGGTTGTATGTATCCTGAATGGCAGAAGGGCAGGTGGCCTGGGTGCCCCTTGAGTAGCTTCCAACTCTATGGCTCCATGGTTGTATGTATCCTGAATGGCAGAAGGGCGGGTGGACTGGGTGGCCCTTGGAGGAGGATCTTCCTGCTCTATGGCTCCATGGTTGTATGTATCCTGAATGGCAGAAGGGCAGGTGGCCTGGGTGCCCCTTGAGTAGCTTCCAACTCTATGGCTCCATGGTTGTATGTATCCTGAATGGCAGAAGGGCGGGTGGACTGGGTGCCCCTTGAGTAGCTTCCAACTCTATGGCTCCATGGTTGTATGTATCCTGCATGGCAGAAGGGCAGGTGGCCTGGGTGCCCCTTGAGTAGCTTCCAACTCTATGGCTCCATGGTTGTATGTATCCTGAATGGCAGAAGGGCGGGTGGACTGGGTGCCCCTTGAGTAGCTTCCAACTCTATGGCTCCATGGTTGTATGTATCCTGCATGGCAGAAGGGCAGGTGGCCTGGGTGCCCCTTGAGTAGCTTCCAACTCTATGGCTCCATGGTTGTATGTATCCTGAATGGCAGAAGGGCGGGTGGGTGGCCCTTGGAGGAGGATCTTCCTGCTCTATGGCTCCATGGTTGTATGTATCCTGAATGGCAGAAGGGCGGGTGGACTGGGTGGCCCTTGGAGGAGGATCTTCCTGCTCTATGGCTCCATGGTTGTATGTATCCCGCATGGCAGAAGGGCGGGTGGACTGGGTGCCCCTTGAGTAGCTTCCAACTCTATGGCTCCATGGTTGTATGTATCCTGAATGGCAGAAGGGCGGGTGGGTGGCCCTTGGAGGAGGATCTTCCTGCTCTATGGCTCCATGGTTGTATGTATCCTGAATGGCAGAAGGGCGGGTGGACTGGGTGGCCCTTGGAGGAGGATCTTCCTGCTCTATGGCTCCATGGTTGTATGTATCCCGCATGGCAGAAGGGCGGGTGGAGTGTGCCTCTCTTCCAAGTCTATGGTCCTAAGAGCGAGGGCCAGGGCAAAAGGCGGAGGCTGGGTGGGTATCCTTCCCTTTTGCTTCCCTCATTTACTGAGTTTTCTTCTTTCTCCCATTTGGGAGTTTATTGGACACAAAGGAATATGATCATTATCATTATTATCATTATCACCTTCGTTATATCTGTTTATATCCCGCCTTTTACGGACTGAAACTCAAGGCGGCTGACAGCAGTTTCAGAGACACTCTTCAAATGCAGGAAATGCCGGAGTTCGAAATCAATGAAGCAACAAAAAGCGAAACGGAGGAACCCAAAAAGTTGCCGAATGTTCCGAAGGAAACGCTGGAACGAGGCTCTTCAAGCAGCACTTGAAAGGCAGTTGCGGCGAAAGCAGAACGGCCCGGGAGCAGCGCTGCGGCGCCTCCATGGAGCCCACATTCCAGGTTCCCCGCGCGAAGCCGAGCGAGAGCCCCGGGCCGGGAGCGCCAGGCCAGCTCCGGCGGGAGGGAGTTCCGGAGGCCCCGGAAGAAAAGGCCTGGCTGGAGGAAGCCATTGGGGCGCCAAAGGGCGGGCCGCTCTGCCCTCCCTGTCTCTATGGCAGGAGGGCCCTGGCCACCTCCTGTTCCTTCCTCCCGCGCTATTACTAGTAATCGGGGAGGAATGTTCCTCGCAGGCCGCCGTCCGAGTGCGCCCCTCTTGGGTCACGCCTTCATAGGAAACGCGGACCAATGGTGACTCGGCAGGGAGTTGATTGACACCGTACTCAGGTTGTTCGTGGGGGCGGGGGCGGGTCAGGAGCCGGAGCCATAGAGGCGCAGGATCCCAGAGCGGCTGCAGAGTTGTTGCCGGAAGTCGGCTCGCCTCATCCTGGCGGGGTCCGGCGGGAAGATGGTGGGTCTCTTCGGAGGGAAGGAAGCCGGGGCCGGGGCGAGGGCCGAGGCGGGACCCGCGGGGCTCCATCCGGCGCTTCCTCTCTTCCTCTTTTCTTCCGCAGGCGACGGCGGCTGTGGCGGCGGCGACGCTGACGCAGGGCCTGGAGCGCGTCCCGGACCAGACCGGGTACCTGGTCATCTGCGACGGCGCCGTGCTGGCGGTCAGTCCGGCCCTCCGCGCTCGGCGGGAAGGGAGGGGAGGGAGGGAGGGAGGGAGGGAGGGGCAGGCTCACTGACTCACCGACGGACGAAAGGACGGGGGCTGCCACCGGACACGCGACTCTCCCCCGCGAAGAGCGGCCCTGATAGGACAAGGACCCGCGGCTGAGCCTCCCGCTCTCGCCTCTTCTGTCCTTCCTTCCTTCCTTCGTTCCTTCCTTCCTTCTTCTCTCCCTCCCTCCTTCCTCCTCTCTTTCCTTCCTCCTCTTCCTTCTGCCCCTTGTTCCTCCTCATAGAATCCTAGAGTTGGAAGAGCAACCCCCTTCTGCCATGCAGGAACTCTCCGTCCAAGCATCCCCATTGACAGATGGCCATCCAGCCTCTGCTTAAAGACAGCCTCCAAGGAAGGAGAGTCCATCACTCTGAAAGGAAGGAGTGGGTTACACAGTCGAACAGCCCTGACTCTCAGGAAGTCCCTCCTAATGTTGAGCTGCAATCTCTTTTCCTTTAGCTTACACCAATTGCCCCATTGGGTCCTATTCTCTGGAGCAGCAGAAAACAAGCTTGCTCCTTCCTGAATATGGCCTCCCTTCAAGTATTTAAACAGGGCTCTCATATCACCTCTTAACCTTCTCTTCTCCAGGCTAAATATCCCCATCTCCCTCAGTCATTCTTCATAGAGCTTAATGGTTTCCGGACCCTTCACCATTTTAGTTGCCCTCCTTTGGACGTTTCTCCACATCCATTTTGAATTGTGGGGCCCAGAACTGGACACAGTGTTATTCCAGGTGGGGCCTGACCAAAGCAGAGCAGAGTGTCACTATTACTTCCCTTGATTCTCCTCCTCCTCCTCCATCTTCCTCGAATTTCACCTTCCTCTTCCCCTCCTCATCTTCCTTTTTCTCCCACAGTCGGCAGGAGACCTGGAGAACGATGAGCGAGCGGCAGGGGCAATCTCAGAGCTGGTGCGCACGGCCTGCGCCTTCCGCCTTCCCCGCTGCCCGGAGGTGCCCTTCCGCCGCATCTCAGGTGAGGAGCAAGAGGAGGATGCCCAGGTGGGCCTATTGAGGCGCCTGGGGCCAAGGACTGGCTCTGGTTATGATGGCTATGATAGCCCTCGTTAAGTACCTGAAGGGGTGTCATACTGAGGAGGGAGCAAGCTTATTTTCTGCTGCTCCAGAGAACAGGACCTGGAGCAGTTGATGGAAGCTCCAGGAAAAGAGATTCCACCTCAACATTAGGAGGAACTTCCTGAGAGTAAGGGCTGTTTGACAGAGGAACACACTCCTTCCTCGGAGCTTTTGGTGGAGTCTCCTTCCTTGGAGGTCTTTAAAGCAGAGGCTGGATGGCCATCTGTCAGGGATGCTTTGATTGAGAGTTCCTGCATGGCAGGGAGTTGGATTGGATGGCCCTTCTGGTCTCTTCCAACTCTATGAACCTATGATTGTAAGATGGGCTCAAGTGGGGCTGAGTATTCTGCTGCTCCCGCCCAGAAGGAGGAGGCGGCAGAGAGCTGGCTCAGTCCTCTGCTTGCTGTTTTTGACCCAGGAAGAGGAGTAGGAGGAGGCAGAGAGCGCTCTGCCTCAGTCGGAGGGTCTCAGCCTGCTATGGAAGGGGGTAAGGTGGGGTTTGGCTAAAAAGAGGTTTTACCTAAATTTTAGGAAGGAGTTCTAGTAGAAGCCTTGCCAGCCCGCTGTGTTGGTGCAACTTGCTCTCTCTGTTTACGCAGTGGTGTTTGGGGAGCACTCCTTCCTTGTGACCATCTCAGGACAGAAGCTCTTTGTGGTGAAGAGGCAGAACAGCATCCGAGAGCCTGTGGCCGTCTGAGCAAGAATCAGTGTCTCTTGGTGGGACTCTGGAAATTTTGGGGTGGCAGGAAGCGAGAGCAGAGCCTCTTCCTGCCTGCCTGCCTGCCATATGCATCTCCCCTGTTCGTGTGAACACCAGTTGGAGGGTTCACTAAGAAATTCATGATCGTTACTGTCTGGGGCTATGCACTCATTGTGGGGATTGGGGTATAAAAAAAGTGGAGTGCTGGCAGCTGTATCATGTGGAATAAATAAATAAAGCACTCATGTCTTTGCTGAATAATTATAGTTTTAGAAACATGGTTGGAATCTAACCGATGCGGAGGACTGGCAGTTCTTTCCTGCTAATATGCCTGAGATTCGAACCGTATTTATGTCTCATGGCTGTAACTGTTTCTGGTAGATCTTTGTGGCCTGTCAGCCATTCACAGACCACCACTTTGAATAACATGGGATGAGAAGGCTGCCCTAACGGCCAGCAAGCTAAACTGGAGAATGTCTGCAGCTCCTCAAAACCTTAAGAGCAACTTGTCCAAGGTGGAGCCTCCTGGTCTGTCATTGCGGGAGGACATTGCAGGGCTGTTGCACTCTTGGGGAACAGGTTGCCTTAAAGCCCGGGGCAGGAGAGGAATGAGAGGGGCGCTCTGGATTGACTTGCTTGGTGCTGGTCGCAAGTATATGTACTGTGTTGCAGCCAGGGGAGGAATATGCACCCTTGTGTCCCTCCTTTCTTCAGAAGGACCTAAAGGCACCAGATCCTGACCTTGGAAGTTAAGGGTCAGCCCTGGTTAGTACTTGGGAGATCGCCAGGGAACAGCAGGTGCTGGAGGCTCTATTTCAGAGGGGAGAAACATCAAAACCACCTCTTGAGGATTCCTTGCCCAAGATAGCCCTCTCAAATTTCATGGGGTCGCCATAAGTTGACAGGTGACTTGAAGGCATAGACCCAGACAACTTTGTGTCTAAGGTTTCTGTCTGCTCACTCTGGCTGCCCCAGGTGCAAGGGGTCTGGCCTGGCTGCTGGACAAATGCACTGGAGTGGTGGGCTGCCATATCTCTGGTCCCAGGTAGCATGTGGAGTGATGTCCTGCTTTCCAGGACTACAGAAAGGGGAGAAGGAACTAGGAAGGGTTTGCAGTTTCTGCCTGACTGTGATTATAAAGAGACTTCTTTACAACTGTCTTTCCATTATGAAACTCTCAGCCAGGCAAGGGAAGTTTACATGGTTGCCTTTCACGTCTCCCGATCCCTAAGGCCAGTCATCCACCCTGGTCATAGGACCCTGATCCCATTCCATCTGCCTCACCTGCAGAGGAGTGGAGGGGAACCAGAAATCCTAGGGCCTTCTCTGTTAGTGATGGAAAAACCCTACTGGGCTCAGTGTCTTTATGCAGAGAGGAAAGAGGTGGGGGTTTCCATGTGTTTTCTCCCCCCAATTCCTCCATGATGCAGCCAGAGATGCCTCCAGAAAACAGGTCTCATTTCCAGCCAGTCAGCCAGTGCCGTTTATTCACAAACACACACATACAGTTGGAGATGCTTGAGGCAAACTTTAAAAATACATATAAATAACAAAAAATTAAATAAAGTGCAATGGGAGGGCGCTTTGGCCTGAGATGGCAGATGGAGCAGAAGGGTGGCAGGGAGACCGCCTGGCGTCTGAGGTGGGGGCTTGAAGCTGAAAGCCTCCCCAGCAGCAGACAGGGGCCAGAGCATTGCCCCATTGGAGGAAGGGATCTTGTCCATCCTGCCTTCCCTTCTGAGAACCAAGTGGCTCAATCCAGTGTGAAAGGAGGAAGAGCAGAGTGCCCCTCCAGCTCAGCTGCCCCTCCACCAGCAGGGGGCAGCACAGCAGTCTATGAGATGGTTGCAGGGCAGTAGCAGGTGGCCTTTGTGCCGTGGCACTGGCACCCATGGACTGACCACTGGCACAGCCAAGAGAGTCTGCTGGCAGCTGGGAGTGGTTTTGCGGGGGCCCTGGCATGAAGACAGGGGGGGCGCAGAGGGAGGCCCCCTGTGTGCTCTGGGTGCAGCAGAGAGGTTTTCTGAGTAAACAGTGGCATGGCAGGGGGGAGCATACCAGGGGGCAGGGCAACATGATGGGAGCGGCAAAGGAGCATTTCAGTAGCGGGATGTTCTGCCGTAGGGTAGCAGGACGCAGCAGCACCCTCCTTTCCAGGGTGGGGATTTGGGCTTCTTCAGCCCTAGCTATCATGTGCCGGGGGTGATGACCAGCACCTTGCATTCCCGTTTGGCAATTTTGTCAAGAGAAAGAGCGGCCTTGTCGGGGGGCAAGTAAAGGGGGCGCCCCACAGGGGAACCCACGGGTGGAGTGATGGCTCGGCGCTCCATGACACTGCCCGACCTGTGGGGAGGATTGGGAAAGAAGGAGAGGCGTCTCAGTGTGTGAAGGGCGGCAGGGCGCAAGAGGAAGACCCCCCCCCACCTGTCCCCGGGATTCCCAGCTCTTCGGCCCGCTCCCTCCACTGGCCTCCTTCCAAGGGACCCTGCAGCCTGCTACAACAACACACACCTCATGAGGTGACCCCGCGCCGGCTGCTGGTGGGAGAAGCTCTGGGAGCGCCCCAAGCTGGCCTGGTGCCGTTCAACCAGCTCTCTGACAGCGGGGCTGCCCGGGCTGCTCTTGCGGGAGACGGGCCGGGCCTCTGGGGGTGGGTTCGAGACACTGGCCGTGAACTGGAGCTTCAGCTTCATGTGCTGGGAGAGCTGCGGAGGAAGATAGAGAGAAGCCTCTTTCACATTGCTGAGTGATAGACAGGTAGCGCTCCGGTCCCACGTGAACTGCTAAGAGTGCTTCCTGTGGCATCCAGTATGCAGAATTTGCAGCCAGAAAGCAGGTCCAGTGCCACCCCAAACTGTAGCTCCCAGGATGCCAGCGTTGTAGAGAGGTCGAGTCAGGGAGCCAGTGGCTTGGCAGAGCTCCTGCTTCCTCCCAGCTCTCAGGGAACAGAATCTCAACAGCTCTTAAGGCTGGAAAAAGCCATTCCTCACAGCAGGAGAAGCTTGGGATAGCTGGGGAGGTGGGAGGGCAGACACACTGAAGACAGATGCTCTATGGGAACTGAGCCAGGTCCCCAAAGTGGCACCCACCACAAAGCGGAAGTACTCAGCAGCACCCCTGGGGGTGGTTCATGAGGCCCCTTCCATGTCATTGCCAGAGCCTACCTTGCCCTGCCCCCGGACCCACTCCCCCCACCTGTCCTCCCCAGCGCTGGGGGGCTGCAAAGGGCACTCTTTGGCCCTGGCTCCCACATTGCCAATGGACTCAGCTGCAGCCGAACCAGGAAGCCAGGCTCTGGCAGTACCCCCACCTGGCTGCCCTTAATCTGTGCGCTCTCCTTTCTGACAATGTGGGGTGTGTGTGTGTGTGTGTGTGTGTTTACCTCATACAAACCAGCACGCAGGGCCTGGAATGTGACACAGAAAGTGCGGGCGCTGCCTTTGCGGGAGAAGCCCAGGTTGTTCAGGGGCGTGTGGCACACGATAGCCTCCTGGGTGTCCTGAATGGCACGCCGCTCCTCATGGGAGAGCTTCTTGCCTGCAAGTCATAGCCAGAGGTCAGGGCTGGCAAACGGGACCAGCCTTGTTCTGGGGGAGGACGCACTAGGTACCCCCATGCTTGCAGCCCAGGCTAATGATGCCATGGGGAGCAAGCCCAGCAGCAGCAGGCCCCCATGCCCACCCCTCGGCTCGCAGAAAGGGCTGATACATGTTTCAGTGTCTCACTTTCTGATAATCTGCTCTTTTGGCCATTCCAAATTATTGCCTGGTGCCATATATTCAACACATGGTCTGCTCTTTTGACATGTAAAATTAATGGGTTCTGCTTTTGCATAATTTAAAAGAGTCGAGAGAGTAAGTGAGCAGTTGCACCTTCTCCTCTATTGGACTGGACTCAGACTGAATTAAGAGATGACACTTTGCATGATACTTTTGTACCCACACATTGCTTTTTTTTCTGACCCTCTTTCATTCAGTCTGTGTACTGTATAGTAGGACATGCCTGTGACCATCTTCTTATTCTCATCCTCTTCCAATGTGGGGGGTCATGGTATGGTATTTGGCGCTCAGCAGTTTGGAAGCATCTTTAAAGGAGCAAGCGGTGCATCTTGACTGACCTGCTGAGGTGTGTGGAAAGGGAGGAAAAAAGGAGAAAAGTGGGGCAAAACTGAGGTGAGCGGAAAGGACTGGCTGCAGGAAGGGGCACCTGCTGCCGCTACCCCTTCTCTACCCTCCACCCCATGCCCAGCTGCAATGGGGGCCTTTCCTGATGCACTCTAGGCAGTCCTGGCTTGAAATGGTACACCATGTTTGCCAAGGAATGTGCTGCCTGGTTTGTATGTTGGGGGGGGGGGCTAGAGAGCTTCATGCGCAAAGCATGGGAACCTTGCAGCTCTTCAACCCCACTCCCTACCAGCTCTATGGTCCTCTGCAGGGCGAGCCAAGATGCTCCGCTTC
This sequence comes from Sceloporus occidentalis, assembly GCA_023333645.1. Taxonomy (NCBI): domain Eukaryota; kingdom Metazoa; phylum Chordata; class Lepidosauria; order Squamata; family Phrynosomatidae; genus Sceloporus; species Sceloporus occidentalis. Next base: position 175,826 of record JALMGF010000265.1, read on the forward strand.
CTCCTTCAAAGCTGCTTCCCAACTTTCCAGCTGCCGCTGAGTACATGCCTTAGCCACTTATTCAGCAGGTTAGAGGTCAGAGCACTCTAGGTTCTGCCTTTTAACCATTTCTGCTTTTTGACAGTGTCCTGCTCCTCTACACTGTGCCTGAACCTGAAGGTTTTATTTCTCCCTTCCCAACACAGCCTATTGCCACAACCAACATTTTCTTGCACCAATCCGTATTTCTCTCCCCCAGTCACCATCTGCCTAGCAAGGAGTCCCCCCATCCCACCAAGCCCCCCAACAGGCCAAAGCCCCCCCATCCCCATCACTCACTGGCAGCGGCGCTTTCTGGCGTCCACACCAAGCGCACGGCCAGGAAGTCTTGCAGGTTGTTGATGAGGGTGTAGGTGACGGTGAAGCGGCGATGGAGGGGGACGGGTGAAGGGCACTCTGCCGTCATCACGAACCGGGGACGGGCCAGGCGGATGCTTGGCAGCCTGGAGGAGAGTGAGAGCCTTGAGTGCTGGCGGGGGGGGGGGTCTGGTAGAGAAACCCATCCCCGTTTTTCTCCGCCCCCCCAAATGTTAGGTGACGATTCCACCAAACACAGCCAGCCACACTGACATGCACCGGCCGCAGATGACATGTCCCTTTTCTCTTCAAACAACAGAAAGCGGGACTCCTGTGACATTCCCCCAGGTCTCCAGAAGGCAAGCTTCCCTCCCTCTCCCCTTCATCCTGAGGCCTGGAGTTTCCCAGGGCGTTTCACCAATGGGTCCTGAAAGAGGGACTCCCTCTCCAGGCAGCCTGGCCTCCTCCTGGAAACTGCAGAAGGAGAACAAAACCCCACAGGTGGCCAGTGCCTGCCCAATTTGGCTCCACTCACTTGGCCCAAGACCACTCTTCTGGCTCATGTGCGTGCATGCATGCATGCGTGTGTGTATGTGGAGACCAAGACCAAGAGGCTGCTTGTTGCCCTCCACCCCTTGCTCTAGCTCTAGGGCTGAATCCACCCCCCTGTTCTGGCTTCAGGTGTAGGAGAGGTGCCCCAACACACCCAAAGGCCCTTGGGCTCAGAGTCTCTAGATAAGCCAGCGCGCACGCACGCGCGCGCACACACACACACAGCAACTGTGCCCAGTGAGTTTCAATGTAGAGATGTGCCCAGTGAGACTTGCAGGGATAGGCCAACCCCAGGAGGAGGCTGGGGGAGGAGATGAACACAGGGGTCTCTCCTCACCTGTAGTGAGTGTAGATGCTGGTGGTGAAGGGGAGCTTGGGGGTCGACCACTGGACTACTGCGATGAGAGGAACCTCCAGGCCCTGCAAGGTAGGAAAGTGGGGACATGGGCTTAATGGGGAGGGGTGGGAGGCCCCCCACTGACCACAGTCCCCTCTCTGGGGTAGAGAGCCCCCTCCCTGCCTTCAGTGGGCAATGCAGGAAGCCTGACAGGGCCTGAGCCCTTTCTCTGGGGGAGAGGGCCGTCACCTCCTTGGCACTGTTGGGGGGCTGCTCCGGGGCCTCTAACTGGAAGAGGAAGTTCTGCTCCTCAAGAGCCCGGAGGGAGCAGGGGGGGCAGGAAGTGGCGGAGGAGGAGACGCGGCAGAAGGAGGCCATGGAGACTTCTCCCGACTGGTGGCTGTGGGGGTCAGAAGAAGAGGAGTGAGTGGGGGGCACTTTGGCTGTTCTCCCAGCCACTCAGATACCCCCACACACACATACACCATGAAGCTGGGCATCTCTTGGCTGGCTGGAGTGATGGGGCAGGCAGGGCTAGGGGCAGCACCTGGAAGAGTGCCCAGCTCCATGCAGGGACCCTGGGGCTGGCAGGGTGAAGGAGAAAGGTTGTGGTGGGGTTGTGGTGGCCCATAACTGGAAGGAAGGGGCAACTTGAGGGTGGGTGGGGTGCCACGCAAATGGAAATGGGACAGAAAAGCGAAAGGGCCAAAATACTGCTGCCCTTCTCTCAAATCATCAGGGCTGTGAAACCCACCTGGAATTTCCCCCTCAGTCTTTATTAAAACTGGTCTAGCCCACCCCCCACCCACCCCCCATTTCTCCGAAGACCTCTGGCCTCGGACAATGCAACCCTGAGCCGTTCTGCTCTCCCCACACCTGGCCTGGGAAGGGCCCTCTCTGCAGCAGCAAAAAGGGCCAAATGGGCCCCCAAAGAGAGGAGGCCATTTGGGGCACTTTAGCGTTGGGAAAGAAAGGGCAGGGGCAAAAGCATGGGGGGGGGGAGGACTGGGTGAATGAGGGAGGAGGCAGTGCTGGATTTGGGGGGGGGGCTCTTTGGCGCATTCCAGCCTGAGACAGCTTCGGAGGGGGGTCGACTGGGAGAGGCCAGCACCCCCTGTGACCCCTCCTCCATTCTCCCCCACACACACTTTTCCTTACCAAACATCATCGACCAGCAAGACGGACCCATCCGGCATCATCGGAAGGTAACTGGCGTTGAAATTGGGAAGGATCCGGACGTCCCACACCGACATCTCCTCCTGGGAGGCCGAGTTCAAAACTGGGGGGGGGGGGGTGCAAAAGGGAAAGCTGCAGGACCCCAAGAGGCGCCCTGGGGGCAAGGAGGCGAAGCCCACCTGGAGGGGCGGGGGAGCAAGAGGCCCAGAGCCCACGGAGGGAGGGAGGGAGGCTCCCGCGTGGCAGCCTCCGTGGGGCGGAGAGGAAAAGGGGGTGCCCCCCCGAGGCTCCCCACCTTTGAGCACCGTCAAGTGTTTCCCTGAAACGTTGAGCTGCTGGCATTTGACCTCCGGGGGCGGCAGGACCGTCAGCATGGTGCTCACTGAGGGGAGGGGAGAAGGGGGTGAGGGTGCCAGTCTGGGCCAGGGAGGCTGCGAGCCCGACCCCCCCCCCCCCAGAGACGCCCTCGGGGCCTTCTCACCTTGGGCCTTGAAGGCGCCTTGCTCCTCGCGGAAGGTCTGGGAAGGGGCCCGATCCTGCAGGATGCTCAGGTAGCCGCGCTCCCTGACCTCGGCCTTCTCTTGGTCCCGCTTCCAGACGGTCACCACGATCTGAGGAGAGGAGGGAGGGAGGGAGGGAGGGGCGTCGCCTGCGGGACCCTGGCTGCACCCCCCCCAAAGAGGATGGGATCCCTCTCACCTTGGCCTTGAGGGTGGCCGGGGGCAGCTTGTCCAGCGAGATGGTCAAGGGGAAGATCACCTCGTCCGTCGAGACGATGGGCTCCTCGAGGGGCACCTGCGGGGCGGAGGGGGCCGGTCAGGGGTCCTCTGGGGTGGCAGCAGCCCCGAGCCCTCCCCCGCCCGCACCCCTCCGTCCCCCCGGCCTTCCTCACCCCGGCGGGGGGCTTCCCCGAGGCTCCGTGGCCGTGGGTCAGCAGCGCCCGGCATTGGCGGAAGGGGGTCCGGCGGGCGCCCGAGGCGGCGGGGGCCGAGGAGGACGAAGAGGAGGCCGCCGAGGGACCCCCACCCACCGCGGCCCCCTCGCCCTCGGCGGCCCCCAAAGGCGGCTGGCCGCGGGGCCCCTGCTCCTCCTGCGGCTCCTCCGGGTCCCCGAGCAGGAGAGGCTCCGCCGCGGCCTCGTCCCCCGCCCCGGCTCCCGGACTGACGCTGGCCAGGGCCGAGAGGGAGCCGGCCAGCTCCCCCCAAGGCGCCCGGGAGCCCCCCGAAGACGAGGAGCAGGAGGAGGAGGAGCGGCAGCGCAGGACCAGCAGGAAGCGGACCGTCTCGCCCAGGTAGAGGTGGTTCCGCCGCGGGAGGGCCCGGTACCGGCCCGGTTCGCCCATCAGCACCTCCCGGGCCGGGAAGGGCACCGCCGGGAAGTACATGAAGTACTCGCACTGGGACTCCATCGCCGCCTGGCCTCGCCTGCGGAAGAAGGGCCAGGAGCCGGAGCCGGAGCCGGAGCCGGAGCCGGAGAAGGGTGGCTCAGGGGCGGCCGGGGGGCATGGGGAGGGTCTCGGTGTGTCTGGGGCCGGGGAAGGGCGAGGGGTCCTGGGAGGGAGGCGAGCGGAGGCCGGCCGGGGTTAGCGGCGCTGCAGGGCGGAGGCAGCCGGAAAGGAAGGACGGAAGGAAGGAAGAAGGGAAGAAGGAGGAGAGAAAAAGAGCCCAGGGAGGGAGGGAGGGAGGCAGGCGCGGAGAAGGAGGAGGGCCTTTCCTGGGAGCTGGGGCTCCAGGGCCGCCCTTCCTCCGTTCCAGCCTCCAGCCCCAGGCCCAGCCCTCTCCCAACCTTCAAGGGCGGTTCGGCGGATTCAGGGGGCCGGGGACTGAGGAGGAGCCGAGGGACTCTGCCTGGTTCACCCCCGCCTTTCTCTGGAGGAGAGAAGGAGGGACCACCTATGCCCCGCCCCTTTCTTAAATGGCCAAGCCCCTCCCCCAAGTTCTGCGAGGCCCTAAAAGCAGAACAAAGGGAAGGCCAGCCCCACCCCCTCCCCAACCTCAATATCCCGAAACACATGCCCCCCCAGCATTCCTTCCCTGAGAGAGAGCCCCACGGGACCCATAGAGCACCCCCCTCCAGCATTCCTTCCCTGAGAGATCCCCATGGGACCCACAGGGCACCCCAACCCCCAGCATTTCTTCCCTGAGAGAGCCCCATGGGACCCATAGAGCACCCCAACCCCCAGCATTCCTTCCCAGAGAGAGAGCCCCATGGGACCCATAGAGCACCCCAACCCCCAGCATTCCTTCCCAGAGAGAGAGCCCCATGGGACCCATAGAGCACCCCCCTCCAGCATTCCTTCCCAGAGAGATCCCCATGGGACCCACAGGGCACCCCAACCCCCAGCATTTCTTCCCTGAGAGAGCCCCATGGGACCCATAGAGCACCCCAACCCCCAGCATTCCTTCCCAGAGAGAGAGCCCCATGGGACCCATAGAGCACCCCAACCCCCAGCATTCCTTCCCAGAGAGAGAGCCCCATGGGACCCATAGAGCACCCCAACCCCCAGCATTCCTTCCCAGAGAGAGAGACCCATGGGACCCATAGAGCACCCCCCTCCAGCATTCCTTCCCTGAGAGATCCCCATGGGACCCACAGGGCACCCCCCCCCAGCATTCCTTCCCAGAGAGATCCCCATGGGACCCACAGGGCACCCCAACCCCCAGCATTCCTTCCCAGAGAGAGAGCCCCATGGGACCCATAGAGCACCCCCCTCCAGCATTCCTTCCCAGAGAGATCCCCATGGGACCCACAGGGCACCCCAACCCCCAGCATTTCTTCCCTGAGAGAGCCCCATGGGACCCATAGAGCACCCCAACCCCCAGCATTCCTTCCCAGAGAGAGAGCCCCATGGGACCCATAGAGCACCCCAACCCCCAGCATTCCTTCCCAGAGAGAGAGCCCCATGGGACCCATAGAGCACCCCAACCCCCAGCATTCCTTCCCAGAGAGAGAGACCCATGGGACCCATAGAGCACCCCCCTCCAGCATTCCTTCCCTGAGAGATCCCCATGGGACCCACAGGGCACCCCCCCCCAGCATTCCTTCCCAGAGAGATCCCCATGGGACCCACAGGGCACCCCAACCCCCAGCATTCCTTCCCTGAGAGAGCCCCATGGGACCCATAGAGCACCCCAACCCCCAGCATTCCTTCCCAGAGAGAGAGACCCATGGGACCCATAGAGCACCCCCCTCCAGCATTCCTTCCCTGAGAGATCCCCATGGGACCCACAGGGCACCCCCCCCCCAGCATTCCTTCCCAGAGAGATCCCCATGGGACCCACAGGGCACCCCAACCCCCAGCATTCCTTCCCTGAGAGAGCCCCATGGGACCCATAGAGCACCCCAACCCCCAGCATTCCTTCCCAGAGAGAGAGCCCCATGGGACCCACAGGGCACCCCCCCAGCATTCCTTCCCTGAGAGAGAGCCCCATGGGATCCGCAGGGCACCCCCCCAGCATTCCTTCCCTGAGAGAGCCCCATGGGACCCATAGAGCACCCCAACCCCCAGCATTCCTTCCCAGAGAGAGAGCCCCATGGGACCCACAGGGCACCCCCCCCCCCAGCATTCCTTCCCAGAGAGAGATCCCCATGGGACCCTCAGGGCAACCCAACCCCCAGCATTCCTTCCCAGAGAGAGAGCCCCATGGGACCCACAGGGCACCCCCCCAGCATTCCTTCCCAGAGAGATCCCCATGGGACCCACAGGGCACCCCCCAGCATTCTTCCCCTGAGAGAGCCCCATGGGACCCGCAGAGCACCCCCCCCCCAGCATTCCTTCCCAGAGAGATCCCCATGGGACCCTCAGGGCATCCCAACCCCCAGCATTCCTTACCTGAGAGAGCCCCATGGGACCCACAGGGCACCCCCCCCCCCAGCATTCCTTCTGTGAGAGAGCCCCATGGGACCCACAGGGCACCCCAACCCCCAGCATTCCTTCCCAGAGAGATCCCCATGGGACCCACAGGGCACCCCCCCAGCATTCCTTCCCAGAGAGATCCCCATGGGACCCACAGGGCACCCCCCAGCATTCTTCCCCTGAGAGAGCCCCATGGGACCCGCAGAGCACCCCCCCCCCAGCATTCCTTCCCAGAGAGATCCCCATGGGACCCACAGGGCACCCCCCCAGCATTCCTTCTGTGAGAGAGCCCCATGGGACCCACAGGGCACCCCAACCCCCAGCATTCCTTCCCAGAGAGATCCCCATGGGACCCTCAGGGCATCCCAACCCCTAGCATTCCTTACCTGAGAGAGCCCCATGGGACCCACAGGGCACCCCCCCCCCCAGCATTCCTTCCCTGAGAGAGCCCCATGGGACCCATAGAGCACCCCAACCCCCAGCATTTCTTCCCAGAGAGAGAGCCCCATGGGACCCACAGGGCACCCCAACCCCCAGCATTCCTTCCCAGAGAGAGAGCCCCATGGGACCCACAGGGCACCTCCCCAACATTCCTTCCCTGAGAGAGCCCCATGGGACCCATAGAGCACCCCCTGGCCCCCAGCATTCCTTCCCTGAGAGAGCCCCATGGGACCCATAGAGCACCCCCTGGCCCCCAGCATTCCTTCCCTGAGAGAGCCCCATGGGACCCACAGGGCACCCCAACCCCCAGCATTCCTTTCCTGAGAGAGAGCCCCATGGGACCCACAAAGCACACCCACCCCCAGCATTCCTTCCTTGAAAGAGCCCCATGGGACACACAGCGCCCCCTGCCCCCCAACATTCCTTCCCTGAGAGAGCCCCAGGGGACCCATAGAGCACCCCAACCCCCAGCATTCCTTCCCTGAGAGAGCCCCATGGGACCCACAGAGCACCCCCCCCAGCATTCCTTCCCTGAGAGAGCCCCATGGGACCCGCAGGGCACCCCCCCAGCATTCCTTCCCTGAGAGAGCCCCATGGGACCCACAGGGCACCCCCCCCCAGCATTCCTTCCATGAGAGAGAGCCCCATGGCACCCACAGCGCCCCCCAACCTTCATTCCCTGAGAGAGCCCCATGGGACCCACAAAGCACACCCACCCCCAGCATTCCTTCCTTGAAAGAGCCCCATGGGACACACAGCGCCCCCTGCCCCCCAACATTCCTTCCCTGAGAGAGCCCCATGGGACCCACAACACCCTCTGCCTTCAACTTTCCTTCCCTGAGAAAGCCCCATGGGACCCACAGAGCACCCTCACCCCCAGCATTCCTTCCCTGAGAGAGTCCCATGCGACCTACAGACCACCCCCACCCCCAACATTCCTTCCCTGAGAGAACCCCATGGGACCCACAGGGCATCCCCCGGCCCCTAGCATTCCTTCCCTGAGAAAGCCCCATGGGACCCACAGGGCACCACCACCCCCAGCATTCCTTCCTTGAGAGAGCCCCATGGGACCCACAGAGCACCCCCCCAGCATTCCTTCCCTCAGAGTGCCCCATGGGACCCACAGAGCACCCCCCAGCATTTCTTCCCTGAGAAAGCCCCATGGGACCCACAGAGCATCCCACCCCCAGCATTCCTTCCCTGAGAGAGCCCCTTGGAACCCACATGGCATCCCCCGGCCCCCAGTGTTCCTTCCCTGAGAAAGGCCAATGGGACCCACAGAGCACCCCACCCCTAGCATTCCTTCCTTGAGAGAGCCCCATTGGACCCACAGCGCCCCCCACCCTCCAGCATCCCTTCCCTGAGAAAGCCCTATGGGACCCACATACTTACTCGTATGGTACCCAAACCTTCTTTCGAGCCCTCCCCCCGAGCATCAACAACAAAGAAAACACGCTTAAGAAAGCGCCGTTCCTCCGCAAAGGCAGGACGCAAGATGCAAAGGACCCCAAGCAGTTGTCAGACTTTGTTTATTACAAAATTAATTTTAAAAGAATAAACTTTTATCAGATACATGAAACCAAACGACATCCTTGTGGGCCATTTTTGGTGTTTGAGGGCCAGGGCCAGCCCCATTGCCCCGGGGGCCACAGAGCCCCCTCCAGCCCAAGAGCAGCTCTTTCGGGGGCTGCTGACCCGGCTGTGCAAAGTCTGGCGGAAGGTTGGCTGCTTCTGCGCTTCCCATTGGTTTTAAAAGCAACTGTAGGATTCCCAGGTGCTGGAGGCTCTCCTTCAGAGGAAGGAGAAGGCAAAATCCCCTCATGGGACCCACAGTGCTTTCCTTGCTTTCCAAGTTCCCTCTGAAACTTGTGGGGTTGCTATAAGGCACACACATTTCCTGACTGCCCCACTTGGAGGTCTTGGAGGAGTGGATGATGGACACTGTCTTACCAGCAAATCCTTCATGGGTGGCAGGGGTTGGGCTATGGGATCTCTTAGTGCCCTTCCAACCCTAATGATGAGGAAGAGTCCAGATTCCCTGGTGCTTGCGGTTCTGCCACTCTGAGAAATCTGGACCAGCCTCAGCCCCCCCCCCAGCCAAAACAGGAAGTGGGGGTTCCTGCAATTTCGCCACCTTGTGTCTGCTTTCCTGGAAAGATCTCCATAGTTCACCTAAGAGCTGTGCCAGTGGGGCAGCCCCCCATTACAGACAAGCAGAGGAGGGTTTGTGGGCAAGGAGAGCATGCATGGGTCATTTGAGGCCCATGCGCCCTGATCCTCCATGCCCCTGTGCCTTCTCTCCCTGTTCCATTGGGCTGAGCACAGGACAGATGTGGTGCTGGGGGTTAATGCCTCAGTCAATAGGGCTTTGCGTACCTGACATCTGAAATTGTCCCTACAGGGAGGGGGGGGAGGAGGGAGATAGTGACCATGGGAGCAGCATTGTTCTCAAGGCATGTGCACGCACACACACACACAAAGCTCCTGACTGGGAGAGGATCTGAGAGGAAGAGGGCTGGCTTTTGGGGGGGGGGGGGTTGCCTCTAGAGTGGCTCAGCTGTGCATTGGCTTCAGAGGTCCTTTCTAGAGTGCCACAGGCTGCTCTGCCTCCCAAGGGCCCCTGCTTTGGACCGTTACATGTTCCCAGCAGCAGCCTTGGACCCATTGCCTGGCAGGAGCGGAGGAAATTGCTTGGCATCCAGCAAGTCCTTGTACTGCAGTTCAGGGGTGACCAGGCGCCTGCACCCCTCCTGGTCGCCAGGGGGCAGGCTGGGTTGCAAGGCGTAGCCCAGGATAGGGGCCTGGCCAAACTGGAAGGGGCGGATGCCCTCATCGGCTATATGGACTGGCTCCAGGGGTCCCCCGCCCCGCAGGCAATGCCTCATCAGCTCTGCCCTGCGCTTCTGGAGAAGGGCCACTTCCCTGGCCATGCGGGCATGCCCAAACTGCTCCACGCGGGTCCAGAAAGTGCGGTTGAAGTGGGAGTAGAGATGCCAGTCCAGGTGGTTCCAGGCCCGGAGCCGGGCTGCTTCAGAGGGCCGCAGGGGGCTCACAGCCCGGGGGCTGCGGAGGTTGTGCCGGAAGGCTACCACCTCCTCCAGGCTCCAGCAAAGGGCGTCGCGCAGCAGAACCAGCGACTCATCCATGTACTCGGTCAGCAGCACCAGGTGGAAGGTCCGATCCAGGTTGGCCAGCGCAGCCTTGATCGAGCCCAACCCTGGACCCACCGGTGGATCGAGGCCAAAGTCAAACCAGAGCAAGTTGCGGGCATAATGGTTCCCTCGCTCACCGGGTCGATAGAAGCGTAGTGGGGAAGCCAGGAATGCAGGTAGAGAGGCGGCACGGCGGAAAGCGGGGACTACACCTCGGTAGTAGGAGAAGGCCGACTCTGCCAGGGAGACTGGGTCACGCACGACGGAGAAGTAGAAACTGTCCGGGGGCACCACTTTCTGGACCTGGAGACAGACAGTTGAGCCTAAGGTTCATGCTGAGAAAGAAGACAAATCTATGGAAAAGGGAGACCTTTAACCCATCAAATTTTTTTTTTTTTTTTTTTTTTTTTTTGGGAATCACTGAAAGCTTCATCCTGCACCCTCTCCCCCAAAAGTGTGGGATCTCGTTTCCTCTGAGACAACAGAGGAAACAGTGGACAGTGCAACAGTGGAACACACTTCTTCTTCTGATATTTTGATGGAGTCTCCGTCCTTGGAGGCCTTTAAAGAGAGGCTGGATGGCCATCTGTCAATGGGGAGAATTCATGCATGGCAGAATGGGGTTGGAGTGGATGGCCCTCCGGGTCTCTTCTAACTCTATGATTCTACAATTCTATGAAATCAAATGTTCTCTGCACATGGTCAGATGAACCATTTGCATTCATCACCATTCTACTTGGAACAGGTTCAGGGTAAAACTAATCACTCCTGTGAATGCCAACCAGCCACATACTGAGAAATCCAGGGAGAAGCCACTGAAGGCACAGATTCTGGACCTCCATCCTGTCCCAGAATCCTCTCTGTATTCAGTCAGCCCCTCCTACAATCATAGCATCATAGAGTAGGCAGAGATCACAACAGCCATCCAGTCCAACCCCATTCTGCCATTCAGGAACACAGAATCAACCCCTACCCCAGACTCTGTTTACAAACCTCCAAAGCACCTCCAAAGCACTTCACCATCCTCCGAGGAAGAAGTGCCTCCCACTATCTAACAGCTCTTACTGTCAGTAATTTCCCTAATATTGAGGGGGAATCTCTTTTCCTCTACACGTATCCCTCCACATGTGCTGGAGTTAGGGGCATAGGAACCCAGTGAATACGGAAAAACCACTATGGTTTACCTGAGAGAACACCTCTCTAGGAATCTCTAGGTCCTCCAGTGCAACTCTGGTCAACATTTGACAGACATTGACCACAGAATTGCTCTGGAGGAGCTACAAATGCTTCGTGGAGTATTCTCTCTAGGAATTTCTAGGTCTTTGAGCGCAAATTTTAAAGTTGACCACAGAGTTGCACTGGAGGACCTAGATATTCCTAGAGAGAACATATTAACAAAATCCATGAAAAATAAAATCCACAAAAGTCAAAGCCGTAAATGTGGAGGGATGAGTATAGTTTGAGCACATTGGTACGGGTCCTACTCAGTCTCTCCTCACAGGCAGACATGGTCTCCAGACCCTTTACCATTTTAGTCATCCTCCTTTGGACACATGGCTCCAGCTTCTTCTTATTATTATTAACCTTTATTTATGAAGCGCTGTAAATTTACACAGCGCTATACATACAATCTTTTTAATTAGACGGTTCCCTGCCCTCAGGCTTACAATCTAAAAAGACACAAAAGGAGAAGAAGGGAGTGGTGGAGGGAAAGAGTAAGAGGTCCAGCAGTTCCTCTCTACCTCCGAGGCCTGGACCAAGGCAGGTGGACTGGAGGGAGGGCTTGGCTTCATAATGGATGGTTAATCATCTTCCAGGGAGGCCTGTTGGAGCTAGCCTGCCTCTCTAGTAGGATAATACATATAAAAAACATAGCAATACAGGAAATGATTCAATAAAACAGGCAACAAAAGAACATCAAATAGCAAGTGACGATTATGCAATGCCTGGGAAGGCTTCTCTGAACAACGTCCTTTTTGAATTGTGGAGCCCAGAACTGGACACAGTATTCCAGGTAAGGCTTGATCAAAGCATAATAGAGTGGCACTATTACTTCCCTTGATCTAGACCAGCGATTCTTAATCTGTGGGTCATTACCCCTTTGTGGGTTGAACAACCCTTTCACAGGGGTCACCTTAGACCATCGGAAAACACATATTTCCAATGGTCTTAGGAACCGAGACCATCGGTTGGGGGTCACCATAACATGAGGAACTGTATTAAAGGGTTGAGGCATTAGGAAGGTTAAGAACCACTGATCTAGACACTGTACTTCTATTGATGCAGCCTAGAATCGCATTGGCCTTTTTAGCTGCCGCATCACACCATTGACTCATGTTCAACTTGTGATCTACTAGGACTCCTAGATCCCTTTCACAAGGATAAATCTCCTTAAGCCAGGTGTTCCCCATAATCCTGTATCTATGCATTTCATCCCCCCCCCCCCAAGTGCAGTACTTTACATTTCTCCCTGTTGAACTTCATTTTGTTAGTTATTAAGGTCATTTTGATTTTTGCTCCTCTCCTCTGGGTTGTTAGATACTCCTGATTTGGTGTCATCTGCAAATTTGATAAGCATGCCCACTATTCTTTCATCCAAGTCCTCCTCCTTCCCCTTATCCCCAGCCACCCACCTCGGCTAAGTTGAAGCGCATGTGATGGCAGAGGATGTCGAATGGGTGCCCACGGGGGTGCCAGCCCTTGACCTTCCGCGCCTGGAAAAGGCTGGGGTAGCTGAACTGGTACCGAGTGGGGAGGGCGAAGTGCAGCCCCCGGGTGTCCCCAAAGCGGTGCAGGATGTTAACAATGGTGCTGCTGCCAGTCTTGTGGGTCTTCAGGAACACCAGATGCTGCCGTGGCTGGCAGCCGTGGCTGGGGCTGGGGTGCAGCTGTGAGAAGGACACCCTTGAAGAGGAGGGGGGAGAAAAGGCATCAGCTGCCCTCCAATGCATAAAACCCTCCACTTGTCCACTTGTGCATTTTGCTGGCACGCTGTGGGGAGGGGCAGTTGGCCCACCTCCCTCCCTCCCTCCCTCCCTGTGGTATTTCTGGGCTTGCCCTGCCAGGGAGGCCCTCGGCCCTGGACTCAGAGGCACAAAGGGTATGTGAGGGGGTGGAAGGGCTTACCTCTTTTGGAAGGAGACCCCTAGGAGCTGGAGGGCGAAACCAATGGTCATGGAGGTGGCCAGAGCGGCCCACAGCACTTGTGGGTGGCGACAGCAGCAGCAGCAGCATCCCAGGAGGGGCTTCATCGTTTGGCTGGGAGGGGGGGCAGAAGGAGAAACCATATAGTCAGCAGGACCCTGGCACCCTCCCAGTCTCTCCAGTTGAGCTGTCTGGGAATCCGCTGTGGTTGCTGGCTGCTGTGTTCAGTCCCCTGTGGCAGACCACTCTTGGCTTGGTGCTCACCCTCCCTGACTCCTAGATGGAGGGCTCAGTGGGGGGGGGGGGGGCACAAGCAAGGCAAGTGCCTGTCTTCTCTTGGCCCTTAGAACTTTTGCTCCAGTAAAATCTCTCACTCCATCTCAAGGCAGACCCCAGAGTGAAATTAGATACACCAGAAGAATACACTCAAACCTCCATATTTGTGGCTTTGATATTGCGGATTTGATTATTCACGGATTTGATTACGATGTTCTCTCTAGGAATCTCTAGGTCCTCCAGTGCAACTCTATGGTCAGCTTGAACTAAAAGTTGCACTGAAAGACCTAGAGATTCCTAGAGAGAAGACTCTGCGAGGCCTTTGTAGCTCCTCCATTGCAGTTCTGTGGTCAGTGTCTGTCGGACGTTGGCCACAGAGTTGCCCTGGAGGACCTAGAGATCCCTAGAGAGGCGTCCTCTCAGGTAAAAACATGATGTTTTTGTTATATGCATTTTTTCCATATTGATGAGGGTCTTGTGCCCCTAACCCTAGTGAATACGGAGGGACAAGTGTATATACACATTGGGGGGGGCCCTCTCTGGTCCATCATCCTGTGACTCCTCCCCATTGGCTGACAGGTTGCTTCCCTGGGAATCCCAGAAGTCGGGGGTGAAATGGGCAGCCACCCCCCAGAAGGAGGCTGTCTTGTGTGAAGGGTCTGGGGGCGATGAGTGGCTGAAATTCCCCCCCCCCCTACTGCTCCAGGGAGCAAGAGGCTACTTTCCCCTCCCCATCCCCTTCGTAGATGCCCCAGTAGTATTTCAGACCCACCCCCAGCATCACCTCTGATCCCTGCGGAGATGTGGGGTGTACTTAAACCAGGGACAGTCCTTGTACATAGCGAGAACACACTTGTCCCCAAGGAAACGCTGGAGAATGCTTGGCCCAAGGGCAAGTATTCTTTCATGTTTCTCTATGAGCAAACATCCGCCAAGGTTTCCCTTGGGACAAATAGCTTTCCCTATGGACGACACCAGTCATTTCTTTTGGTCCGTTCGGTGAGAGGGAGGCTTTTCTCCCCCCGCCCGCCCGCCCGCCGGGGGTCTGGGGATGCGGGGCTGGAGCAAACCGGCTCCCCTCCTCTCCGGCCAAGGAAAGAGCTCTCCCCGGAGACGCCGGACCTTCCCTCCCCGTCTGTACACAGCCCAGCCCAGCCATAACCCGCGGCAAGGAAGGCAGGAGACGAGCCCAAGGCGCGGCGGAGGGAGAGGGCAGCCAGGGCAGGGCAGCCGGAGAGGTTCAGGGGCCGGAGGGGTGCCCTGGGCTCTTCCCGTGGCGGGGGCATTCCTCTGGCCTCGTCCCTCCGCCCCCGGCCCCAGCCCCGAGAGGCAGGCAGAGCCCGGTCCCCGAAGAGGGAGGCCCTGGGGAGGTCTCCCGCGCAGCTCGCCCTGCCTCCCTCCTCCTCCCGCCCCCCGCTGCCTGCCTGGCCTCCTGAGCCGCCCAGGGGATTAGGAGGCCCGGCAGATGGCGAGGGCCGCCTTGGGTCGAGGAGGGGCTCCGGGGGATGGGCCCCGTTTGGCAGGCTGCTCCTGGGGCTGATGGGCGGCCCATGGCCCTCTTCGGGGCCAAGGAAGGCCAGACGGAGCTTTCCGCGCCCTCTTCCCGTCTCCCTGGAAGAAGAGCCAGGCGGAGACCCGGGCGAGGACCCCCTCTCCTTCGCCCTCCGCGGGCGGGGCTGAACCCACTGCCCTCCTGCCCCCTTCCCGGAAGAGGAGCCCTGGTCCGGCCCAGGCAACCTCCCCGCCCCCGGCCTCGAGGCTCTTTGGCCGCCCGCCCGCCCGCGAGGAGCAGCTGCCGGCCAGCTGTCCTGCGAGAAAGAAGGCAGACGCCCAGCCGCTCCCGTCTGTTTTCCAGGCGAGGACTGAGGAGGCGCCTCTGGAGCCTGGGCGGAACCGACCCTGGACCGCTCCGCGGTGCCAAGGCAGCTCTCCCTCTGGGCATGTGCAGAGCGTCCGCGCGGAGCACCCGGCCCCAGTCCGGAGCGGAGAGAGGCGAGCCCCCCCAGCCGAGATCCGCAGAGGACTTCTCTAGTCGACCTTCCCCTCCCTCCCTCCCTCCAGCCCTGACCGGGGCGAGGGGAAGGCAATGGAGGGCAGTGTCCCCGGAGCCCCTTCCCATGGCGGCAAAAGAGGCGAGGGCGCCTTTATCCCCTCCCCCCCCGCCTTACCTAGAAAGGGTCAGATCTTCCCCTCGGCGCGGCCCTTTCCCTTGGGAGGGGCGCTGTGATCCGGGGGGGTCTGAAGGGGGGCGGGCGACCTCCCCTCTCTCCCCCTCCTTCTCCGGCCCGTCTTTCTCGGATGAACAACTTTACTTGGCTGACTTTCTTTCTCTCGCTAGGGCTTCCCTTCCCCTCCTCTTCCCTTCCGTCTCTCCTTCCTTCCTTCCTTCCTTCCCTCCCTCCCTCCGCGGCCTTTTGTCTGCCTCTCGGCCGGCCCACGGCCCGCCCCCTCCCCAGACCCCCTCCCCCCGCGGTCCTCAGCCAGAAGGAAAGAGGGAAAGAGGGAGGCGAAGCGGAAAGGAGTCCCGAAGGAGAGAAGGAGGCGGCGGCGAGGGTCTACTCCGGACCGGCCGCCCCCAGCCCGCCTCGCGCCCCTGAAACTGCTCTCTTTCCGACCCTATGCCCAGAGAAGCCTCCGGCGGCTCCGCAAGGACGGCGCTCTGCCCATGCCCCGGGACACGCTTTCTGTAGCTGCCTCCATTATTTCGCGAGGAGCCAGTTTTCTCCCTCCCTCGCCCTCCACTGCTCTCCCTCTTCAGCCCCTTCAGTGGCGGGAGGGGGCTGACCGGGTCTCCCCTGACCCCCCCCCCCCTTCGTGGCCATTGTCCATCTGGAAGCCAGAGAGAATCCCTGACTCAGCGCAGGAGGGCGCCCCGAGAGGCGAGTGTGCCGGACTGCACTGTCCTCGCGGCGCTCCTTCCCCGCCTGGTCCTCCTCTTGCCTGCCTCCATCTGTGCATCCTCTTTGCACATTGGGGGGGGGGGCAATGTGGGGCTGCGCCGAGACCTTCTGGGTCAGCGCGGTGGGATCGGCTCAGGGGACAAACCCTTGGGCCCCTGCCTCCAGCCACCGCCCCACATACCTTCCTCTCTCCTGCCGGAGCCCCCTTCGCGGAAGGAGGGACAGAGGGGCCACCGACCTGGCGCAGCAGCCCACCCCCCGCCTTCGGCTCTTTTACAGCCCTCTTACAAAGGGGTCCTTCTCGCCCGACGGGGCCCACTTTGGCCCTTCAGGTTGCAGCGCGGCGCCTCCGCCGAGGAGGGCCCGAAAGAAATGCCAAAGTTTGCGACCGGGGAGGGCGGGCCGGAGCGTCGGGAGGGGGGCATGTCCCTCGTGCTCCGCAGCTGCTCCTGACTGGCCGGCGGCATTCGGCCCTGGCCATTGCGGAGGTCCGCCGAAGGGAGGGAGGGTTGAGACGATGGGAGAAGCCGGCCGGGAGGCCCGGAGGAGGAGGGAGCAGGATCGCCCCCGTGGCCCCTCCCCTCGTGCGCCGGATGCGGAGCTGGCGGTCGGGGCCGGGCCCCTGTCGAGTGCCCCGGGGCTTATTCGAAAGGAAGGCCGACCTCCCGGCTACAGAGAAAGCCTTCTGCCTCAGGCGGAAGATTCGGGGGGGGGGGCAGATAAGGAGGGAGGGGCGCCGGCCGCGTGTCTGCTGCCATCCGGGGGGAGGGGAGGGAGGGCGAGAGCAAGTGGCCGGGGGCGGGTGAGGCTCGCCTAGACCCACAGTCAGCAATTTTCCAGCCGCGGGAGGAGGCGAGCCTGGACACGGCTGCTGGCCTGGACCTGGTCCTGGGCGAGCGTCACGAGGCCGGAGCTGGGCCCAGAAGCGAGGGGGGAGGGGTTGGCTTCCCCTGAAGACCCCCCCCCCGCCATCTAGCCTCAGCCCCCTTCTTCCTCCACTGGGGGGCAGCCCCTGTTTTGCTCGCCCCCTCCCCGCCTGTGTTGCTCTCCTCTTGCAGGGCTGCAGTGTCTGCCCCCCCTACTTTGCCCCTTCTCGTGTTATTCCAGGCCCCCCCCCCCCCGCGCCACTGGCACAGAGACACAAGGCCCTTTGTCTGCCTCTGCCCTGGAAAAGGGATCCCTTTGGGGCAGGAGGAGACTGAGAGCTCAGGCCGGGAGAGGGAGGGGAGAGCAAAGGGGCTCTTCATGGGGGAGAAACCCCTCCGTCTCTCTCTTTCCTCCGAGCTGCTTCTGGGGGACACCAGCCCCGGGGTTTCTCATAAACGGTGTTGCCGAAAGCTCTATTTAAACCCATTTCCCTCCTCAAGGGCATGGCTGGGCCCCAAGTGCGCCAAAGTCACCCTCGGATCCCCTTGGATCCCCTCGTCTCTTGGAAGCTCAGCAGCGTCAGCCCTGGTCCGTCCTTGGCTGGGAGACTGCAAGAAATCTCAGGCGCTGGAGGCTCTGTTTCAAAGGAAGGAGCTCGCAAAGGCTCCTCTAAGCATCCCTTGCCTAAGAAGACCCTCCGAAATTCACGGGGTCGCCATAAGCCTCAGAGAGAGAGAGAGAGAGAGGTGGAAGGTTCTTAATTGTTCTGATTCCTCCAGGAAGGGCGGGCGGGGGGCGGGGCGGTAACCTGCTCTGAAAAAGGAGGGCTGACCTCGCCCCTCCCCTCCCCGGCCTCTGCCCCGTCTGGAGCCCAGCTCCGCATCTGCCCCAGAGCTGAGACTTGAACCCGTAGCCCTTGGCAGCTGGGGCGCTCCAGGCAGGGAAGGAGAGCCCCCTGGTTCTGGTGTCTTTGGGGGAGAATAGGCTCAGCGTTCAGGAAAGGTGAACAGAGGGCGAGGGGCCCTCTTCCTCCGTTTAAGAGAGCTGCCTCCTGGGAGGAAGGACGGCAGCGAGAGGAGACCGCAAGCAGCCCCTCGAAGTCCCTTGACCGACCCCGACCCCCGCCCTTTGCCCCGCTGCGAGATGCGGGTTCAGGCGAGGGGCCTCGCCGCCGCCGCCGCCGCCGCTTCCGGTCCCGAGAGTGGTTGCTCCGTCCGGCGGCTCCGTCCAGATGAGCCCCGAAGGACCACAGAGGATCCCTCCTTGGAGCCCTCCACGTTTACGGCTGAGCTTGTGCCCAGGCCCCAAATAGCAGTGGCTGGTTTCTGCAGGCCATAGGAGCCGCAGGCACACAGACACAGACACTCGAGAGGCACCAAAGCAACGCTCCTTACCAGAAAGCATTGCTAAGGAGACGGAGTCTGGACCGTAAGGAATGTCCGGTAGCCAGCAGAATCAACCTAGAAGCGCGACCCAAAACAGATGGTTCTATTTCAGTTTGCAGCTCTTCCAGTAAAAGGGGCTGGAGTATCAGCAGCAATGCTTGTGTATAGCTCTATGCTTTCCTTGAGAAGGGCGGGGGGTCCTTCTACGTAATTGTGACAAAGTCCTGTTTAATTTTTATACAAAGAGCACCTTTCTTCACCATCAGCTTGCACCCAGGTCTCAGCCTCTGACTCTGGTAGTCCCTTGATCTTTGCCAACGAGTGTAAGGGAAGCCTCTCCCCTGTGGCCAGATAAAGCCATTGGTCAGGTCAGTGGTGCATCTCTATTGCCGTTCTAGGGCCTTATCACCTGGCCATGGATACCTGGCCCCTGCTCCTCTGGGAGGCCCTGTGCATTCATAGACCCTTGTGGCTCAGGGGCTCAGGGACTGCTGGGAATGCTAGTTGGAGGCAACACACTGGAAGACGGGGCGCTCCCATGCGCTGGTGGCTGACGGCCCTCTCCTTCCATTGCAGACAAATCTGGGTAAACACCTTGCTTTGGATTAGCTTTGGAATTTGGTCTTCCATCAACAACAGCAATACCAATACTCCCTAAGTGGTTTACAGTGTGAAAGCTAATTGGCCCCAACAAGCTGGGGACTCCTTTTAGCGACGTATGACCCTGGAGCCCTGCCTGGGATCGAACTCACAACCTTGTGGCTGTGAATGGCTGCAGTACAGGCAGTTAAGCACTGGGCCCCAGGGCTCCCGCAAAACAAAGGCAGCACTTGGCTCTATTGCATGCTGTTTGGTGCTCTGTGCCATGCTTGTAACAAGATCGTCAAACTCAGCCTTGACAAATCCTCTGCCATTCACAGTGCGCACTCTCTGGGGTTTGTTAGAAACATGATTAATTTTAATTTAGCACCTTTGAGACTAGCAAGAGCATAGCAAGTACATTTCCCTACTGCTTATCAGTGCACTAAAGCACTTCCTAAGCGCTTCACAGCATGCAAGCTAGTTGCCCCCAACAAGCCAGGTTCTTATTTTAGTGATCTACAGAAGGATGCAAGGCTGAGTTAACCCTGGAGCCCCTGCCTGGGATCGAACTCACAACTTGCAACTGTGCGTCTGCAATGCTGGCATTTAACCACTGCGCCACCAGGGCTCCTTTATGACTTAAGTCTACTTTCTCAGATGCATTCGGATTGGAGACTGAATGCATTTGAGGAAGTAATTAGGTCTGCCAATTTCTTTCTTTAGTTAGTCTCAAAAGAGCTACAAGACCTGTCTGCATACTGATTCTACAGAGTAACACAGCTATTATCTTCAAACTTCGGTAATAAAGAAGGAACTTGTACCCACAAACATAAGGCTGAATGGATCACAGAGACCAGCAAGTAGAAGATGAAATGGTTTGGTGGTTTATCGTTCCATGACTGGCAAGTGTGGAGTCCTAGTTCTCTTTGCCTTTAAGCAATGTGTACAGCCCTCATTGTGAGAGCATACTTTGTGACTGCGGTCTTTTACAAATCTCTGACTGGCCAATTTCTTAACGTAAATTAGGAGGAGTAGCTAAGACTCCAGAGGACAGGATCAAAATTCAAAACCATTTCCTGTATTGCTATGTACTGTATATGCATTATCCTACTTGAGAGTATGTATTTTCCCTGGAAGAAGATTAGCCATCCATCATGAAGCCAAGCCCTCCCTCCAGTCCATCTGCCTTGGTCCAGGCCTTGGAGGTAGAGAGGAACTGCTGGACCTCTTACCCTTCTCCTCCATCACTCCCTTCTCCTTTTGTGTCGTGTCTTTAGATTGTAAGCCTGAGGGCAGGGAACTGTCTAATTAAAAAGATTGTATGTATAGCGCTGTGTAAATTTACAGCGCTTCATAAATAAAGGTTAATAATAATAACAAAATGACCTGAATAGACTAGAAAGCTGGGCCAAAGCTAACAAAATGAAATTCAACACGGAGAAATGTAAGGTACTGCACTTCAGGAGGAAACATGAAATGCACAGATATAGGATTATAGGGGACACCTGGCTGAATGAAAGTACATGTGAAAGGGATCTGGGAGTCCAAGTGGACCACAAGTTGAACATGAGTCAACAGGGCAATGTGGCAGCTAGCAAGGCCAATGCAATTTTAGGCTGCATTAATAGAAGTACACTCATCCCTCCATATTTGTGGCTTTGATATCGCGGATTTGATTATTCACAGATTTGATTATGATGTTCTCTCTAGGAATCTCTAGGTCCTCCAGTGCAACTCTATGGTCAACTTGAACTAAAAGTTGCACTGAAAGACCTAGAGATTCCTAGAGAGAAGACTCTGCGAGGCCTTTGTAGCTCCTCCATTGCAGTTCTGTGGTCAGTGTCTGTCGGACATTGGCCACAGAGTTGCCCTGGAGGACCTAGAGATCCCTAGAGAGGCATCCTCTCAGGTAAAAACATGATGTTTTTGTTATATGCATTTTCCCCATATTGATGAGGGTCTTGTGCCCCTAACCCTAGTGAATACGGAGGGACAAGTGTATAGTGTCTAGATCAAAGGAAGTAATAGTGCCACTATTCTATTCTGCTCTCTCTGGTCAGGCTCCACCTGGAATAATCCTGTGTCCAGTTCTGGGCCCCACAATTAAAAAAGGACATTGAGAAACTGGAGCCATGTGTCCAAAGAAGGGTGACTAAAATGGTGAAGAGTCTGGAAACCATGAATCCCTATGAGGAACGACTGAGGGAGATGCTGGGGATGTTTAGCCTGAAGAAGAGAAGGTTAAGAGGTGATATGAGAGCCCTGTTTAAATACTTGAAGGGATGTCATATTGAGGAGAGAGCAAGCTTGTTTTCTGCTGCTCCAGAGAATAGGACCCAATGGAGGAATTGGTGTAAGCTAAAGGAAAAGAGATTCCACCTCAACATTAGGAGGGACTTCCTTACAGTTTGGGCCGTTTGACTGTGGAACCCACTCCTTCCTGGGAGTGTAGCGGAGTCTCCTTCCTTGGAGGTCTTTAAACAGAGGCTGGATGGCCATCTGTCAGGGATGCTTTGATTTGGATTTCCGGGACCCGGTTATGGCTGGCATTGCGAGAACCCTGAAGGGAACAGAAGCCTGGCTGCTTCTGGGCGGAGAACCGTGTGATTTCTCTAACTGGTCCTATACTGCTTTTGCATGGCTTAACTTCTGAAGGTGGGAAACTTAGGCGGCGAGCTCCTGCCTGCCTCTGCAGGGCTCCTTGAAGAGCTTTGGTGGCTGCTGACTCTTAACTTCAGGCGGGCCAACCTTGCGCGGCCGGGGAGGGGAGGGCGCTAGGACCCCTCCCTCCCTCTCTCCCTCCCTCCTTCCTTCCCTGCCTGCCTTGTCTGCGGGGCGGGCGGCGCTAGGGCCGTCGAGCCTCGCCCTGCTCCCGGCCCTTGTCTCCATTGTCTCGCCGCCGCTCCGCCGGACGGTGCCCTTCCTCCTGCTCCTTGGCCCTGGGAGCTCCGGGATGCGGCCTCCGGCGCTGCTGCTCCCGCTGGCCCTGCTGGGCGCCCTGCTGTGCGCCGCCTCGGGCGTCGGGGAGCTGCGCGGCGGGGCGCGGAGCTGCGCGGAGACCCGGCAGGTGCTGGCGGGGCGCGGCTTCGCCCTGGGCTCGGTGCCCCCCAGCCTCATCTCCGGTAAGGGCTCCGCTGCCGCCTCCCGCTCCTCCCAGCAAACTTTCCGGCCGGAGACTCCCCGGGAGCAGAGCGGCGGCCGCCGTTGCAGCCTCAAGCCGCCCTCGGAGCTGGACCCGACCCGCCGGCGGCCCTTCGAGGCCTGAGGGGAGGAGAAAGGGAGGGGAATCCGGCCGGCGAGGAAGTTCCTCTGGCCGGAGGTCGGAAGGTCTCCGGAGCCTCTGGGCTCGGCTCCTCCTTTGTCCCCCGGAGGAGACCGGGAGCAAGGTGCCCCTCCCCTTCTTCTTCCTTCCTCCTCCCCGCCCCTCCCCCACCCTAACGCTCCTACCCCCCCCAGAATCTCCCAGGCTCCTCCCACTGAAAGGGCCCCGGTTTAGTCCGTGGGGAGGATCCTGGCCCCTCTTTCGGCAGCAAGTGCGGCTGTCCCTCACCGGCCATTGCTCTGCCCCCCGGATCGTTATTACCTGGGAGAGACAGCCGTGTTCCTTCCGAATGGTTCCCCCCCGCCCCCCGCCGCCCCCAAAAGGCGGGAGATAACTCCAAGCGACCGACCAAGGAAGGGATGGAGGCTTTGCACCTGGCGGGCAGCGGGCGAGGGGCGAGGGAGGCAGGGTCAGGCTGGCTCATCCGCTTCCCTCCCTCCCCGGCAGGAGAGCACCTCCGCATCTGCCCCCAGGAATACACGTGTTGCGCCATCCAGACGGAGGAGCGCCTGAGCCAGCAGAGCCCCGGGGACCTCCAGCGCCCGGTTTCGGAGGCGGCGGCCTTCCTGCTCAGCTCCCTGGGCTCCCGACAGCGCCGCTTCCACGGTGAGAGAGAGAGAGAGAGAGAGAGAGAGAGAGAGAGAGAGACCCCGAAGGGGCAGGTCCGGCCCAGGAACCTCTTCGTCCGGGCGCCCCCTCCCTTGCAGCGGAGGCAGGGGGTCTGTGGCAGCGCTGGGGCGAATGAGGCGGGGCCCCGGGGAGTTTCTCTCTCCCCCATCCCCACCCCCTTTTGGAGGGGGGGTCTTCCAGCGGATCCTCGCAGAGTCTTCCCTGACACCCCCCATACCTGCGCCCCCTCCTGCGTCAAGAGTTGGGTGGTTCTGCTATGGAGGGGCCAGGAGGAGGGCAGGGCGGTCAGCACTCTGTGCATCCTCAGGAGAACCCTTCTTTCATGGACTGTTTCCTCCAACTGAATTTTACCTTCAACCCCCCCCCCCCGTCTCCCCATTTTGCAGATTTCTTCCGGGAGCTGCTGGCCGGGGCAGAGCGGTCCCTCCAGGCCATGTTCACCCGGTCCTACGGGCGGCTCTATGCCCAGCATGCCCGCCTCTTCCAGGGCCTCTTCGCTGAGCTGCACCGGCACCTGCAGGGATCACGCCCCGGACTAGACGAGGCCCTGGGCGACTTCTGGGCCCGGCTCCTGGAGCGGATGCTGCCCCTCCTCAACCCCCAGTACAGCTTCCCCGAGGGCTACCTGGACTGCGTGGGGCGGCAGGTGGAGGGGCTCCGGGCTTTTGGGGAGAGCCCCCGCCAGCTCCGGATCCAAGTGAGCCCCCCCGCCGCCCCCCGCCCGAGGCCTCATTCGGACCGGTGGCTGGGCTGCCTACTGGCCACAGCAGCGCCTTCTTAAACCCCGAGCCCGGGGGTCGCGGCTCCCCCCCCTTCCCCACGTCATGGACCCCCCATTGTTTCACACAACCCCCCTCCCCCGCATGTATGGGGCTTCTTCCCATCAGTCTGCCCGTTCCTCCAAGCATTGCAGCCCATCGGGGAGAACCCGAGCGAGGCTAGTTTGGGCGGAAGGCTGAGGACAAAGGGAAGGGAAAGTGGGACGGCAGAGGATTAGGGAGACTCTCCCTGCGAAATTCTGGAGCAGAGCCCCCAAAGATCTGTGCAGGACTGGAGGCCTGGGGGGGGGGCAGAGAGAGGTACCCCTGTGCAGCAGACGAAGCCTTTCAGACCCAGAGGGAGCCTCTGGGATCCGCTCCAGGGGATTTGCATTAGATTTGTGGTTGCCGCAGGCTCCCCGTCCCTCCTCTTGCATTCAGATCAAGCCTCTCTTGAATGAGCCCCAGCCCAGCTTCAGGGCAGTGACCCCTCTGGGTCTGCCCCTCTCCCTTCTGCTGCCATGGCTGCAGGTCCATCATTTTGGCACAGTGTTTGGTTTCTGGAGGCTTCACTCCAGTTCCCGCACTAGTTTTGAGGGTTGGATGGGGATGGATGCACATGTGTCCATGACCCAGGCCATGGGTTGCAAAGCAAAACCACGTTTCATTCCCCCCCCCCCCCACTAGGGCCAGAGATGCATCTTTTGCGGAGGGGGAGGAAGTGGTGCCCCCCCATGCCACTTACTCTCATCTATCCCCCCTCCCCCCACAGGTGACTCGGGCCTTTATTGCGGCTCGGACCTTTGTGCAGGGCCTGGCAGCTGGACGTGACATCGTTGCCCAGGCCATCAAGGTGAGAACTAGCAGCCCACAGACAAGATGGGGTCCATGAGGCCTTTGGATCCAAGCTGTAGCTTCTCGGTTTCAAGGGGGGGGTAGTGTTAGCAGCCAGGAGAAAGGGAGGAAAAGGGATGGCAGTGAGAGAAGCTGGAGGGAGAAAGAGAGGAAGGTAAAGAAGAGAGATGGAGGAGGGCAGCGCAAGGGGCCCCCATTTGCTGCCAGGATGCCACCCCTCTTCTAGAGGTTATGTTCCAGGGCAAGAAACTCCTGGTGTTCCAAGCAGAGGCCACTGCAGAGTGCTCTGGGCAACGCTTGGAAGGGAAGCAGAGTCAGAGAGGCCTCTGGGAGCAAGGAGGGCAAGGCAGCCCAGTTTCCCCTTGGAAGCAATGCAACAGCCAGAGTGAAAGGTGGTTATTCTGCCCCTCCTTCGGATGTCTGCTTCGTTCTCTCCTTTTGGGGGGAACAGAAATATATTTTTCCAGGAAGTTTTGATCAGCTGTTTTATATTTTAGGCCGTTTTCTTACTTTTTAAAGAAAAGTACTTCGAAATTTCTTAATGGGATCCTGCATGGTTTGAGCATTGGACTATGACTCCAGAGACCAGGGGCTGAAAATCAGTGGCTGGCCTTGGGCAATAAGTCACACTCTCTCATCCTCAGAGGATGGCAATGGCAAATCCCACTGAAGAAGTTTGCCAAGAAAAGTCCGTGATAATATGTTTGCCTTACAG
The DNA here is from genome assembly GCA_023333645.1 of Sceloporus occidentalis. Lineage (NCBI taxonomy): Eukaryota > Metazoa > Chordata > Lepidosauria > Squamata > Phrynosomatidae > Sceloporus > Sceloporus occidentalis. The sequence goes on from JALMGF010000265.1 coordinate 201,110, forward strand.
TTGCCAACAGCTGGATAGGACTTGAAGGCACACAACAACTTAGGAAGTACCTTTTTTCTCAGAGAAGGGACTAAAAAGTAACAAGTACTGTAATGACTGCTTAAGATCGTGAGAGGCTAAGAGAGGCATTCTGTTTGGGGTTATTGCATTAAATCCCATAATACCCAATTGTTTTGTAAAGCTCACTTCCCACTTGTGGGTTCTGAGCAGGTTCCCTGCCCGCCTGCCCTGCAGACCTTCCTCCCTAACCCTAACCCTAACCCTGCCCCTGCCTCCTGTGCAGAGGAAGCGGTGGAGGGGAGGGGTACTCTCCGGTCCTGGCTGGCTTTGGCCAGGCCCCTCAGCTGTGGCTGGCCCTCTGGCCAAGGGGTCTGGACCTTAGGAGGACCTGGGGCGGGGAGGGACCTCTCTCCTCCACCACCTTCCTCCTCTCTGGCTCAGTTGAGCCCCTGACTCTCTCCTAACTTCTCTCCTTCCCCGCATCCCCCCCCTGCAGCTCTTTCCCAGTGGGGAGTGCCGCCGTGCCCTCACGCGCCTCTTCTACTGCCCACTCTGTCGGGGGACCCCAACCCTCAAACCCTGCAATGGGTTCTGCCTCAACGTCATGAAGGGCTGCCTGGCCAACACCATCGAGATGGACAATGCATGGGGACGCTTCTTGGGTGAGACCTGGGGGAGCAGGCCCCTTGGATGGGGTCAAAGGTCAACACTAAATGACACTCCCAGCAGGAGAAATTGGTGCCCCAGCTGGGCATTTGCTCGTGTTGGCAGCTGCCATGGGGCAGGAGCAGTGGGCCCAAGTTCTGATCTCTGTCCAGATATGAAGGCTGCTGCCAGGTGGCCAGGGGCCAGTCTCTCCCTCTTGCCAGAGAGCATGCAAGGGGCCCAAGGCCAGCCATGCCTCCCCTCCAAATGTCCTGGGTGGAAAGTGGGGAGGGGTCTTGGATCTGACCTATTCATGCAAGTTGCAGTTGCAGCTCAGAGATTGCAGATTACATGTGTGGCATCTCACACACCTTCCTCCAGTATAACTATCTCTTCTTCTTTCCTTTTTTCTAAGATGCATTAACTCAACTTGCAGAGCGCCTCGGGGGTCCCTTTAACTTTGAGCTGGCAGCTGACTCTATTGGTGTGAAAATTTCTGAGGCCATCATGTATCTGCAGGAGCACAGTGTAGCCACCTCAGCCAAGGTGGGTGTTGGGAAGCAGTGGGTTCCAGGTTTGGAAAGAGTGTTCTGGCTTTAATAACAGCTGGCACGAAGAGAGGAGATGACATTTTTTGTGGAGCAAACAAGCCCTTCCTTCCTTCCTTCCTTCCTTCCTTCCTTCCTTCCTTCCTTCCTTCCTTTTGCACAGAGGAAGGAAGGCTGCTTGTCTTGGAAAGCAGGGCAAAGCCCAAGGAAGGGCTCACTGCAGCTGAGAAACCCTGCATCCTGGCTGTGGGGCTGTCCTAAGTCATTTTGCTGCCTGAGCTGTCACCCTCCCATGCAGGGAAGCCATGTGCACTGAACATGACTATTGGCTGTGGATTAGGGAGCTGTCAGCTTAGCTGACAAGGGCAGCCATCTTTGGGGGTGGAGAAGAAGCTATGGGGCACATCTCACAGCGTCTGTGGCTGTCCTGAGGAACTTGCCTCGCCGTGCCCAGTGCAGTCCTGCCCAGTGCAGTCCTGCCCATGGTTCCTGCCTTCAGGCTGTGCTTTGCCAGAAGAGGCAACAGTGACCTTGCTTATGAGTGGCAGCGTTTGGCACTCTTTCAGGCTGGTCCTCCTCAGGAGCATTAATTCCTGGCTGGAAATGCAGACTTGGGCCTGGTGCTCTTGCTGTTCCTTTGCTTCTGATGTCACCTCAGGTGTTCCAGAGCTGTGGCAGCCCTCGCCCTGCCCCTGCCCGCTCCCGCCGTGCGCCACGTGAGATCCCACGCCGCTTCCGCACTTTCTCACCCGAGGAGAAGCCCACCACAGCAGCAGGAACCAACCTGGACAGGCTGGTAGGGGCTTCTATCCACTCTGCCCCACTGCCATGGAGAGATTTTCAGACCCCTCCCAGGCTTCTGCTTCTCACTTTGGTTGCGCCCTTCCACTTTACATAGGAACATACTTTGTCTTTTCTGGAGAGGGCAGGTGGTGAAATGACACAGTACATAAACATCTCCTGTGTCCCCTCATGGCTTTCTCAATGTGGGGGCTGGGCAGCTTGGAGGGGGAGATCTCTTGCAATAAATCACCATTGTGATGGGGGCAGAGACCAATGCTTCTCAGGTGAAGACAAGCCAGGGGGGAAGGAGTGATCCTGCTCTGCCTACACCTAGTAAACCATGTGCCTTTCCTCCCTCTGGTAGTACAAGTGACCTGCTGCTCCTGCTTTCTGCCTTTGGGTCTTACCAGGCAGAGAAGGTGCTGGTGGGGATTTGGAGGGGGAGGAAGTCGGGGGGGGGGGGGGGGCTTCGTCTTTGAGAAAGGGAGAGAGGAGCTGCTTACTCATCATGCTCTTGCCCTAGGTTTTAGATGTCAAGGAGAAGTTGCGCCTGATGAGGCGCTTCTGGGTGCTGCTCCCCCACACTCTCTGCAGCGATGAGAAAGTGGCTGCTGATGTCACCAATGAGGATGGCTGCTGGAACGGTCAGGCAAGGGGAAGGTAAGCTGGGGCAGGGGCAAGGCAGGGGGACAGGAAGGATTTGGGCAGGGAGGCAGGGGGCTCTTGGGGTCCAAAAGAGGGGGGAACGCAGGGAAACTCCCCTCCAGAAGAGCAATCGATTTAGAGTGAGTGAGCACATGCAGAGCTCCAAAGGAAGTGCATAGCATGTCATGGAGGGCATGGGGTGGTGGTGGTGGGGGTGGACAGGAGAGGGAGACGAGGCTGGACCAAGAAGCATGGGAGGCACCTCCCCTCTGCATCCCTCATGGCAGCCTTTTGCAAGGCACGTGTATCTATGTTGTCTTTGCCTGTGTGTCTGTTCCCATCCACATTTGACCCACTTCCTCCTGTGATAACCCCTCAGGTACCTCCCCGATGTGACGGGGGACGGGCTAGTGAACCAGATCAATAACCCCGAGGTGGAGGTGGATATTTCCCGCCCAGACCTGCCCACCCGCCAACAGATCCTTGCCTTGCGCGTGGCTACCTCTCGCCTGGTGGGGGCTTGCAATGGGCAGGATGTTGATTTCCAAGATACAGGTGAGGCTCTTCTCCCTGCACGGTCCCATCTTCAGCCTCCAGGGCCTCTTTTGGTGGAGCCAAAGGATCGCTCTGGTACTCCCCTCAGCAATGCCATGTGCCCTGAGGCACATAAGGGGGGGTCCCAACACTCAACCCTCTCCCCCCCCCCCTTTCTTTTCCAGATGAGGATGGTGGCAGCGGATCTGGTGCTGAGTACAAGGAAGACCATCCTGCACCTCCAGGGTCAGGAGGAGTGAGTGCAGGGGGGGTCCTGCTGGGGGTGTCCCACCCGTCTCCTGATGTCCAGGTCCCCCGTAGAGACCGTCCTGGCAAGGGCTCTTCCTCCCGGCAGAACCAGAGTGGGGGGAGGGCCAGAAGTGGGGCTAGGCCCTCCCTCCCCACAGCCCTGAGCCCCCTGATGCTCCTGCTGTTCCTTTCTCTGGAGGGTTGGTGACAGAGGGGCTTCCTGCTTAGGGCATCAGCCGCCCCCCTCCGCGAGGGGAAACCTTTATTTTCATCTGATCAGAGGGGAGCTGGAAGAGTCCCCTTCCTTCATGAACACTTGACTGAGTGGGAGTGGGAAAGGGATGGGGAATTCAGTTCCATAGGGATGAAAATGTGGGGCTGGTTCAATGAGTGGGAGAGGGAAAGGGTTTCCAGGGGGTGGGAGAGAGGGGCCACAAGGGCCTTGAAATGAGTCCTTTGAGAAATGTATAGAATGAGGTCCCCACCCTCGTTTTTTGCTAAGGGGTGGTGGGTAGGGCTTTTTGAATATTGAAAAAATTAAAAAACCAAAGGTTTTCCTGGGATGGTGGGGAGAAAGACCTTTCCAAGTTTGGTGGCCATCCTCTTCATGAAGCAGTGTGTGTATGCGTGCGTGCGCGCGCATATGGGTGGGCAAAAGGGCAAGAGCCCTTTCCCCATCCTCTTGTACCCAACTTGAAGGGATTCTGGCAGCCATTAGTAGAACAAGTAGAAGCTGTGGGGTCTCGCCTCGCAATTTGGACAGAACCAGTCTCTGTCCTCAAAAGCCTCTTGCATACACAGATATACTCCCCCACCTCAAAGATGGGAGGATGGGAAGGGGTCAGCGAGGTGTTATTTCTCTGGATAGGCATCTGAACAAGCAAGAAGTGATTTGCTGGGCCACCGCTTTTAGCACAAAGGAGTCTCAGTGGTTTTCTCAGTAATACTTATGTTCTGGATTACTCCCCCCCCCTTAAATTATGGAATAAAAGATTTAATTTATTAATTTCCACATGCCATCTTGGTTCCTTGAGCTCTGGGTCAGGAAGTGGCAGAGGCCATTCTTTTTGCCTGCTTTTTCTTCAGGAAGGACGGTGGGGGGGGGGGGTGTTTGACCTCTGGCCATGGGGCCTTTCCTGCTACTGCCACTGGTTCCTTGGAGTCCCGGCCGCCACTGAATGGAAGGAGGCTACCCCTCTGCCTCCTTGGCCTGCACAGTTTGCCCAGCTCCTGAAAGGGCTCAAGGAATGCCTCTCCCCTCTCCCCAGCGCTCACTGCAAATAATGTGCAATGCTGTATATAGTCATTGAAAAGAGATTCTACCTCAACCTTAGGAGGGACTTCCTAATATGAACATACTCCCTCACAGAGTGGCGGAATCTCCTTCTTTGGAGGTCTATTGGATGGCCATCTGTCCCAGGGAGGGATTTGATTGTGAGTCCTGCATGGCAGGGGTTGGCCTGGACAGGCTTTGAGGTCTCTTCCAACCATGATTCTGTGATTCTATGGCCTGTTACAGACAGGCCAAAATAAAGCTGCTTCGAGTCACTTTGGAGGTATGGTATTTCAATGATGCATGCGTCCTGAGTCCAAAAGCCACACAGAAGCCACGCTCCAGTCCTAAGGACTGGAGTGCAGCTTTGGTGTGGCTTTTGGACTCTTAGGACTCATGCATCATTGAAATACCATACCTCCAAAGTGACTCGAAGCAGCTTTATTTTGGCCTGTCTGTAACAGGCCTATGATTATAAGGCTGCATTTATCCAAGTTCCCCACATGCTGTGGCTTTTGTAACGTGAAGCTGGCCAGGTGGCCAGTGGACAAGAGACCAGAAGCCACAGGGATGCTTGCTTGCCACAAGTATGAGGAGGAGGGTTCGAAGAGAGGGGGCAGTACAGGGGAGAGGTTTTATATAGTGTGCCTTTTAGCCTGAAGCCCTTGTGATCTTTCATGTGTCCCATCTCTAACCTTACTTGTTATGCATTACATTCCTGTCCCACTTTTCCTCTGGGTATAAAGTAATAATACATACAGTAGTCGCTAAATCAGTAAAGACTAAAAGAGCTTAACTGACCTTTGGGTCCACATCGTTTCTAAAACCTGTGATTCCAACCCATGTGGTTAGTGGCCTTGGTGGTGCATGGCTTTAAGGGCCCCCCATAGCTGTAAAGGTGCTAAAGGTCCATAAAGCTGTATGGTCCTGTGGATTAAGGGCCCACTGAACCAGGTGATAGCATCCCAGGGGGGCTATGAGCAAAGGGGGTTAGGTCCTGAATGGGTTAAGGGCCCCCCAGAGTGTTGAGCTAATGAGGTCTATGGGCCCCTGGTGGTCCAAGACTCTGGAGGACAAACCAACAGGTCATGGGCCCCAGGGGGTCCAACATCATGGGAGTAAAGGCACAGAGAGCAAGGGCCTGGAGCATTAATGGCCTAGAGCTGCGGTTCCCAACCTTTGTTGGGCCGTGACCCCCATTGGGAACGAAAGTCCCGCCTGAGGCCTTCCTGATTGGTTGGGAGGCTAGGAAGGGGCGGGACTTTAGGCCGCCTACAAGTCCCAGCGGGCTTTGCGGGCGGAAGTCCCACCCCTTCCCGGCCTCCCAACCAATTAGGGAGACCGCAGAGGGAAAAGGGGCGGGACATCCAGTTGCAAAGCCCATTGGGGCTTGCAGTCCCATCCCCTTCGCGGTTCCCTGGCAGCCCCAGGGAGAAGAGGAGGAGGCGGCCCTCCGTCCCTTCCTCCTCGCGGGTGCCTGCACCCACAGGAAGGACGGAGAGGAAGAGGAGACTCCCACCCGTCCCTTCCTCCTTGGGGATCAAGCACCTGCCCGAAGGAAGGGAGAGGAGGAGGCGGCCCCCACCCATCCCTTCCTCCTTGGAGGTGGCTGCACCCGTGGGAAGGAAGGGAGAGGAGGCGGCCCCCACCCGTTCCTTCCCCCTCGGGGGAGCAAGCACCTGCCCGAAGGAAGGGAGAGGAGGAGGCGGCCCCCACCCATCTCTTCCTCCTCGCGGGTGGCTGCACCCGCGAGAAGGAAGGAGAGGGGGTGGAGGCCCCCACCCGTCCCTCCTCGGGGGAGCAAGCATCCGCGGTAAGGAAGGAGAGGAGGAGGTGGCCCCCACCCATCCCTTCCTCCTCGCGGGTGGCTGCACCCACAGCAAGGAAGGGACAGGAGCAGGCGGCCCCGACCCGTCCCTTCCTCCTCAGGGGAGCAAGCACCCGCGGCAAGGAAGGGACAGGAGGAGGGATCCCCTGCCCTTTTTTCATTGTGCCAGCACGGGCACTCACAGGGAGAAAGGGAAAGGAGGGAGCCCCGCCCCCTTCCCCTTTTCCCCACCGATGCCTGTTCCAGCGCCGGCACCCATGGGGAGGAGGGGGGAGGCAGGGGGATTCCCAACCTGGCGACCCCTGAGAAGAGGTGGCGCGACCCCCAAAGGGGTCGCAACGCCCAGGTTGGGAACCCCTGGCCTAGAGCCCCAACGATTGTGGGCTTAAGGGGCCAAGGACACAGTAGCTAGTGGCCAAGGGATCAAGGGACCCTAATGGTGCAGGGCCCAGGGGGCCAGGGCTCCCTGTGGCCCAAAGCTGAAGGGGGTCCCCATGGCTGTGTTAAATGTGTTAAAGGCACCCCTGGGTCTATTGGGGCTGGAAGGCAAGGAATCAGAGGGCTAATGGCCCAGGGGCCCAAAGACCTTGAGAGTAGGGGCCCAGGCAGAAATGGGAAATGCAGTTAGGGCCCATGTGGATTGAGGGTCCACAGGGGGCCCACAGCAAATCTCACAGCCATTGGCAATAATAACCTTTGAGAACTCCTGGAGAACAGGAGAAATCCCAGCAGACTGGAGGAGGGCAAACGTCGTCTCCATCTTCAAAAAGGGGGGAAAGGAGGATCCCAACAATCATCGTCCAGTTAGTCTGACATCAATCCCATGAAAAATTCTGGAGCAGATCATTAAACAGAGAGTCTGTGAACATCTAGAAGACAATGCCATCATCACAAAAAGTCAACATGGGTTTCAGAGAAAGAAGTCATGCCAGACAAACCTTATCTCCTTCTTTGATAAGATGACCAGCTTGAAAGATGAAGGGAATGCTGTGGATGCAGTATATCTTCTTCTTCTTCTTCTTCTTATTATTATTATTATTATTATTATTAACCTTTATTTATGAAGTGCTGTAAATTTACACAGCGCTATACATACAATCTTTTTAATTAGACAGTTTCCTGCCCCCAGGCTTACAATCTAAAAAGACATGACACAGAAGGAGAAGGGAAAGGTGGAGCGAAAGGGTAAGAGGTCCAGCAGTTCCTCTCTACCTCCGAGGCCTGGACCAAGGCAGATGGACTGGAGGGAGGGCTTGGCTTCATAATGGATGGTTAATCTTCTTCCAGGGAGGCCTGTTAGAGCTAGCCTGCTTCACTAGTAGGATAATACATATAAAATACATAGCAGTACAGGAAATGGTTCAATGAAACAGGCAACAAAAGAACATCCAGTAGCAAATGATAATCACGCAATGCCTAGGAATGCTTCTGTGAACAGGACGGTCTTCAACTCCATTTTGAAGCTGGTGAATGAAGTGATGAGGGCCCTTGTGTCTCGCCTGGGAAGAAGGTTCCAGGAGTGAGGGGCAGCAAAGGAAAAGGTATGGATCCTGGATGGAGCAGAGGAAATCCTGGGCTGAGACAGCAGACCCTGACTACCAGAACGGAGGGAACAACAGAGTGGGAAGGAGAGGAGAAAGAAGGTCTGATAAGTAAGGAGGGGCCAGTCCATGGAGGGCTTTAAATGTTGACAGGAGGAGCTTGTACTGAATGCGGAAAGGGAGGGGGAGCCAGTGAAGGGATGCCAACACAGGAGAGATGTGGTCAGAGCGGTGGGCGGAAGTGATAATGCATGCAGCTGAATTCTGGACAGAGATTAAAGGATGGAGGTGAGAAAGAGGAAGCCCAGCCAAGAGGACGTTACAGGAATCCAGTCGTGAGATCACTAGGGCATGGACCAGGATCTTGGCAGAAGAGGCGGAGAGATATGGTCGGATTTTGGCAATCTACAAGCCTTGGCTGTGGTCTGGATCTGAGGGATACATGACAGAGAAGAGTCAAAGATAAAACCGAGACTGCGGGTTTGCTGGACTGGTTGAATGGAAATGTTGCCCACAGAGACAGAAAAGGAGAGTTGAAGGGTGGGCTTAGGAGGAAAGACAAGAAGCTCCGTCTTGGACATGTTGAGCTTCAAATGCCGATGACGCATCCACTGCGAGACAGCTGCGAGACAAGACGAAACTTGCTATTCAAGCCTTGGAGAAAGGTCAGGGGTGGAAAGATACAGCTGGGTGTCATCGGCATAGAGATGGTAGGAAAAGCCAAGAGCGCTGATGAGTTTTCCTAAGGACAGTGTGTAGAGAGAAAACAGAAGGGGACCCAGAACAGAGCCCTGGGGACCTCCAACAGAGAAGGGAACAGAGGATGAAGTCTGACCACTAGTGACCACTGCAAAAGATCTGCCAGACAAGTAAGATCGAAACCAGTCAAGAACACAGTCTGAGAACCCAAGGTCAGAGAGTATGTCAATTAGGAGACAGTGATCAATGGTGTCAAAGGCTGCAGACAGATTGAGAAGGATGAGAACAGAATAAAGGCCATTAGCCTTGGCCAGTAAAAGGTCATTGGAGATCTTAGTGAGAACAAGTTGCAGGTTTGGAAGAGTTTAGAAGTGTAGAGAGTTCATCCAAAGAAGCAGGAGGAAACGCAGAAAATTTGTTAGGCGAGGGCGATAGAAGATTAAGAGCAGAAGAAGAATCGGGGGGGGGACTATCTCAGAGCAAATAGTGGTGATCTTTGAGATGAAGTAATTAGCAAAGTCATTGGGAGAGAATGATGAAGAGACAGGAGGAGAGGGAGGTTTAAGCAAAGTGTTGAAGGTGGAGAACAAACACTGCAGACACCTCTCATTGGCGGAGATCAATGATTTGTAATCATTCTGTTTTGCCATAGAGAGGGCGCGTGAGAAGGATGAAAGAACAAATTTGAAATGGATAAAATCTTGGGTTCAGTCCCCCTTGATATTCTTGTAAACAAGCTTGTAAAATGTGGGCTAGACAAAGTAACTGTTACATGGATTTGTAATTGGTTGACCAGCCGAACCCAAAGGATGGTCAGCCATGGCTCCTTTTCATCCTGGAGAGAGGTGACCAGTGGGGTGTCCAGTGAGGCTCTGTCCTCGGCCCAGGGCTATTCAACATCTTTATCAATGACTTGGAGGACAGAATTGGGGGCATACTTATCAAATTTGCAGATGACATCAAATTAGGAGGAGTAGCTAAGACTCCAGAGGACAGGATCAACATTCAAAATGACCTGAATAAACTAGGAAGTTGGGCCAAAGCTAACAGAATGAAATTCAACACGGAGAAATGTAAGGTACTGCACTTAGGGCAGAAAAATAAAATGCACAGATATAGGATTATGGGGACACCTGGATTAAAGAGACTACATGTGAAAGGGATCTTGGAGTCCAAGTAGACCACAAATTGAACATGAGTCAACAGTGCCATGCGGCAGCTGGCAAGGCCAATGCGATTTTAGGCTGCATCAGTAAAAGTATAGTGTCTAGATCGAGAGAAGTAATAGTGCCACTCTATTCTGCTTTGGTCAGGCCCCACCTGGAATAATATTGTCTCCAGTTCTGGGCCCCACAATTCAAAAAGGACATTGAGAAACTGGAGCGTGTCCAAAGGAGAGCGACTAAAATGGTGAAAGGTTTGGAAACCATGAATCCCTATGAGGAAGGACTTAGGGAGCAGGAAATGTTTAGTCTGGAGAAGAGAAGGCTACGAGGTGATATGATAGCCCTATTTAAGTATTTGAAGGGATGTCACATCGAGGAGGGAGCAAGCTTGTTTTCTGCTGCTCCAGAGAACAGGACCCGGAGCAATGGATGGAAGCTAAAGGAGATACCACCTCAACATTAGGAGGAACTTCCTTAGAGTAAGGGCTGTTTGACAGAGGAACCCACTCCTTCCTTGGAGATTGTGGTGGAGTCTCCTTCCTTGGAGGTCTTTAAACAGAGGCTGGATGGCAATCTGTCAATGGGGATGCTTTGATTTGGATTTCCTGCATGGCAGAAGAAGGGGATTGGACTAGATGGCCCTTGCGGTCTCTTCCAGCTCTATGATTCTATGATTCTATGGTTTGCAGCTAGGGTTGCCATAAGTCAGGACCTCCAAACCGGGACAAATGTAGGACAACATTTTCAAATGTAGGACACTTTTATAAAAATGGAGGACACAAAATTGTTTTTAAATATATATATAGGGTTAGATAGAAGGGGTAAAATAGGGGGGGTTGAGAAAGGGGGGCTATAGAAGGAGGGCTAGATGGGGTACCTAGAGGGGGTTAGGGTTAGATAAAGAGGAGTAAGGTAGAGAGGGCTTAGAGGGGGGCTTAGAAGAGACTTAAATAAGGGAGTTAGATAGAGGGGGGTTAGAGAGGGCTTAGATAGAGGGGGTTTGGTGGGCTTAAATTCTAAAGCACCAGAGTTGTTCTCTCTTCAGGGCTCTCAGACTACATACACACTGCAGAAATAACCCAGTCTGACAGTACTTTAACTGCCCTGGCTCAATGCTATGGAATTCTGGGAAATGTAGTTTGTTGTGGCTCCAGAGCAGAGCTCTGCTTGTTCAGTGCCAGGAGCTGATCTGCCTGTGTAATTTGGCTATCTGTGAATTTCACAAACCACTCAGATTCCCAGTGATTGTGCGGTATATAAATAAATCCTATTATTATTATTATTATTATTATTATTATTATTATTATTATATAAGGGGGTTAGCAGTGGTTCCCAAACTGTGTCCTTTAAGAGATTTTAGATTTCAACTCCCAGAAGCCTCAGACATGTTACTCAATAGTCTTAGATTCTGGGAGCTGAAGTCCAAAATTACTTCAAGAGCACAGTTTGGGGATCACTGGGTTAGAGAGAGGGGGGAGTAGATAGAGAGGGGTTTGAAGGGGGTTTAGATGGAGAGAAGGAGGTAGATAGAAGGGGGTTAGAGAGGGCTCAGTTAAAGTGGGGTAACGGGGAGAAGGAGTCAGAGAGAGGGTTAGAAAGGAGAGGGGTGTGTGTTTGGGGGGGCTTGGGGAGGGGGCTTCCAATGTCCGATGGGGGCGATCCTGGGGGGAGCCTGGGGCCCAGGAGGGGCCTGGAAGGTGCCCTCTTGCCTCTCCCGGGTGCCAGCCCCTTCCTCCTCTTCTGAGCCTTGCCGAGGCTCTTCCTCCTCTTCCTCTCCGAAGGCTGGGTCCCTGAGGCGCCACTCCCCTTTAGTGAGGCAGCTCTCCTGGCGCTTCAGAGCCCCTTCCTTGCAAGAGCAGCAGCAGGAGGAGGAGGAGGAGGAGGAGGGCTGGGGGGCAGGGGTTCCAGGAAAGGACCCTTTCCTTCCCCAGGCCGGTCTGCCCCAGAGCCCAGCAGGGCCCTTTCTTCCCCTCTCCCAGCGGCCTGCCTGGACGGGCAGGGGCCACTGCTGCTGCCCACCTGCCTGGTCCTGCTCCTCCTCTTGGCACCTTGTTGCCCTGCCTGACTAAGCCTGCTCCTTGGGAGGGCTGGCCAAGAGGGGCAAGGCAGAGCAGCAGAGCCCTGGCTGTTGCGCTCATCACAATATAGGGATGCAGTAGGGCCAGGAGCCGGGCAGCCACCTGAGGGCCTGACGGGACCGGGAACGCCCCCTAGAAAGCGGGGGAGTCACGCCTCCCACTGGGTTATGGCAACCCTATTTACAGCATTCATGGTTTACATAAGTCTTGCATGACTTAATGCTTGATTTTTGTCTCAGGGTTGAATATCAAGTTGCTATTATTTATTGAACTACTAGTGACAGGTCTCCCAAGACCTAATGTTTACTTGTGTGTGTGCCTTATACTTGCACAGGTTAAGTGCTTCTTATTGAGGTACCAAAAATTGACTGACACAGTTCTTTGGTTCTAAACTTTTATTTTTTTTTAATTGTTATTTTTAATTTTCCACATAGAACAAAACATTTCACACATTACACATTGGACAATAAACCACCCCCATACACAAACGTCATTATTAAAACTACATATAACATAAATTGAGCTTCCTAATACTACTTGAGGCTTGTTCTGAAGTTTTTCTTCCATCTTGTTTTATCTTGAAGTGTTCTCCTTCTTAGTTCCTTCACCTGGATCTGTCCTTATGTTGTATTGAGTCCAAAAAAAAATTTCATTGTTAATATACTTCGCTTTACCTAGAAATATACATCTATAGAGTAGCTCTATACCGCATACCATCCTTCTTATACATAACATTCTGCCATCAAGAATTTAAAATATTTTAATAAAAGAGCGTTTTATGTAACCAAGATTAGGCGCTATTATATAATTCAAATCCATTTATGTCTTTTTAGTTATCAATACCTTATTCCATCTTATCTCTAAAAGCTTATAAAATTCCTTCCATTCTTGATATACACATTCCTCAGTTTTATCTCTCATCCAACATGTTAACTTATCCATCTCAGCCATTTCATACAGTTTACAAAGCCATTTGTCTATAGATGGAGCTTGTGGTTTTTTCCAAAATTTTGCAGGTTCTAAACTTTTATTGTGGTAATAAACATAGTTTGTTTGAACCTTACTTGGGTCTCATGAGACTCCTTCCGCCGCTGACCAAAGCTTGTCAGTCTCAACCCATTTGTATGATTCGCAGAGACCAGGAAGAAGGACAGGTTGCCTTCCTTTAAAGGTATTTCTTCGAGTGGTCATCTGCGAATACATACAAATCCCACCCGTCCTCCCCTCAGTGTCCTGCTCTTCATTGGCTCATTCTCATGTCGCTCACACGGCCTCAATTTCGGAACTGGGGAAAGAGCAGGAACGCAGGGGGCTTTATAAGGGATGGGTGGAGCTGCCGCCAAAAAGTTGCTAAGAGTTGCAAAGTAAACTTTGCCCAGTGATTCCAGAAGTTTCCGAGCAGCACTGCGCAGGCGCAGTGAAACCCATTTGTATGATTCGCAGATGACCACTCGAAGAAACACCGTTACAGGTAAGCAACCTGTCCTTCCCGTCCCTATCTCAGCATATAACAATTTTTTAATATATCTTTATATCTCTGTAGGAATGTATATGTGTATAAAGCTGTGTTTATTAAACCACACAATAAAGACCTTTGAACCAAAACTGTTTGATGTACTTAGTACTTCAATAAATAGTACTTTAAGTCATCAACAACAAAAAGATCACATTATGAAACACGTTCAAGTCATAAGGCACATTTTTTAACATATTAAATCATGAAGGACTTGTGTAAACTATGTCAAACTTGTGTAAACCATGCCAATTCTGGCAATTAAAACATTCACTGTTGACAGCTTGTAAACAAATAAAAATGCAATGCAAAACCAATGTAAATCCAAAACCAACACTGCTCTCCCAAAAGCTGCGTCCCGTTTGTCCCTTGTGTCCAGCCTACAATGTTTGATGAAAGTCAAGGGCTGAGATCAAGCAGCAGCCTTGCAGAAATCCTCCAAGGGACCCCAGTCAAAAGGCGAAGTATGTCGCTGCCGCCCGCGTTGCGTGGGACCGGACCCTGGCCGGGAGAGGCCTGCCCACAGTTCAGAGCAGAGGTGGAGGGTACCAGCCACCCATTTGGAAAGCCTCTGCACAGTCACAGGCAGCCCCTTTTTTGGTTCCAAGTAGCATGGGAACAGTCTTGCAGAACGGCTTGAAGCCGCAGTTCTGTCCCGCTATTTTCCCACGGTCCCCGGCACCCGCGGGAAAGCAGGGGGTGTCCCGCTCCCCTCTTGCTATTTTCCCACGGTCCCCGGCACCCGCAGGAAAGCAGGGGGGTGTCCCACTCCCCCTCCCGCTATTTTCCCAAGGTCCCCGGCAGCCGCGGGAAAGCAGGGGGTGTCCCGTTCCCCCTCCCACTATTTTCCTATGGTCCCCGGCACCCGCGGGAAAGCAGGGGGTGTCCCGCTCCCCCTCCCGCTATTTTCCCACGGTCCCCGGCACCCGTGGGAAAGCAGGGGGGTGTCCCGCTCCCCCTCCCGCTATTTTCCCACGGTCCCCGGCACCCGTGGGAAAGCAGGGGGTGTCCCGCTCCCCTTCCCGCTATTTTCCCACGGTCCCCGGCACCCGCGGGAAAGCAGGGGGTGTCCCGCTCCCCCTCCCGCTATTTTCCCAAGGTTCCCGGCAGCCGCGGGAAAGCAGGGGGTGTCCCGTTCCCCCTCCCGCTATTTTCCCACGGTCCCCGGCAGCCGCGGGAAAGCAGGGAGTGTCCCGCTCCCCCTCCCGCTATTTTCCCACGGTCTCCGGCACACGCGGGAAAGCAGGGGGGTATCCCCTCCCCCTCCCGCTATTTTCCCACAGTCCCCGGCAGCTGCGGGAAAGCAGGGGGTGTCCCGTTCCCCCTCCCGCTATTTTCCCACGGTCCCCGGCACCCGCGGGAAAGCAGGGGGTGTCCCGCTCCCCCTCCCGCTATTTTCCCACGGTCCCCGGCACATGCGGGAAAGCAGGGGGTGTCCCGCTCCCCCTCCCGCTATTTTCCCACGGTCCCCGGCACCCGCGGGAAAGCAGGGGATGTCCCGCTCCCCTCCCGCTATTTTCCCACGGTCCCCGGAACCCGCGGGAAAGCAGGGGATGTCCCGCTCCCCTCCCGCTATTTTCCCACGGTCCCCGGAACCTGCGGGAAAGCAGGGGGGTCCCGCTCCCCCTCCCGCTATTTTCCCACGGTCCCCGGCACCCGCGGGAAAGCAGGGGGTGTACCGCTCCACCTCCCGCTATTTTCCCACGGTCCCCGGCACCCGCGGGAAAGCAGGGGGGGTGTCCCGCTCCCCCTCCCGCTATTTTCCCACGGTCCCCGGCACCTGCGGGAAAGCAGGGGGGTGTCCCGCTCCCCCTTCCGCTATTTTCCCACGGTCCCCGGCACCCGCGGGAAAGCAGGGGGGTGTCCCGCTCCCCCTCCCGCTATTTTCCCACGGTCCCTGGCACCTGTGGGAAAGCAGGGGGGTGTCCCGCTCCCCCTCCCGCTATTTTCCCACGGTCACTGGCACCCTCGGGAAAGCAGGGGGGTGTCCCGTTCCCCCTACCGCTATTTTCCCACGGCCCCGGCACCCGTGGGAAAGCAGGGGGGTGTCTCGCTCCCCCTCCCCCTATTTTCCCACGGTCCCCGGCACCTGCGGGAAAGCAGGGTGGGTGTCCGGCTCCCCCTCCCCCTATTTTCCCACGGTACCCGGCACCGGTGGGAAACCAGGGGGGTGTCCCGCTCCCCCTCCCGCTATTTTCCCACGGTCCCCGGCACCCGCGGGAAATCAGGTGGGGTGTCCCGCTCCCCCTCCCCCTATTTTCCCATGGTCCCCGGCACCCGCGGGAAAGCAGGGGGCGTCCCGCTCCCCCTACCGCTATTTTTCCACGGTCCCCGGAACCCGCGGGAAAGCAGGGGGGTCCCGCTCCCCCTCCCGCTATTTTCCCACGGTCTCCGGCACCCGCGGGAAAGCCGGGGGGTGTCTCGCTCCCCCTCCCTTATTTTCCCACGGTCCCCGGCACCCGCGGAAAAGCAGGTGGAGTGTCCCGCTCCCCCTCCCCCAATTTTCCCACGGTCCCCGGCACCCGCGGGAAAGCAGGGGGGTTAGGGTTAGGGTTAGGGTTTAGGGTTAGGGTTAGGGTTAGGTATAAATATATATATATATATATTTTAGGTATAAATATTTTTATTTAAAAAAGTACATCCTACTAACAAATTTGCTACTTCAGCTGTTACAGAACCATTATATCATTGCAAACATTAAACATTATATAACATTATAAAACCCTTATAAGTGTAAATCTTCTTCTTTTTACTTTTGTAATTTCACTTATTTTACTTATTTCAAATGTTTCCAAACCTAGAAAATTACATTATAATACATTATAATGCATAGATAATCTAGATTCCATTTCTCAGGTGATGCCCGGTGTGGCCTCCGTCAGCCATGGCCAGAACTTCCTCCATTTGTTGGAGGACATCCTCCCTCGTTCTATTACACTCAGATTCTTTGTTTTGCTCAATACAAAACGGACAGCGATGCTGACATCCGATTGCATTTGTGTCACTAACTCTTTCTTTCTCTGGAAAACCAAAGCTAGTAAAACATACAGATTTACCAGTCTAATTGTTGACCAAGGGACTTCCCAGAATGAGTCCACTGTCCCCCCTTTGTGTCTTCTCTTCCTTTTCCTCTCCGGCCTTCGACGCGGTCCTCTGACCCCTAACTCCAGCTCCAGTTCAGAGGCCACTGCTTCCCAGGGCTGACAGGCTAGGTCCGGCCAATCCAAAGCAGCGGCCACCTTCTCCCAAGTGTCCTTGGCTGAGAGACAGTCCTTTATAAAGTGTTCTGTGGTCTCTTTGTACAGTTTTCCAGTCACACAAGATTGTTTCTGACACAACAGTCTAGGACACATTTGCTCTGCTTCCTTCAGCCAAGGCTGATTCCCCTTTAAACAATATATTTGGTGGTAAAATCTCCATCGAATGTCCCAGAGACCAAAAGGGACCCTCCGGTCTGTGAAACACTCGATGCTTTGGGGCCATTCTTTTAAATAGAGAGACAACTGGTCCCTCTTGGTGTCCTTTTCCATCTGTGGCTGTAAGAAAACCACCCTCACCATTTCCCAATACACAAAACCCTTCAAGGTCCTGATGTATCCCGCCTTGGTCCGAAACCACTCTGCCAGGACTTTGTTCTGCTGAATCTGCCCATAGACCTCCCTGAGGAAGTCGGGGCCGGACTGTTTCATGGCGGCCGTCACCCGGAAAGGCACCGGTTCTTCCTCCCGCCACCATTTCTGGGCCCAGCTCTCATTCACCCAGTGATTGGCAAACAGGGCCAGCCACCCCTCCAGGCCAGATCCATGATGAAACCATTGGCTGAGTTTCCCAAAGTTCTGGCTGAGGAAAGCTGAGAGGAACCTGAGTCTCAACGCAGGGAGGCCTAGCCCCCCTTGTTCCACTTTCCTATAGGCCACGGCCCGAGCCAAAGGGAAAAAGGCCGTTCCCCAGAGAAAACGAAAGACCAGTTTCTCTGCCTCCTTTAAAACTTTTTGGGGAGGAGGATACACTGCGGCGAGAGTCAAGGCCTTCGGCATCAGGTAAGTCTTTATGTACACTGCTTTCTGGTAAACATTTAACTGCCATGGTTTCCATCTCTCAAAACACTCCTTTATTTTTTCCACCCAGAGATGCCAGTTCTTTTCCCACCCGAAAAGTTTAATAGAGAACTTTAAACCTAACATTTTATATTCCTCTAATTTTTCTGACTTTTCGTATTGCTCCTCCTGAATCCTACTAACAACTTCTACTGGAGTCAAAATTAAACTTTCCTCTTTTCTGGAGAAAGAAACCAAATAACTTTTCTGCAAGTTTATCTGAGCCCCTGAAGCTTGCTGATATCTCTCAAAAATAGTCATAGCTGAAGCTCTCTCCTTTCGATTGTTCACAAAGAGAGAAATGTCATCCGTGTGGGCTGCGTATTTCACCTGCTCAACCATAGAAGCCTCTATGGGAAAAGGCATGACTCCTCCGCTGGGATTTAGGGTGACCCTCAAACCCTTCATGCTTTCTTCTGCCTGGATTTGGCAGAGGACCGAATCTAGAACCAGGACGTAAAGGAGGGGGCTCAGGGGGCAGCCCTGCCTGACCCCTGACTTCAGCCTAATCGGAGTCCCCCTGTGTCCATTCACCTGAGGAGTCACCCGCGCCTTCAGATAAAGCAGTTGGAGATACCTGACAAAGCAGATGGGGAGACCTCTTCTTGCCAGCACTTCCCACATAAACTGATGGTGAACACGATCAAAAGCCTTGGCCTGATCCAAGAGCAATATTTCCCCTGTTTCCCATTTGCCTTTCTGGGCCAAATGAAAGACCTCTCTAAACAAACACAAAGAGTCCACCATAAAGCGCCCTGGAACGGCACTGGTTTGGGAAGCTAAAATGATTTTGGGTGCTATTTTTGCCAATCTGTTATTCAAAACCTTTGCCACAATCCTGTAATCCACATTTGTCAAAACGATCGGTCGCCAGTTTTTGGGCAACGTCAAATCTCCTTGTTTGGGAAAGAAAATCAAAATGCCTTGATAAAAGGAGTCTGTCAGGTTCTCTCTAGATAAGAGTTCATTGATGACTCTGGTGAGAGGGGGAACTAGCCACTTGGCAAAGGCCTTATAAAAGGTCCATCCGAGTCCATCTGGTCCCGGAGCCGATTTGCCCCTTCCCTGGACAATGACCTCCTGGACTTCTTTCTCTGTCACAGGGGCCACCAATTCATCCCTGTCTGTTTGAGTCAGCCCTGGGTACATTTTCTCTAGGATATTTTGGGGCACGTGATCCAAGAAAGCCTTGATTTTCTCCTTTCCTATTTCTTCCCCTGCATATAAGTCACTATAGAAATCCTCCATCACTCTCAGCATTGCTCTGGGGTCTCTCCTGACTGGGTCCTGCTCACTGTGCCTCAAGCCCCCCATGACCACTGAGGCGTGAGGGGCCTTGGCTCTGGCCCAATCCTCAATGTCCATCACTGACCCCTTGGTCCTAAATTCTTTATGATATTTCTTCTTACGTTTCTGCTTAATTTGAAATTCTCTTATTATACCTCTGGACCATTCCAACACATTCTGGTTTACTGGAAGGCTGTTGTTAACCTTGTAATGGCATTTCAAGAATTGGTAGACTGCTCTCTGATAGCCCTGCAAATCTTTCCTATTGATAGCATATTCGTAATTTTGGCAAGTCTTCTTCAGGACCTTTTTGGCTCTCTCCCACCAGACAGACAGTTCTCCAACATAGAGATCCTGCAGCGTCAGCATATTTGCCAAGACGCCCGCAATCTCCTCCTTGCAGCCGTCATTGCCAAGCGTCTTTGGGCGAAGCCTCCACAGAGGTTTCCCTCTGGAGTAGATCTCACCCAAAGCAAACTGCATGTGAAGCATGGCATGGTCAGACCAAGGAGTGACCGTCAGTTGGCAACTCAAGGCCTTCAGTTCGGCAGGGGCTCTGATCCTGTCCAATCGACTAGCTCTGTCTTTCTGATACCAAGTGAATTTGCCTCCCTCCAGTGAACCATATTTATCCATAAATGCTTTTTTGCAGGGAAGAGGGAAAAAACTGAACCGATTACTCACTTCCAAGGCTTTATCTTTCAAATTACGATCTGAGAAAAAGGTCTCTAAAAGTCTCTCCTCGGGTGTTAAAGCGGGTGACTTTTTCCCCGTTTTACCTCGTTCCACATAATTTGAATAATTTGATAATAATAATAATAATAATAATAATAATAATACGTTTTATTTAGAGACCGCTATTCCGCAATGATCATAGCGGTGTACAGTGATAGTCTGGTCCTATTATTAAAATCCCCTACAACCAATAAATGCCTGTAAGTAGCACAATACCCTTTCAAATGAGGCCAAAATGTTTTCCGTTGCGATGCCACCACTGGGGCATAGAGCCCACAAAGCCGGAAAGGAGTCCTTTCTTCCTTGCCATCCTTTGAAATCCCCAGCAAAGTAAAGTCCACAACCAGCAACCTGCCTGGTAAAGCCTCCAGGACAAAGACAATCTGCAGGCCCTGCCTAGCTTTAAATAAGACCGCCACGCCTGCCTGGTGTTCCTCCCCATAAGACCAAATGGAGGGTCCTTGCGTCCAGAGTTTCTGCCCCTGGGAGCGTTGCTGCTCGCTCACCAGGTGGGTCTCTTGCAAGACCACCACGTCCTGCACCATGGTTGCCAGAAGAGGAAGGATCTCCTGCTGCCTGTCGGCCATCCTCAGCCCTCTCACGTTCCAAGAGGTGATTGTTAGAGACACCATGATTAATCTTGGCTCAACATTACCTTAACCCTGACTATCAGAACCCAAATAATCCTAACAATGTCAACACTAATGTCTATGTTAAACATTTCCATAACCATTAAACAGCTAATTGATTTTCCTTCCCAAACAAAGACTGGCATTGTTTTTATATTTTTTAATTTTGTTAATTTTTTAATTTTAATTTTAATTTTAATTTTGAATTTGACTTAATTTTAATGTAATTCTAATTTTGAATTTGACCTAACTTTAATTTAATTCAATTAAAATACATTCAGAAAAATTCTTTCCAAATAAAGGCTTCCCAACCATTCTAGTCTTGTTTGTTCTCTCCAGGCTCCTCAGCCCTCTGGTCCTCCGATTCCAGCTGGGTCCTCTCTACCTCCTCCAGGGCAACCGGAGGTGTAGCCTTACCAATTTGGGGGGAAGGGGAAAGGGGTGAAGAGACAGGGGTTGGTAAAGAGGATATTGGGAAGGTGGTCTCAAGGGAGGGAGCACTGGAAGGAGGAGGAGAAGGAGGAAGGGGCGGAGGAGCAGGAGGAGGAGGAGGAGGAAGAGGGCCTCCATCAAGGGTCAGGGGTAGAAGGGGGCAGGAAAGGGATTCCACTCCCGTTCCGCAAGGCTCCACCAATCTATTATCAGATTCCTCCATTGAAGCTTCTGAAAATAACTGCGGTGATGCTGCCCTCAATGTGTTCTCTGCTAATACTTTTTCTATTACTTCTGTCACTATTGGTTCGGCTGCTACTTCTATCACCATTGGTTCAGGTGGGTCTTTAGAAGGATCTTCAGGACTTTGGTTTGGGGAGTCAACCACCTGACCCTCCTCCATCCGCTCCGCTCCTCCTATCCCCCTCTCCCTCACTCCTCTGTGTCTTATGTTCCTTTTGCTTTTTCTTCCTAGGGGTCTTTGGAGACCTTTGCCCCTTCATTTCCTCTGTCTGCATGCATTGTCTATCTGCTACCTCCTGGACAGCTACCAAGACTTCGCTATCGGTGGGCTCCTCATCGGCCAACCTACTCTGCCCCTCTTCTTCATGCACAAGAACATGAAACCTATTGTTCTCTGTGACTAACTGTTCCTGGGGACCCCTCCTCTCCTGTGGTCTCCCCTCTTGTCCTCCTGCCCCTTGTCTGCACACTACATTCCATTCAGCAGCTATTGTGAGTCTGTCTTCTGCAGTTTGTCTTTCTTCCCTTGCAAGTAATGAGTCGCTATGCCTGCCCCTGTCCTCCTGCTGCTCTGAATTTGGTAACTTCTCTCCCCTCCTTCTTAAGTTCTCCCTCAAAACCCTTGTCTTCTCCTGGACCTTTGCTCTTTCTTTTCCTGTTTTGGCTACTTGCTGGGCCTTCTCAAACACTCGAGCATCTTGCTGGTTATAATATGCCTGAGGGCACCAAAAGTAAGTGTGACCCAGTTCCCCACAAAAGTTGCACTTGATGCTGCTGTAGCACGCAGCTGTCGGGTGGCCCCTGGTGCCGCACCGTGAACACAAAGGTGTGGTGCACAGGCGCCTCTGGTGATCATAGGACCCACATTGGAAGCAGGCCTGAGGTTGGCCACTGTACCTGGTGATCCCTCTATCAGCCCCTAGGAAAAAGTACTTAGGTATCTTGCCATGCCTGTACTCAGGGTCTTCATTTTTAAAGGAGACTACGCATCTGTATTCCCCTGTCCAGTAGCCTTGTTTGTCTTCCTTTTTATCTGGCCCTGTCAGGATCGTGGCGTATTTAGACACCCACCTCACTACGTCTTCAGCAGGGATAGTAGTGGTTCTGAAACTTATAGTCAGAACCTTGGTATCACCTCTAAATAGAGGGAACATGTCATATTCCGACAGAAGATCTGGGTTGAGACGTTTCACCCTCTTACAGCTAATCCAGAAATGCCTGTAAACTCTTTCAGATGTTAAACATACATCTATTTCTGTAGATCCTGGAAGCTGAATCACTGCCACAATATCTTCCCTCTGAGCATCCAATGTGTCTTTCAGAAGCCGCTTTGAAATATAGGCCCGTGACCCTTTCTCAGGGTCTGACCCTAAATATTTAAACCGTATTACAAAGCGTGCTCTAGGGTTTCTTACATCCGAGGCTTCACTAAAGAACCGGTCAAGGTATGTCTCTTCATCTTCCGTCATGCCGGAAGACCCTAACTCTCCTCGTCTTGCAGCGCCACCGTCCCCTCGCGCTATACTGGCATATGTCCTCCCTTCCTTTCTGAATTCTTGCAGCTTGTCACCCAGCACCCCGAGGGGTCCTCCGGATGCCAAAGTCCCAGAACCCTGCGTTGCCTTTCCGTGAGCGCCATTGCCATGCGTGCGATTGCCCTCCTTCCCTTTTATGTGTCTGTCTGGCAGAGGGTTTAGACTTACGTTCCCAATCCGTGTGTCTTTGTTAGTTTCCAGGTCCCATTGAGGTCTTGCCGAGATATGACCATTCTCAGCAGCATCACCATTTTCCAGAAGCCTTTTCTTCTGGACAGTTAGTACCTTGGTTGGCAAGGATGGGTTTTCCCGTTGTGCCTGGGAAAGAACACCAGCCAAAACAGCAGTACCTTCCCTCAAGTTGCCTCCAGCCCCCAAACCCTGACCCAGTGAATCAGGTCCCCTGTTTTCCTCTCCCAGGCCCAAGGTATTTCCATCCGCTCCAGTTGCTGGGCCCAGTTCTACATCTACCCTATCTGACCAAGGCTGTTCCCCTGTAGGTTTCTTCTTCGCATGACAAGTGGAAGCCATTTCCTCTAAATCCGAACTGCTGATATCACTCAGTGTCCCTCTTTGCCTAGTGTTTCCCAATCCCACACCTTGCACCTCCTTCACTTCCCCTGCTGCCTCCCTTCTTCCTCTAACCTCCCTGCAATCCTCACCCGTTTCTGGGGTTGGCACCGTGGCACTCACCCCCAGAACAGGAGTCAATGGCAAGTGTCCTTTGGAGCGCCGCTCGGTCCGCAGACGTCGTTCTGTCAGTTCTGGTTCTATCGGGGCCTCCATTTTCTCCACAGCTCTCCCTGCTCCAGTTCCTTTAGTCTTTTCTTCCATCGGATCGAAGCCTGACTGTTTAGCAATTTTTGCCCGTTGTCTCAGGTCTGCTACGACGTTTAAGAGCCACTCCATCAAGGCCTATCTGGACACCATTTTCCCCTCGTTGTCCACTTGTGCCCAAACCTGAGGGTTCTGGTTCTCAGGGGTACATTCCCAGATTTGATGGATTTCTTGGAAGGTTTTGATCAATTGGCTCTCCTTTAGCCAGTCTGGTAATATGATGAGAGACGTCTTGGGTTTCCTGCCCAATAGCAGGCGTTGAACAATGTCCAAGGCTAAAGTCCTGGCATAAGCCACTTGCTCCTGAGAGTCGGGTACCTTTAATCCCGAAAGTACAGACTTCAAGAGAGGGAAACCTTTCTCCAGGAGTCCCCAAAGTTTATCTCTGCTGTACTTTTTTAGGCTGGGCAGGCGATGGCTAGATGTCGGCAGGGCAATGTGAGCCACCGCATAGCCCCAGAGTTTCAGAGTGTCATACCTGTCGAAGTCCTTTGGCAAAATGATATCGGTCACTTTGTCCCACCGCGTATGGAGGCATTCAGTCCAGGCTGCAGAGATCTGCCTTTCTCGGGAAAGCCTCTTCTGCTGAGAAGAAGGATTAGGGTTAGGGTTAGGGTTAGGATTAGGATTAGGGTTAGGTTTAGGGTTAGGGTTAGGATTAGGGTTAGGGTTAGGGATAGGGTTATCATTAGGGTTAGGGTTAGGGTCAGGATTAGGGTTAGGATTAGGGTTACGATTAGGGATAGCATTGGGTTAGGATTAGGGTTAGGGTTAGGATTAGGGTTAGGATTAGGGTTAGGATTACGGTTAGGATTAGGGTTAGGATTAGGGTTAGGATTAGGGTTAGGATTAGGGTTTAGGGTTAGGGTTAGGGTTAGGATTAGGGTTAGGGTTAGGGATAGGGTTATCATTAGGGTTAGGGTTAGGGTCAGGATTAGGGTTAGGATTAGGGTTACGATTAGGGATAGCATTGGGTTAGGATTAGGGTTAGGGTTAGGATTAGGGTTAGGATTAGGGTTAGGGTTAGGGTTAGGGTTACGATCAGGGTTAGGATTAGGGTTAGGGTTAGGATTTGGGTTCGGATTAGGGTTAGGATTAGGGTTAGGGTTAGGATTAGGGTTAGGGTTAGGGTTAGGGTTAGGGTTAGGATTAGGGTTAGGATTAGGGTTAGGATTAGGGTTAGGATTAGGGTTAGGATTAGGGTTAGGGCTAGGATTAGGGTTAGGGTTAGGGTAAGGATTAGGGTTAGGGTTAGGATTAGGGTTAGGATTAGGGTTAGGATTAGGGTTAGGATTAGGGTTAGGATTAGGGTTAGGATTTGGGTTAGGGTTAGGGTTAGGGTTAGAATTAGGGTTTAGGATTAGGGTTTAGGATTAGGGTTAGGATTAGGATTAGGGTTAGCATTAGGGTTAGCATTAGGGTTAGGATTAGGGTTAGGATTAGGGTTAGGGTTAGGATTAGGATTAGAGTTAGTTTTAGGGTTAGGATTAGGGTTAGGGTTAGGGTTAGGATTAGGGTTAGGATTAGGGTTAGGATTAGGTTTAGGGTTAGGGTTAGGATTAGGATTAGGGTTAGGATTAGGGTTAGGATTAGGGTTAGGATTAGGATTAGGGTTAGAGTTAGGGTTAGGATTAGGGTTAGGGTTAGGGTTAGGGTTTGGGTTAGGGTTAGGGTTAGGGTTAGGATTAGGGTTAGGGTTAGGGTTAGGATTAGGGTTAGGGTTAGGGTTCGGGTTAGGATTAGGATTAGGATTAGAGTTAGGATTAGGGTTAGGGTTAGGATTAGGGTTAGGATTAGGGTTAGGGTTAGGATTAGGTTTAGGATTAGGGTTAGGATTAGGGTTAGGTTTAGGATTAGGGTTAGGATTAGGGTTAGGGTTAGGGTTAGGATTAGGGTTAGGATTAGGTTTAGGGTTAGGGTTAGGATTAGGATTAGGGTTAGGATTAGGGTTAGGGTTAGGATTAGGGTTAGGATTAGGATTAGGATTAGGGTTAGGGTTAGGATTAGGGTTAGGGTTAGGGTTAGGGTTTGGGTTAGGGTTAGGGTTAGGGTTAGGGTTAGGATTAGGGTTAGGGTTAGGGTTAGAATTAGGGTTAGGGTTAGGGTTCGGTTTAGGATTAGGATTAGGATTAGGGTTAGGATTAGGGTTAGGGTTAGGATTAGGTTTAGGATTAGGGTTAGGATTAGGGTTAGGATTAGGGTTAGGATTAGGGTTAGGATTAGGGTTAGGGTTAGGATTAGGGTTAGGATTAGGGTTAGGGTTAGGATTAGGTTTAGGATTAGGGTTAGGATTAGGGTTAGGTTTAGGATTAGGGTTAGGATTAAGGTTAGGGTTAGGGTTAGGATTAGGGTTAGGATTAGGGTTAGGATTAGGGTTAGGGTTAGGATTAGGGTTAGGATTAGGGTTAGGATTAGGGTTAGGATTAGGGTTAGGATTAGGGTTAGGGTTAGGGTTAGGATTAGGGTTAGGGTTAGGATTAGGATTAGGGTTAGGATTAGGGTTAGGGTTAGGATTAGGGTTAGGGTTAGGATTAGGGTTAGGATTAGGGTTAGGGTTAGGGTTAGGGTTAGGGTTAGGATTAGGGTTAGGATTAGGGTTCGGATTAGGGTTAGGGTTAGGGTTAGGCTTAGGCTTAGCGTTAGGGATAGGATTAGGGTTAGGATTAGGGTAAGGATTAGGGTTAGGATTAGGGTTAGGATTAGGGTTAGGATTAGGGTTAGGATTAGGGTTAGGATTAGGATTAGGGTTAGTTTTAGGGTTAGGGTTAGGATAAGGGTTAGGGTTAGGGTTAGGATTAGGGTTAGGGTTAGGATTAGGATTAGGGTTAGGATTAGGGTTAGGGTTAGGATTAGGGTTAGGATTAGGTTTAGGATTAGGGTTAGGGTTAGGGTTAGGGTTAGGAGTAGGGTTAGGATTACAGTTAGGGTTAGGATTAGTGTTAGGGTTAGGGTCAGGATTAGGGTCAGGATTAGGGTTAAGATTAGGGTTAGGATTAGGGTTAGGATTAGGGTTAGGATTAGGGTTAGGATTAGGGTTAGGATTAGGGTTAGGGTTAGGGTTAGGATTAGGGTTAGGATTAGGGTTAGGGTTAGG
>JALMGF010000265.1:237500-250000 GCA_023333645.1 Sceloporus occidentalis
AGGGTTAGCATTAGGGTTAGGATTAGGGTTAGGATTAGGGTTAGGGTTAGGGTTAGGATTAGGGTTAGTTTTAGGGTTAGGATTAGGGTTAGGGTTAGGGTTAGGATTAGGGTTAGGATTAGGGTTAGGATTAGGTTTAGGGTTAGGGTTAGGATTAGGATTAGGGTTAGGATTAGGGTTAGGATTAGGGTTAGGAGTAGGATTAGGGTTAGAGTTAGGGTTAGGATTAGGGTTAGGGTTAGGGTTTGGGTTAGGGTTAGGGTTAGGGTTAGGATTAGGGTTAGGGTTAGGGTTAGGATTAGGGTTAGGGTTAGGATTAGGATTAGGGTTAGGATTAGGGTTAGGATTAGGGTTAGGATTAGGGTTAGGGTTAGGGTTAGGATTAGGGTTAGGGTTAGGGTTAGGGTTAGGATTAGGGTTCGGGTTAGGGTTAGGGTTAGGGTTAGGGTTACGGTTAGGGTTAGGGTTAGGGTTAGGGTTAGGATTAGGGTTAGGGTTAGGGTTAGGGTTAGGATTAGGGTTAGGATTAGGGTTAGGATTAGGGTTAGGATTAGGGTTAGGGTTAGGATTAGGGTTAGGTTTAGGGTAAGGATTAGGGTCAGGATTAGGGTTAGGATTAGGGTTACGATTAGGGATAGCATTGGGTTAGGATTAGGGTTAGGGTTAGGATTAGGGTTAGGATTAGGGTTAGGGTTAGGGTTACGATCAGGGTTAGGATTAGGGTTAGGGTTAGGATTTGGGTTCGGATTAGGGTTAGGATTAGGGTTAGGGTTAGGATTAGGGTTAGGGTTAGGGTTAGGGTTAGGATTAGGGTTAGGATTAGGGTTAGGATTAGGGTTAGGATTAGGGTTAGGATTAGGGTTAGGGTTAGGATTAGGGTTAGGGTTAGGGTAAGGATTAGGGTTAGGGTTAGGATTAGGGTTAGGATTAGGGTTAGGATTAGGGTTAGGATTAGGGTTAGGATTAGGGTTAGGATTTGGGTTAGGGTTAGGGTTAGGGTTAGAATTAGGGTTTAGGATTAGGGTTTAGGATTAGGGTTAGGATTCGGATTAGGGTTAGCATTAGGGTTAGCATTAGGGTTAGGATTAGGGTTAGGATTAGGGTTAGGGTTAGGGTTAGGATTAGGGTTAGTTTTAGGGTTAGGATTAGGGTTACGGTTAGTGTTAGGATTAGGGTTAGGATTAGGGTTAGGATTAGGGTTAGGGTTAGGATTAGGGTTAGGGTTAGGGTAAGGATTAGGGTTAGGGTTAGGATTAGGGTTAGGATTAGGGTTAGGATTAGGGTTAGGAGTAGGATTAGGGTTAGAGTTAGGGTTAGGATTAGGGTTAGGGTTAGGGTTTGGGTTAGGGTTAGGGTTAGGGTTAGGATTAGGGTTAGGGTTAGGGTTAGGATTAGGGTTAGGGTTAGGATTAGGATTAGGATTAGGGTTAGGATTAGGGTTAGGATTTGGTTTAGGGTTAGGGTTAGGGTTAGAATTAGGGTTTAGGATTAGGGTTAGGATTAGGGTTAGGATTAGGATTAGGGTTAGCATTAGGGTTAGCATTAGGGTTAGGATTAGGGTTAGGATTAGGGTTAGGGTTAGGGTTAGGATTAGGGTTAGTTTTAGGGTTAGGATTAGGGTTAGGGTTAGGGTTAGGATTAGGGTTAGGATTAGGGTTAGGATTAGGTTTAGGGTTAGGGTTAGGATTAGGATTAGGGTTAGGATTAGGGTTAGGATTAGGGTTAGGAGTAGGATTAGGGTTAGAGTTAGGGTTAGGATTAGGGTTAGGGTTAGGGTTTGGGTTAGGGTTAGGGTTAGGGTTAGGATTAGGGTTAGGGTTAGGGTTAGGATTAGGGTTAGGGTTAGGATTAGGATTAGGGTTAGGATTAGGGTTAGGATTAGGGTTAGGATTAGGGTTAGGGTTAGGGTTAGGATTAGGGTTAGGGTTAGGGTTAGGGTTAGGATTAGGGTTCGGGTTAGGGTTAGGGTTAGGGTTAGGGTTACGGTTAGGGTTAGGGTTAGGGTTAGGGTTAGGATTAGGGTTAGGGTTAGGGTTAGGGTTAGGATTAGGGTTAGGATTAGGGTTAGGATTAGGGTTAGGATTAGGGTTAGGGTTAGGATTAGGGTTAGGTTTAGGGTAAGGATTAGGGTCAGGATTAGGGTTAGGATTAGGGTTACGATTAGGGATAGCATTGGGTTAGGATTAGGGTTAGGGTTAGGATTAGGGTTAGGATTAGGGTTAGGGTTAGGGTTACGATCAGGGTTAGGATTAGGGTTAGGGTTAGGATTTGGGTTCGGATTAGGGTTAGGATTAGGGTTAGGGTTAGGATTAGGGTTAGGGTTAGGGTTAGGGTTAGGATTAGGGTTAGGATTAGGGTTAGGATTAGGGTTAGGATTAGGGTTAGGATTAGGGTTAGGGTTAGGATTAGGGTTAGGGTTAGGGTAAGGATTAGGGTTAGGGTTAGGATTAGGGTTAGGATTAGGGTTAGGATTAGGGTTAGGATTAGGGTTAGGATTAGGGTTAGGATTTGGGTTAGGGTTAGGGTTAGGGTTAGAATTAGGGTTTAGGATTAGGGTTTAGGATTAGGGTTAGGATTCGGATTAGGGTTAGCATTAGGGTTAGCATTAGGGTTAGGATTAGGGTTAGGATTAGGGTTAGGGTTAGGGTTAGGATTAGGGTTAGTTTTAGGGTTAGGATTAGGGTTACGGTTAGTGTTAGGATTAGGGTTAGGATTAGGGTTAGGATTAGGGTTAGGGTTAGGATTAGGGTTAGGGTTAGGGTAAGGATTAGGGTTAGGGTTAGGATTAGGGTTAGGATTAGGGTTAGGATTAGGGTTAGGAGTAGGATTAGGGTTAGAGTTAGGGTTAGGATTAGGGTTAGGGTTAGGGTTTGGGTTAGGGTTAGGGTTAGGGTTAGGATTAGGGTTAGGGTTAGGGTTAGGATTAGGGTTAGGGTTAGGATTAGGATTAGGGTTAGGATTAGGGTTAGGATTAGGGTTAGGATTAGGGTTAGGGTTAGGGTTAGGATTAGGGTTAGGGTTAGGGTTAGGGTTAGGGTTAGGGTTAGGATTAGGGTTCGGGTTAGGGTTAGGGTTAGGGTTAGGGTTACGGTTAGGGTTAGGGTTAGGGTTAGGGTTAGGATTAGGGTTAGGGTTAGGGTTAGGGTTAGGATTAGGGTTAGGATTAGGGTTAGGATTAGGGTTAGGATTAGGGTTAGGGTTAGGATTAGGGTTAGGGTTAGGGTAAGGATTAGGGTCAGGATTAGGGTTAGGATTAGGGTTACGATTAGGGATAGCATTGGGTTAGGATTAGGGTTAGGGTTAGGATTAGGGTTAGGATTAGGGTTAGGGTTAGGGTTACGATCAGGGTTAGGATTAGGGTTAGGGTTAGGATTTGGGTTCGGATTAGGGTTAGGATTAGGGTTAGGGTTAGGATTAGGGTTAGGGTTAGGGTTAGGGTTAGGATTAGGGTTAGGATTAGGGTTAGGATTAGGGTTAGGATTAGGGTTAGGATTAGGGTTAGGGTTAGGATTAGGGTTAGGGTTAGGGTAAGGATTAGGGTTAGGGTTAGGATTAGGGTTAGGATTAGGGTTAGGATTAGGGTTAGGATTAGGGTTAGGATTAGGGTTAGGATTTGGGTTAGGGTTAGGGTTAGGGTTAGAATTAGGGTTTAGGATTAGGGTTTAGGATTAGGGTTAGGATTCGGATTAGGGTTAGCATTAGGGTTAGCATTAGGGTTAGGATTAGGGTTAGGATTAGGGTTAGGGTTAGGGTTAGGATTAGGGTTAGTTTTAGGGTTAGGATTAGGGTTACGGTTAGTGTTAGGATTAGGGTTAGGATTAGGGTTAGGATTAGGGTTAGGGTTAGGATTAGGGTTAGGGTTAGGGTAAGGATTAGGGTTAGGGTTAGGATTAGGGTTAGGATTAGGGTTAGGATTAGGGTTAGGATTTGGTTTAGGGTTAGGGTTAGGGTTAGAATTAGGGTTTAGGATTAGGGTTTAGGATTAGGGTTAGGATTAGGATTAGGGTTAGCATTAGGGTTAGCATTAGGGTTAGGATTAGGGTTAGGATTAGGGTTAGGGTTAGGGTTAGGATTAGGGTTAGTTTTAGGGTTAGGATTAGGGTTAGGGTTAGGGTTAGGATTAGGGTTAGGATTAGGGTTAGGATTAGGTTTAGGGTTAGGGTTAGGATTAGGATTAGGGTTAGGATTAGGGTTAGGATTAGGGTTAGGAGTAGGATTAGGGTTAGAGTTAGGGTTAGGATTAGGGTTAGGGTTAGGGTTTGGGTTAGGGTTAGGGTTAGGGTTAGGATTAGGGTTAGGGTTAGGATTAGGGTTAGGGTTAGGATTAGGGTTAGGGTTAGGATTAGGGTTAGGATTAGGGTTAGGATTAGGGTTAGGATTAGTGTTAGGATTAGGGTTAGGGTTAGGATTAGGGTTAGGATTAGGTTTAGGGTTAGGATTAGGTTTAGGATTAGGGTTAGGATTAGGGGTAGGTTTAGGATTAGGGTTAGGATTAGGGTTAGGGTTAGGGTTAGGATTAGGGTTAGGATTAGGTTTAGGGTTAGGGTTAGGATTAGGATTAGGGTTAGGATTAGGGTTAGGGTTAGGATTAGGGTTAGGATTAGGATTAGGGTTAGGGTTAGGGTTAGGATTAGGGTTAGGGTTAGGGTTAGGGTAAGGATTAGGGTTAGGGTTAGGATTAGGGTTAGGATTAGGGTTAGGATTAGGGTTAGGATTTGGTTTAGGGTTAGGGTTAGGGTTAGAATTACGGTTTAGGATTAGGGTTTAGGATTAGGGTTAGGATTAGGATTAGGGTTAGCATTAGGGTTAGCATTAGGGTTAGGATTAGGGTTAGGATTAGGGTTAGGGTTAGGGTTAGGATTAGGGTTAGTTTTAGGGTTAGGATTAGGGTTAGGGTTAGGGTTAGGATTAGGGTTAGGATTAGGGTTAGGATTAGGTTTAGGGTTAGGGTTAGGATTAGGATTAGGGTTAGGATTAGGGTTAGGATTAGGGTTAGGAGTAGGATTAGGGTTAGAGTTAGGGTTAGGATTAGGGTTAGGTATAAATATTTTTTTTTTAGGTATAAATATTTTTATTTAAAAAGTACATCCTACTAACAAATTTGCTACTTCAACTGTTACAGAACCATTATATCATTGCAAACATTAAACATTATATAACTTTATAAAACCGTTGTAACTGTAAATCTTCTTCTTTTACTTTTGTAATTACACTTATTTTACTTATTTCAAATGTTTCCAAACCTAGAAAATTACATTATAATACCTTATAATGCATAGATAATCTAGATGCCTCTCAGGTGATGCCCGGCGTGGCCTCCATCAGCCATGGCCAGAACTTCCTCCATTTGTTGGAGGACATCCTCCCTCGTTCTATTACACTCAGAGTCTTTATTTTGCTCAATACAAAACGGACAGCAATACTAACATCTGATTGCATTTGTGTCACCAACTCTTTCTTTCTCTGGAAAACCAAAGCCAGCAAAACATACAGATTGACCAGTCTAATTGTTGACCAAGGGACTTCCCAGAATGAGTCCACTGTCCCCCCTTTGTGTCCTCTCTTCCTTTTCCTCTCCGGCCTTCGACGCGGTCCTCTGACCCCTGACTCCGGCTCCAGTCCAGAGGCCACCGCTTCCCAGGGTTGACCGACTAGGTCCGGCCAATCCAAAGCAGCGGCCACCTTCTCCCAAGTGTCCTTGGCCGAGGGACAGTCCTTTATAAAGTGTTCTGTGGTCTCTTTGTACAGTTTTCCAGTCACACAAGATTGTTTCTGACACAACAGTCTAGGACACATTTGCTCTGCTTCCTTCAGCCAAGGCTGATTCCCCTTTAAACAAGATATTTGGTGGTAAAATCTCCATCGAATGTCCCAGAGACCGAAGGGGACCCTCCGGTCCGTGAAACACTCGATGCTTTGGGGCCATTCTTTTAAATAGAGAGACAACTGGTCCCTCTTGGTGTCCTTTTCCATCTGCGGCTGAAAGAAGACCACCCTCACCATTTCCCAATACACAAACCCCTTCAAGGTCCTGATGCATCCCGCCTTGGTCCGAAACCACTCTGCCAGGACTTTGTTCTGCTGAATCTGCCCATAGACCTCCCTGAGGAAGTCGGGGCCTGACTGTTTCATGGCGGCCGTCACTCGGAAAGGCACCGGTTCTTCCTCCCGCCACCATTTCTCAGCCCAACTCTCATTCACCCAGTGATTGGCAAACAGGGCCAGCCACCCTTCCAGACTAGATCCATGATGAAACCATTGGCTGAGTTTCCCAAAGTTCTGGCTGAGGAAAGCTGAGAGGAACCTGAGTCTCAACGCAGGCAAGTCTAACCCTCCTTGTTCCACTTTCCTATAGGCCACGGCCCGAGCCAGAGGAAAAAAGGCCGTTCCCCAGAGAAAACGGAAGACCAGTTTCTCCGCCTCCTTTAAGACATTTTGGGGAGGAGGGTACACTGCTGCGAGAGTCAAGGCCTGCGGCATCAGGTAAGTCTTTATGTACACTGCTTTCTGGTAAACATTTAACTGCCATGGTTTCCATCTGTCAAAACACGCCTTTATTTTTTCCAACCAGAGATACCAGTTCTTTTCCCACCCGAAAAGTTTAATAGAGAACTTTAAACCTAACATTTTGTATTCCTCTAATTTTTCAGACTGTTCGCATTGCTCCTCCTGAATCCTACTAACAACTTCTACTGGAGTCAAAATTAAACTTTCCTCTTTTCGGGAAAAGGAAATCAAAGAGCTTTTCTGCAAGTTTATCTGAGCCCCTGAAGCTTGCTGATATCTCTCAAAAATAGCCATAGCTGAAGCTATCTCCTTTCGATCGTTCACAAAGAGGGAAATGTCATCTGCATGGGCTGCGTATTTCACCTGCTCAACCTTAGAAGCCTCTATGGGAAAAGGCATGACTCCTCTGCTGGGCTTCAGGGTGACCCTCAAACCCTTGATGCTTTCTTCTGCCTGAATTTGGCAAAGGACCGAATCCAGAACCAGGACGTAGAGGAGGGGGCTCAGGGGGCAGCCCTGTCTGACCCCCGACTTCAGCCTAATCGGAGTCCCCCTGTGTCCATTCACCTGAGGAGTCACCTGCGCCTTCAGATAAAGCAGTTGGAGATACCTGACAAAGCGGATGGGGAGACCCCTCCCTGCCAGCGCTTCCCACATAAACTGATGGTGAACGCGATCAAAAGCCTTGGCCTGATCCAAGAGCAGTATTTCCCCTGTTTCCCACTTGCCTTTCTGGGCCAAATGAAAGACCTCTCTAAACAAACACAGAGAGTCCACCATAAAGCGCCCTGGAACGGCACTGGTTTGGGAAGCTAAAACGATTTTGGGTGCCATTTTTGCCAGTCTGTTATTCAAAACCTTTGCCACAATCCTGTAATCCACGTTTGTCAAAACGATCGGTCGCCAGTTTTTGGGCAAAGTCAAATCTCCTTGTTTGGGAAAGAAAATCAAAACGCCCTGATAAAAGGAGTCTGTCAGGCTCTCTCTAGACAAGAGTTCATTGATGACTCGGGTGAGAGGGGGAACCAGCCACTTGGCAAAGGCCTTGTAAAAGCTCCATCCGAGTCCATCTGGTCCCGGAGCCGATTTGCCCCTTCCCTGGACAATGACCTCCTGGACTTCTTTCTCTGTCACAGGGGCCACCAATTCATCCCTGTCTATTTGAGTCAGCCCTGGGTACATTTTGTCTTGGATATTTTGGGGCACATGTTCTAAGAAAGCCTTGATTTTCTCCCTTCCTATTTCTTCCCCTGCGTATAAGTCCCTATAGAAATCCTCCATCACTCTCAGCATTGCTCTGGGGTCCCTCCTAACTGGGTCCTGCTCACTGTGCCTCAAGCCCCCCATGACCACTGAGGCTTGAGGGGCCTTGGCTCTGGCCCAATCCTCAATGTCCACCACTGACCCCTTGGTCCTGAATTCTTTATGATATTTCTTCTTACGTTTCTGTTTAATTTGAAATTCTCTTATTACACCTCTGGACCATTCCAACACATTTTGGTTTACTGGAAGGCCGTTGTTAACCTTGTAATGGCATTTCAAGAATTGGTAGACTGCTCTCTGATAGCCCTGCAAATCTTTCCTATTGATAACATATTCGTAGTTTTGGCAAGTCTTCTTCAGGACTTTTTTGGCTCTCTCCCACCAGACAGACAGTTCTCCAACATAGAGATCCTGCAGCGTCAGCATATTTGCCAAGACGCCCGCAATCTCCTCCTTGCAGCCGGCGTTGCCAAGAGTCTTTGGGCGAAGCCTCCATAAAGGTTTCCCTCTGGAGTAAAGCTCCAAGCCCAAAGCAAACTGCATGTGAAGCATGGCATGATCAGACCACGGAGTGACCGTCAGTTGGCAACTCAAGGCCTTCAGTTCGGCAGGGGCTCTGATCCTGTCCAATCGACTAGCTCTGTCTTTCTGATACCAAGTGAATTTGCCTCCCTCCAGCGAACCATATTTATCCATAAATGCTTTTTTGCAGGGAAGAGGGAAAAAACTGAACCGATTACTCACTTCCAAGGCTTTATCTGTTAAATTACGATCTGAGAAAAAGGTCTCCAAAAGTCTCTCCTCGGGTGTTAAAGCGGTTGACTTTTTCCCCGTTTTGCCTCGATCCACATAATTTGAATAATCAGATAGTCTGGTCCTATTATTAAAATCCCCTACAACCAATAGATGCCTGTAAGTAGCACAATACCCTTTCAAATGAGGCCAAAATGTTTTCCGTTGTGATGCCACCACTGGGGCATAAAGCCCGCAAAGCCGGAAAGGAGTCCTTTCTTCCTTCCCCTCCTTCGAAATCCCCAGCACAGTAAAGTCCACAACCAGCAACCTGCCCGGTAAAGCCTCCAGGACAAAGTCAATCTGCAGGTCATGCCTAGCTTTAAATAAGACCGCCACGCCTGCCTGGTGTTCCTCCCCATAAGACCAAATGGAGGGTCCTTGCGTCCAGAGTTTCTGCCCCTGGGAGCGTTGCTGCTCGCTCACCAGGTGGGTCTCTTGCAAGACCACCACGTCCTGCGCCATGGTTGCCAGAAGAGGAACGATCTCCTGCCGCCTGTCGGCCATCCTCAGCCCTCTCACGTTCCAAGAGGTGATTCTTAGAGACACCATGATTAATCTTGGCTCAACATTACCTTAACCCTGACTATCATAACCCAAATAATCATAGCAATGTCAACCCTAATGTCAATATTAAACATTTCGATAACCATTAAACAGGTAATTGATTTTCCTTCCCAAACAAAGACTGGCATTGTTTTTATATTTCTTAATTTTGTTAATTTTGTAATTTTAATTTTAGTTTTAATTTTGAATTTGACTTAATTTTAATGTAATTCTAATTTTGAATTTGACCTAAATTTAATTCAATTCAATTAAATTACATTCAGATAAATTCTTTCCAAATAAAGGCTTCCCAACCATTCTAGTCTTGTTTATTCTCTCCAGGATTCTCAGTCCTCTTGTCCTCCGATTCTAGCTGGGTCCTCTCTACCTCCTCCGGGGCAACCGGAGGTGTAGCCTCACCAATTTGGGGGGAAGGGGAAAGGGGTGAAGAGACAGGGGTTGGTAAAGGGGATATTGGGAAGGTGGTTGCAAGGGAGGGAGCACTGGAAGGGGGAGGAGGAGGGGAAGGAGGAAGGGGAGGAGGAGCCGGAGGAGGAGGAGGAGGGGGAGGGCCACCATCAAAGGTCAGGGGTAGAAGGGGGCAGGAAAAGGGTTCTACATCCGTCCCACAAGGCTCCACCAATCTATCACCAGATTCCTCCATTGAAGCTTCTGAAAATAACTGCGGTGATGCTGCCCTCAATGTGCTCTCTGCTAATACTTTTTCTAGTACTTCTGTCACTATTGGTTCTGCTGCTACTTCTATCACCATCGGTTCTGGTGGGTCTTTAGAAGGGTCTTCAGGACTTTGGTTTGGGGAGCCAACCACCTGCCCCTCCTCCATCTGCTCCGCTCCTCCCATCCCTCTCTCCCCCTCTCCCCCACTCCTCTGTGTGTTATGTTCCTTTTGCTTTTTCTTCCTAGGGGTCTTTGGAGTCCTTTGCCTCTTCACCTCCTCTGTCTGCATGGGTTGTCTATCTGTTACCTCCTGGACAGCTACCAAGACTTCGCTATCGGTGGGCTCCTCATTGTCCAACCTGCTCTGACCCTCTTCTTCATGCACAAGAACATGAAACCTATTGTTCTCTGTGACTATCTGTTCCCGGGGACCTCTCCTCTCCTGTGACCTCCCCTCTTCTCCTCCTGCCCCTCGTCTACGCACTACATTCCATTCATCAGCTATTGCCAGTCTGTCTTCCGTAGTTTGTCTTTCTTCCCTTGCAAGCAATGGGTCGCTATGCCTGCCCCTATCCTCCTGCTGCTCTGAATTTGGTAACTTCTCTCCCCTCACTCCTAACTTCTCCCTCAAAACCCTTGTCTTTTCCTGGACTTCTGCCCTTTCTTTTCCCGTTTTGGCTACTTGCTGGGCCTTCTCAAACACTCGAGCATCTTGCTGGTTATAATATGCCTGAGGGCACCAAAAGTAAGTGTGACCCAGTTCCCCACAAAAGTTGCACTTGATGCTGCTGTAGCACGCAGCTGTCGGGTGGCCCCTGGTACCGCACCGTGAACACAAAGGAGTGGTGCACAGGCGCCTCTGGTGCTCATAGGACCCACATTGGAAGCAGGCCTGAGGTTGGCCACTGTACCTGGTGATCCCTCTATCAGCCCCTAGGAAAAAATACTTAGGTATCTTGCCATGCCTGTACTCAGGGTCTTCATTTTTAAAGGAGACTACGCATCTGTATTCCCCTGTCCAGTAGCCTTGCTCATCTTCCTTTTTTTCTGGCCCTGTCAGGATCGTGGCGTATTTAGACACCCACCTCGCTACGTCTTCAGCAGGGATAGTAGTGGTTCTGAAACTTATAGTCAGAACCTTGGTATCACCTCTAAACAAAGGGAACATCTCATATTCCGACAGCAGATCTGGGTTCAGACGTTTCACCCTCTTACAGCTAATCCAGAAATGCCTGTAAACTCTTTCCGATGCTAAACATACATCTATTTCTGTAGATCCCGGAAGCTGAATCACTGCCACAATATCTTCCCTCTGAGCATCCAATGTCTCTTTCAGAAGCCTCTTTGAAATATAGGCCCGTGACCCTTTCTCAGGGTCTGACCCTAAATATTTAAACCGTATTACAAAGCGCGCTCTAGGGTTTCTTACATCCGAGGCTTCTCTAAAGCACTGGTCAAGGTATGTCTCTTCATCTACCGTCATGCCTGAAGACCGTGACTCTCCTCGCCGTGCAGCGCCACCGTCCCCTCCCGCTATACTGGCATATGTCCTCCCTTCCTTTCTGAGTTCTTGCGGCTTGTCCCCCGGCACCCCGAGGGGTCTTCCAGATGCCAAAGTCGGCAAACCCTGCGGTACCTCTCCGTGAGCGCCATTGCCATG
This sequence comes from Sceloporus occidentalis, assembly GCA_023333645.1. Lineage (NCBI taxonomy): Eukaryota > Metazoa > Chordata > Lepidosauria > Squamata > Phrynosomatidae > Sceloporus > Sceloporus occidentalis. Next base: position 248,947 of record JALMGF010000265.1, read on the forward strand.
CGTGCGACTACCCTCCTTCCCCTTCATTTGTCTGTCTGGCAGAGGGTTTAGACTTACGTTCCCAACCCATGCGTCTTTGTTAGTTTCCCGGTCCAATCGAGGTCTTGCCGAGATATGACCATTCTCAGCTGCATCTCCATTTTCCAGAAGCCTTTTCTTCTGGACAGTTAGTCCCTTGGTTGGCAAGGATGGGTTTTTGCATTGTTCCTGGGAAAGAACACCAGCCGAAACAGCAGTACCTTCCATCAAGTTGTCTCTAGCCCCCAAACCCTGACCCAGTAAATCTGATCCCCTGTTTTCCTCTCCCAGACCCAAGGCATTTCTATCCGCTGCGGTTGCTGGGCCCAATTCTACCTCTACTCTTTCTGACCAAGGCTGTTCCCCTCTAGGTTTCTTCTTCGCTTGAGAAACGGTAGCCGTTTCCTCTAAATCCGAGCTGCTGATATCACTCAGTGTCCCTCTTTGCCTAGTGTTTCCCAATCCCACTCCTTGCACCTCCTTCCCTTCCCCTGCTGCCTCCCTTCTTCCTCTAACCTCCCTGCTTTCCTCACCCATTGCTGGGGGTGACACCGTGGCACTCATCCCAAGGACAGGAGTCAATGGCAAATGTCCTTTGGAGCGCCGCTCGGTCCGCTGACGTCCTTCTGCCCGTTCTGGTTCTTTCGGGGTCTCTGCTTTCTCCACTTTCTCTACAGCTCTCCCTGCTCCAGTTCCTTTAGTCTTTTCTTCCCTCGGATCGAAGCCAGACTGCTTAGCAATTTTTGCCCGTTGTCTCAGGTCTGCTACGACGCTTAAGAGCCACTCCATCAAGGCCTCTCTGGACACCATTTTCCCCTTGTTGTCCACTTGCGCCCAAACCGGAGGTTTCTGGTTCTCAGGGGTGCATTCCCAGATTTGATGGATCTCTTGGAAGGTTTTTATCAATTGGGTCTCCTTTAGCCAGTCCGGTAATACGATGAGAGACGTCTTGGGTTTCCTGCCCAATAGCAGGCGTTGAACAATGTCTAAGGCTAGAGTCCTGGCATAAGCCACTTGCTCCTCAGAGTCGGGCACC
>JALMGF010000265.1:260000-261393 GCA_023333645.1 Sceloporus occidentalis
AGGATTAGGATTAGGGTTAGCATTAGGGTTAGCATTAGGGTTAGGATTAGGGTTAGGATTAGGGTTAGGGTTAGGGTTAGGATTAGGGTTAGTTTTAGGGTTAGGATTAGGGTTAGGGTTATGGTTAGGATTAGGGTTAGGATTAGGGTTAGGATTAGGGTTAGGGTTAGGATTAGGGTTAGGGTTAGGGTAAGGATTAGGGTTAGGGTAGGTTAGGGTTAGGATTAGGGTTAGGATTAGGGTTAGGATTAGGGTTAGGATTTGGTTTAGGGTTAGGGTAGGGTTAGAATTAGGGTTTAGGATTAGGGTTTAGGATTAGGGTTAGGATTAGGATTAGGGTTAGCATTAGGGTTAGCATTAGTTTTAGGATTACGGTTAGGATTAGGGTTAGGGTTAGGGTTAGGATTAGGGTTAGTTTTAGGGTTAGGATTAGGGTTAGGGTTAGGGTTAGGATTAGGGTTAGGATTAGGGTTAGGATTAGGTTTAGGGTTAGGGTTAGGATTAGGATTAGGGTTAGGATTAGGGTTAGGATTAGGGTTAGGAGTAGGATTAGGGTTAGAGTTAGGGTAGGATTAGGGTTAGGGTTAGGGTTTGGGTTAGGGTTAGGGTTAGGGTTAGGATTAGGGTTAGGGTTACGGTTAGGATTAGGGTTAGGGTTAGGGTTCGGGTTAGGATTAGGATTAGGATTAGGGTTAGGATTAGGGGTTAGGGTTAGGATTAGGTTTAGGATTAGGGTTAGGATTAGGGTTAGGCTTAGGGTTAGGATGAGGGTTAGGGTTAGGGTTAGGGTTAGGGTTAGGTAGGGTTAGGGTTAGGGTTAGGTTAGGTTTAGGGTTAGGGTTAGGGTTAGGGTTAGGATTCGGGTTAGGGTTAGGATTAGGTTTAGGATTAGGGTTAGGATTAGGGGTAGGTTAGGATTAGGGTTAGGATTAGGTTTAGGATTAGGGTTAGGATTAGGGTAGGATTAGGTTAGGGTTAGGGTAGGATTAGGATTAGGGTTAGGATTAGGGTAGGGTTAGGATTAGGGTTAGGATTAGGATTAGGGTTAGGGTTAGGGTTAGGATTAGGGTAGGGTTAGGGTAGGGTTAGGATTAGGTTAGGTTTAGGGTTAGGGTTAGGATTAGGTTTAATTAGGGTTAGGATTAGGGTTAGGATTAGGGTAGGATTGGGTAGGATAGGGTTAGGGTTAGGATTAGGGTTAGGATGAGGGTTAGGGTTAGGATTAGGGTTAGGATTAGGGTTAGGATTAGGGTTAGGTTTAGGATTAGGGTTAGGATTAGGGTAGGGTTAGGGTTAGGATTAGGGTTAGGATTAGGGTTAGGATAGGGTTAGGGTTAGGATTAGGGTTAGGGATTAGGGTTAGGATTAGGGTTAGGATTAGGTTAGGATTAGG
>JALMGF010000265.1:261493-266493 GCA_023333645.1 Sceloporus occidentalis
TTAGGGTTAGGGTTAGGGTTAGGATTAGGGTTAGGATTAGGGTTAGGATTAGGGTTAGGGTTAGGATTAGGGTTAGGATTAGGGTTAGGATTAGGGTTAGGATTAGGGTTAGGATTAGGGTTAGGGTTAGGGTTAGGATTAGGGTTAGGGTTAGGATTAGGATTAGGGTTAGGATTAGGGTTAGGGTTAGGATTAGGGTTAGGATTAGGTTTAGGGTTAGGATTAGGTTTAGGATTAGGGTTAGGATTAGGGGTAGGTTTAGGATTAGGGTTAGGATTAGGGTTAGGGTTAGGGTTAGGATTAGGGTTAGGATTAGGTTTAGCGTTAGGGTTAGGGTTAGGATTAGGGTTAGGATTAGGGTTAGGATTAGGGTTAGGGTTAGGATTAGGGTTAGGATTAGGATTAGGGTTAGGGTTAGGGTTAGGATTAGGGTTAGGGTTAGGGTTAGGGTTTGGGTTAGGGTTAGGGTTAGGATTAGGATTAGGGTTAGGATTAGGGTTAGGGTTAGGATTAGGTTTAGGATTAGGGTTAGGATTAGGGTTAGGATTAGGGTTAGGATTAGGGTTAGGGTTAGGATTAGGGTTAGGATTAGGGTTAGGGTTAGGATTAGGTTTAGGATTAGGGTTAGGATTAGGGTTAGGTTTAGGATTAGGGTTAGGATTAGGGTTAGGGTTAGGGTTAGGATTAGGGATAGGATTAGGGTTAGGATTAGGGTGGGGTTAGGATTAGGGTTAGGATTAGGTTTAGGATTAGGGTTAGGATTAGGGTTAGGGTTAGGGTTAGGATTAGGGTTAGGGTTAGGATTAGGATTAGGGTTAGGATTAGGGTTAGGGTTAGCATTAGGGTTAGGGTTAGGATTAGGGTTAGGATTAGGGTTAGGGTTAGGGTTAGGATTAGGGTTAGGATTAGGGTTCGGATTAGGGTTAGGGTTAGGCTTAGGTTTAGCGTTAGGGTTAGGGTTAGGATTAGGGTTAGGATTAGGGTTACGATTAGGGATAGCATTGGGTTAGGGTTAGGGTCAGGGTTAGGGTTAGGGTTAAAGTTTAGGGTTAGGGTTAGGGTTAGGGTTAGGATTAGGGTTAGGGTTAGGATTAGGATTAGGGTTAGGATTAGGGTTAGGATTAGGGTTAGGGTTAGGGTTAGGATTAGGGTTAGGGTTAGGGTTAGGGTTAGGGTTAGGGTTAGGATTAGGGTTCGGGTTAGGGTTAGGGTTAGGGTTAGGGTTAGGGTTAGGGTTAGGGTTAGGGTTACGGTTAGGGTTAGGGTTAGGGTTAGGGTTAGGGTTAGGGTTAGGATTAGGGTTAGGGTTAGGGTTAGGGTTAGGATTAGGGTTAGGATTAGGGTTAGGATTAGGGTTAGGATTAGGGTTAGGGTTAGGGTTAGGGTTAGGATTAGGGTTAGGGTTAGGGTAAGGATTAGGGTCAGGATTAGGGTTAGGATTAGGGTTACGATTAGGGATAGCATTGGGTTAGGATTAGGGTTAGGGTTAGGATTAGGGTTAGGATTAGGGTTAGGGTTAGGGTTACGATCAGGGTTAGGATTAGGGTTAGGGTTAGGATTTGGGTTCGGATTAGGGTTAGGATTAGGGTTAGGGTTAGGATTAGGGTTAGGGTTAGGGTTAGGGTTAGGATTAGGGTTAGGATTAGGGTTAGGATTAGGGTTAGGATTAGGGTTAGGATTAGGGTTAGGATTAGGGTTAGGGTTAGGATTAGGGTTAGGGTTAGGGTAAGGATTAGGGTTAGGGTTAGGATTAGGGTTAGGATTAGGGTTAGGATTAGGGTTAGGATTAGGGTTAGGATTAGGGTTAGAGTTAGGATTAGGGTTAGGATTAGGGTTAGAATTAGCGTTTAGGATTAGGGTTTAGGATTAGGGTTAGGATTCGGATTAGGGTTAGCATTAGGGTTAGCATTAGGGTTAGGATTAGGGTTAGGATTAGGGTTAGGGTTAGGGTTAGGATTAGGGTTAGTTTTAGGGTTAGGATTAGGGTTAGGGTTATGGTTAGGATTAGGGTTAGGATTAGGGTTAGGATTAGGGTTAGGGTTAGGATTAGGGTTAGGGTTAGGGTAAGGATTAGGGTTAGGGTTAGGATTAGGGTTAGGATTAGGGTTAGGGTTAGGATTAGGGTTAGGGTTAGGGTAAGGATTAGGGTTAGGGTTAGGATTAAGGTTAGGATTAGGGTTAGGATTAGGGTTAGGATTAGGGTTAGGATTTGGTTTAGGGTTAGGGTTAGGGTTAGAATTAGGGTTTAGGATTAGGGTTTAGGATTAGGGTTAGGATTAGGATTAGGGTTAGCATTAGGGTTAGCATTAGTTTTAGGATTAGGGTTAGGATTAGGGTTAGGGTTAGGGTTAGGATTAGGGTTAGTTTTAGGGTTAGGATTAGGGTTAGGGTTAGGGTTAGGATTAGGGTTAGGATTAGGGTTAGGGTTAGGGTTACGATCAGGGTTAGGATTAGGGTTAGGGTTAGGATTTGGGTTCGGATTAGGGTTAGGATTAGGGTTAGGGTTAGGATTAGGGTTAGGGTTAGGGTTAGGGTTAGGATTAGGGTTAGGATTAGGGTTAGGATTAGGGTTAGGATTAGGGTTAGGATTAGGGTTAGGGTTAGGATTAGGGTTAGGGTTAGGGTAAGGATTAGCGTTAGGGTTAGGGTTAGGGTTAGGATTAGGGTTAGGATTAGGGTTAGGATTAGGGTTAGGATTAGGGTTAGGATTTGGGTTAGGGTTAGGGTTAGGGTTAGAATTAGGGTTTAGGATTAGGGTTTAGGATTAGGGTTAGGATTAGGATTAGGGTTAGCATTAGGGTTAGCATTAGGGTTAGGATTAGGGTTAGGATTAGGGTTAGGGTTAGGGTTAGGATTAGGGTTAGTTTTAGGGTTAGGGTTAGGGTTAGGGTTAGGGTTAGGGTTAGGGTTAGGGTTAGGGTTAGGGTTAGGGTTAGGGTTAGGGTTAGGGTTAGGGTTAGGGTTAGGGTTAGGGTTAGGGTTAGGGTTAGGGTTCGGGTTCGGGTTCGGGTTAGGGTTAGGGTTAGGGTTAGGGTTAGGGTTAGGGTTAGGGTTAGGGTTAGGGTTAGGGTTAGGGTTAGGGTTAGGGTTAGGGTTAGGGTTAGGGTTAGGGTTAGGGTTAGGGTTAGGGTTAGGGTTAGGGTTTGGGTTAGGGTTAGGGTTAGGGTTAGGGTTAGGGTTAGGGTTAGGGTTAGGGTTAGGGTTAGGGTTAGGGTTAGGGTTAGAGTTAGGATTAGGGTTAGGATTAGGGTTAGAATTAGGGTTAGAATTAGGGTTTAGGATTAGGGTTAGGATTAGGATTAGGGTTAGCATTAGGGTTAGCATTAGGGTTAGGATTAGGGTTAGGATTAGGGTTAGGGTTAGGGTTAGGATTAGGGTTAGTTTTAGGGTTAGGATTAGGGTTAGGGTTATGGTTAGGATTAGGGTTAGGATTAGGGTTAGGATTAGGGTTAGGGTTAGGATTAGGGTTAGGGTTAGGGTAAGGATTAGGGTTAGGGTTAGGATTAGGGTTAGGATTAGGGTTAGGATTAGGGTTACGATTAGGGTTAGGATTTGGTTTAGGGTTAGGGTTAGGGTTAGAATTAGGGTTTAGGATTAGGGTTTAGGATTAGGGTTAGGATTAGGATTAGGGTTAGCATTAGGGTTAGCATTAGTTTTAGGATTAGGGTTAGGATTAGGGTTAGGGTTAGGGTTAGGATTAGGGTTAGTTTTAGGGTTAGGATTAGGGTTAGGGTTAGGGTTAGGATTAGGGTTAGGATTAGGGTTAGGATTAGGTTTAGGGTTAGGGTTAGGATTAGGATTAGGGTTAGGATTAGGGTTAGGATTAGGGTTAGGAGTAGGATTAGGGTTAGAGTTAGGGTTAGGATTAGGGTTAGGGTTAGGGTTTGGGTTAGGGTTAGGGTTAGGGTTAGGATTAGGGTTAGGGTTAGGGTTAGGATTAGGGTTAGGGTTAGGGTTCGGGTTAGGATTAGGATTAGGATTAGGGTTAGGATTAGGGTTAGGGTTAGGATTAGGTTTAGGGTTAGGGTTAGGATTAGGGTTAGGATTAGGGTTAGGATTAGGGTTAGGGTTAGGGGAAGGGTTAGGGTTAGGGTTAGGGTTAGGGTTAGGGTTAGGGTTAGGGTTAGGGTTAGGGTTAGGGTTAGGATTCGGGTTAGGGTTAGGATTATGGTTAGGATTAGGGTTAGGATTAGGGGTAGGTTTAGGATTAGGGTTAGGATTAGGTTTAGGATTAGGATTAGGTTTAGGGTTAGGGTTAGGATTAGGATTAGGGTTAGGATTAGGGTTAGGGTTAGGATTAGGGTTAGGATTAGGATTAGGGTTAGGGTTAGGGTTAGGATTAGGATTAGGGTTAGGGTTAGGGTTAGGGTTAGGGTTAGGATTAGGATTAGGGTTAGGATTAGGGTTAGGGTTAGGATTAGGTTTAAAATTAGGGTTAGGATTAGGGTTAGGATTAGGGTTAGGATTAGGGTTAGGATTAGGGTTAGGGTTAGGATTAGGGTTAGGATTAGGGTTAGGGTTAGGATTAGGTTTAGGATTAGGGTTAGGATTAGGGTTAGGTTTAGGATTAGGGTTAGGATTAGGGTTAGGGTTAGGGTTAGGATTAGGGTTAGGATTAGGGTTAGGATTAGGGTTAGGGTTAGGATTAGGGTTAGGATTAGGGTTAGGATTAGGGTTAGGATTAGGGTTAGGATTAGGGTTAGGGTTAGGGTTAGGATTAGGGTTAGGGTTAGGATTAGGATTAGGGTTAGGATTAGGGTTAGGGTTAGGATTAGGGTTAGGATTAGGTTTAGGGTTAGGATTAGGTTTAGGATTAGGGTTAGGATTAGGGGTAGGTTTAGGATTAGGGTTAGGATTAGGGTTAGGGTTAGGATTAGGGTTAGGGTTAGGGTAAGGATTAGGGTCAGGATTAGGGTTAGGATTAGGGTTACGATTAGGGATAGCATTGGGTTAGGATTAGGGTTAGGGTTAGGATTAGGGTTAGGATTAGGGTTAGGGTT
>JALMGF010000265.1:273993-276493 GCA_023333645.1 Sceloporus occidentalis
GTAAGGATTAGGGTTAGGGTTAGGATTAGGGTTAGGATTAGGGTTAGGGTTAGGATTAGGGTTAGGGTTAGGGTAAGGATTAGGGTTAGGGTTAGGATTAAGGTTAGGATTAGGGTTAGGATTAGGGTTAGGATTAGGGTTAGGATTTGGTTTAGGGTTAGGGTTAGGGTTAGAATTAGGGTTTAGGATTAGGGTTTAGGATTAGGGTTAGGATTAGGATTAGGGTTAGCATTAGGGTTAGCATTAGTTTTAGGATTAGGGTTAGGATTAGGGTTAGGGTTAGGGTTAGGATTAGGGTTAGTTTTAGGGTTAGGATTAGGGTTAGGGTTAGGGTTAGGATTAGGGTTAGGATTAGGGTTAGGGTTAGGGTTACGATCAGGGTTAGGATTAGGGTTAGGGTTAGGATTTGGGTTCGGATTAGAGTTAGGATTAGGGTTAGGGTTAGGATTAGGGTTAGGGTTAGGGTTAGGGTTAGGATTAGGGTTAGGATTAGGGTTAGGATTAGGGTTAGGATTAGGGTTAGGATTAGGGTTAGGGTTAGGGTTAGGGTTAGGGTTAGGGTAAGGATTAGGGTTAGGGTTAGGATTAGGGTTAGGATTAGGGTTAGGATTAGGGTTAGGATTAGGGTTAGGATTAGGGTTAGGATTTGGGTTAGGGTTAGGGTTAGGGTTAGAATTAGGGTTTAGGATTAGGGTTTAGGATTAGGGTTAGGATTAGGATTAGGGTTAGCATTAGGGTTAGCATTAGGGTTAGGATTAGGGTTAGGATTAGGGTTAGGGTTAGGGTTAGGGTTAGGGTTAGGGTTAGGGTTAGGGTTAGGGTTAGGGTTCGGATTAGGGTTAGGATTAGGGTTAGGGTTAGGATTAGGGTTAGGGTTAGGGTTAGGGTTAGGGTTAGGGTTAGGGTTAGGGTTAGGATTAGGGTTAGGATTAGGGTTAGGATTAGGGTTAGGGTTAGGGTTAGGGTTAGGGTTAGGGTAAGGATTAGGGTTAGGGTTAGGATTAGGGTTAGGATTAGGGTTAGGATTAGGGTTAGGATTAGGGTTAGGATTTGGGTTAGGGTTAGGGTTAGGGTTAGAATTAGGGTTTAGGATTAGGGTTTAGGATTAGGGTTAGGATTAGGATTAGGGTTAGCATTAGGGTTAGCATTAGGGTTAGGATTAGGGTTAGGATTAGGGTTAGGGTTAGGGTTAGGATTAGGGTTAGTTTTAGGGTTAGGGTTAGGGTTAGGGTTAGGGTTAGGGTTAGGGTTAGGGTTAGGGTTAGGGTTAGGGTTAGGGTTAGGGTTCGGGTTAGGATTAGGATTAGGATTAGGATTAGGGTTAGGGTTAGGATTAGGTTTAGGATTAGGGTTAGGATTAGGGTTAGGATTAGGGTTAGGGTTAGGGTTAGGGTTAGGGTTAGGGTTAGGGTTAGGGTTAGGGTTAGGGTTAGGGTTAGGGTTAGGGTTAGGGTTAGGGTTAGGGTTAGGGTTAGGGTTAGGGTTAGGATTCGGGTTAGGGTTAGGATTAGGTTTAGGATTAGGGTTAGGATTAGGGGTAGGTTTAGGATTAGGGTTAGGATTAGGTTTAGGATTAGGGTTAGGATTAGGGTTAGGATTAGGTTTAGGGTTAGGGTTAGGATTAGGATTAGGGTTAGGATTAGGGTTAGGGTTAGGATTAGGGTTAGGATTAGGATTAGGGTTAGGGTTAGGGTTAGGATTAGGGTTAGGGTTAGGGTTAGGGTTAGGGTTAGGATTAGGATTAGGGTTAGGATTAGGGTTAGGGTTAGGATTAGGTTTAAAATTAGGGTTAGGATTAGGGTTAGGATTAGGGTTAGGATTAGGGTTAGGATTAGGGTTAGGGTTAGGATTAGGGTTAGGATTAGGGTTAGGGTTAGGATTAGGTTTAGGATTAGGGTTAGGATTAGGGTTAGGTTTAGGATTAGGGTTAGGATTAGGGTTAGGGTTAGGGTTAGGATTAGGGTTAGGATTAGGGTTAGGATTAGGGTTAGGGTTAGGATTAGGGTTAGGATTAGGGTTAGGATTAGGGTTAGGATTAGGGTTAGGATTAGGGTTAGGGTTAGGGTTAGGATTAGGGTAAGGGTTAGGATTAGGGTTAGGATTAGGGTTAGGGTTAGGGTTAGGATTAGGGTTAGGATTAGGTTTAGCGTTAGGGTTAGGGTTAGGATTAGGGTTAGGATTAGGGTTAGGGTTAGGATTAGGGTTAGGATTAGGATTAGGGTTAGGGTTAGGGTTAGGATTAGGGTTAGGGTTAGGGTTAGGGTTTGGGTTAGGGTTAGGGTTAGGGTTAGGATTAGGATTAGGGTTAGGATTAGGGTTAGGGTTAGGATTAGGTTTAGGGTTAGGGTTAGGATTAGGGTTAGGATTAGGGTTAGGGTTAGGGTTAGGGTTAGGGTTAGGGTTAGGGTTAGGGTTAGGGTTAGGGTTAGGGTTAGGGTTAGGGTTAGGGTTAGGGTTAGGATTCGGGTTAGGGTTAGGATTAGGTTTAGGATTAGGGTTA
>JALMGF010000265.1:281493-298993 GCA_023333645.1 Sceloporus occidentalis
GGTTAGGGTTATGGTTAGGATTAGGGTTAGGATTAGGGTTAGGATTAGGGTTAGGGTTAGGGTAAGGATTAGGGTTAGGGTTAGGATTAGGGTTAGGATTAGGGTTAGGGTTAGGATTAGGGTTAGGGTTAGGGTAAGGATTAGGGTTAGGGTTAGGATTAAGGTTAGGATTAGGGTTAGGATTAGGGTTAGGATTAGGGTTAGGATTTGGTTTAGGGTTAGGGTTAGGGTTAGAATTAGGGTTTAGGATTAGGGTTTAGGATTAGGGTTAGGATTAGGATTAGGGTTAGCATTAGGGTTAGCATTAGTTTTAGGATTAGGGTTAGGATTAGGGTTAGGGTTAGGGTTAGGATTAGGGTTAGTTTTAGGGTTAGGATTAGGGTTAGGGTTAGGGTTAGGATTAGGGTTAGGATTAGGGTTAGGGTTAGGGTTACGATCAGGGTTAGGATTAGGGTTAGGGTTAGGATTTGGGTTCGGATTAGGGTTAGGATTAGGGTTAGGGTTAGGATTAGGGTTAGGGTTAGGGTTAGGGTTAGGATTAGGGTTAGGATTAGGGTTAGGATTAGGGTTAGGATTAGGGTTAGGATTAGGGTTAGGGTTAGGATTAGGGTTAGGGTTAGGGTAAGGATTAGGGTTAGGGATAGGATTAGGGTTAGGATTAGGGTTAGGATTAGGGTTAGGATTAGGGTTAGGATTAGGGTTAGGATTTGGGTTAGGGTTAGGGTTAGGGTTAGAATTAGGGTTTAGGATTAGGGTTTAGGATTAGGGTTAGGATTAGGATTAGGGTTAGCATTAGGGTTAGCATTAGGGTTAGGATTAGGGTTAGGATTAGGGTTAGGGTTAGGGTTAGGATTAGGGTTAGTTTTAGGGTTAGGGTTAGGATTAGGGTTAGGGTTAGGGTTAGGGTTAGGGTTAGGGTTAGGATTAGGGTTAGGATTAGGGTTAGGGTTAGGATTAGGGTTAGGGTAAGGATTAGGGTTAGGGTTAGGATTAAGGTTAGGATTAGGGTTAGGATTAGGGTTAGGATTAGGGTTAGGATTAGGATTAGGGTTAGGGTTAGGGTAAGGATTAGGGTTAGGGTTAGGATTAAGGTTAGGATTAGGGTTAGGATTAGGGTTAGGATTAGGGTTAGGATTTGGTTTAGGGTTAGGGTTAGGGTTAGAATTAGGGTTTAGGATTAGGGTTTAGGATTAGGGTTAGGATTAGGATTAGGGTTAGCATTAGGGTTAGCATTAGTTTTAGGATTAGGGTTAGGATTAGGGTTAGGGTTAGGGTTAGGATTAGGGTTAGTTTTAGGGTTAGGATTAGGGTTAGGGTTAGGGTTAGGATTAGGGTTAGGATTAGGGTTAGGGTTAGGGTTACGATCAGGGTTAGGATTAGGGTTAGGGTTAGGATTTGGGTTCGGATTAGGGTTAGGATTAGGGTTAGGGTTAGGATTAGGGTTAGGGTTAGGGTTAGGGTTAGGATTAGGGTTAGGATTAGGGTTAGGATTAGGGTTAGGATTAGGGTTAGGGTTAGGATTAGGGTTAGGGTTAGGGTAAGGATTAGGGTTAGGGTTAGGATTAGGGTTAGGATTAGGGTTAGGATTAGGGTTAGGATTAGGGTTAGGATTAGGGTTAGGATTTGGGTTGGGGTTAGGGTTAGGGTTAGAATTAGGGTTTAGGATTAGGGTTTAGGATTAGGGTTAGGATTAGGATTAGGGTTAGCATTAGGGTTAGCATTAGGGTTAGGATTAGGGTTAGGATTAGGGTTAGGGTTAGGGTTAGGATTAGGGTTAGTTTTAGGGTTAGGGTTAGGGTTAGGGTTAGGGTTAGGGTTAGGGTTAGGGTTAGGGTTAGGGTTAGGGTTAGGGTTAGGGTTAGGGTTAGGGTTAGGGTTCGGATTAGGGTTAGGATTAGGGTTAGGGTTAGGATTAGGGTTAGGGTTAGGGTTAGGGTTAGGATTAGGGTTAGGATTAGGGTTAGGATTAGGGTTAGGATTAGGGTTAGGGTTAGGATTAGGGTTAGGGTTAGGGTAAGGATTAGGGTTAGGGTTAGGATTAGGGTTAGGATTAGGGTTAGGATTAGGGTTAGGATTAGGGTTAGGATTAGGGTTAGGATTTGGGTTAGGGTTAGGGTTAGGGTTAGAATTAGGGTTTAGGATTAGGGTTTAGGATTAGGGTTAGGATTAGGATTAGGGTTAGCATTAGGGTTCGCATTAGGGTTAGGATTAGGGTTAGGATTAGGGTTAGGGTTAGGGTTAGGATTAGGGTTAGTTTTAGGGTTAGGGTTAGGGTTAGGGTTAGGGTTAGGGTTAGGGTTAGGGTTAGGGTTAGGGTTAGGGTTAGGGTTAGGGTTAGGGTTAGGGTTAGGGTTAGGGTTTGGGTTAGGGTTAGGGTTAGGGTTAGGGTTAGGGTTAGGATTAGGGTTTGGGTTAGGGTTCGGGTTAGGATTAGGATTAGGATTAGGGTTAGGGTTAGGGTTAGGGTTAGGATTAGGTTTAGGATTAGGGTTAGGATTAGGGTTAGGATTAGGGTTAGGGTTAGGGTTAGGGTTAGGGTTAGGGTTAGGGTTAGGGTTAGGGTTAGGGTTAGGGTTAGGGTTAGGGTTAGGGTTAGGGTTAGGATTCGGGTTAGGGTTAGGATTAGGTTTAGGATTAAGGTTAGGATTAGGGGTAGGTTTAGGATTAGGGTTAGGATTAGGTTTAGGATTAGGGTTAGGATTAGGGTTAGGATTAGGTTTAGGGTTAGGGTTAGGATTAGGATTAGGGTTAGGATTAGGGTTAGGGTTAGGATTAGGGTTAGGATTAGGATTAGGGTTAGGGTTAGGGTTAGGATTAGGGTTAGGGTTAGGGTTAGGGTTAGGGTTAGGATTAGGATTAGGGTTAGGATTAGGGTTAGGGTTAGGATTAGGTTTAAAATTAGGGTTAGGATTAGGGTTAGGATTAGGGTTAGGATTAGGGTTAGGATTAGGGTTAGGGTTAGGATTAGGGTTAGGATTAGGGTTAGGGTTAGGATTAGGTTTAGGATTAGGGTTAGGATTAGGGTTAGGTTTAGGATTAGGGTTAGGATTAGGATTAGGGTTAGGGTTAGGATTAGGGTTAGGATTAGGGTTAGGATTAGGGTTAGGGTTAGGATTAGGGTTAGGATTAGGGTTAGGATTAGGGTTAGGATTAGGGTTAGGATTAGGGTTAGGGTTAGGGTTAGGATTAGGGTTAGGGTTAGGATTAGGATTAGGGTTAGGATTAGGGTTAGGGTTAGGATTAGGGTTAGGATTAGGTTTAGGGTTAGGATTAGGTTTAGGATTAGGGTTAGGATTATGGGTAGGTTTAGGATTAGGGTTAGGATTAGGGTTAGGGTTAGGGTTAGGATTAGGGTTAGGATTAGGTTTAGCGTTAGGGTTAGGGTTAGGATTAGGGTTAGGATTAGGGTTAGGGTTAGGATTAGGGTTAGGATTAGGATTAGGGTTAGGGTTAGGGTTAGGATTAGGGTTAGGGTTAGGGTTAGGGTTTGGGTTAGGGTTAGGGTTAGGGTTAGGATTAGGATTAGGGTTAGGATTAGGGTTAGGGTTAGGATTAGGTTTAGGATTAGGGTTAGGATTAGGGTTAGGATTAGGGTTAGGATTAGGGTTAGGATTAGGGTTAGGGTTAGGATTAGGGTTAGGATTAGGGTTAGGGTTAGGATTAGGTTTAGGATTAGGGTTAGGATTAGGGTTAGGTTTAGGATTAGGGTTAGGATTAGGGTTAGGGTTAGGGTTAGGATTAGGTATAAATATTTTTTTTTTTTTTAGGTATAAATATTTTTATTTATAAAGTACATCCTACTAACAAATTTGCTACTTCAACTGTTACAGAACCATTATATCATTGCAAACATTAAACATTATATAACTTTATAAAACCGTTGTAACTGTAAATCTTCTTCTTTTACTTTTGTAATTACACTTATTTTACTTATTTCAAATGTTTCCAAACCTAGAAAATTACATTATAATACCTTATAATGCATAGATAATCTAGATGCCTCTCAGGTGATGCCCGGCGTGGCCTCCATCAGCCATGGCCAGAACTTCCTCCATTTGTTGGAGGACATCCTCCCTCGTTCTATTACACTCAGAGTCTTTATTTTGCTCAATACAAAACGGACAGCAATACTAACATCTGATTGCATTTGTGTCACCAACTCTTTCTTTCTCTGGAAAACCAAAGCCAGCAAAACATACAGATTGACCAGTCTAATTGTTGACCAAGGGACTTCCCAGAATGAGTCCACTGTCCCCCCTTTGTGTCCTCTCTTCCTTTTCCTCTCCGGCCTTCGACGCGGTCCTCTGACCCCTGACTCCGGCTCCAGTCCAGAGGCCACCGCTTCCCAGGGTTGACCGACTAGGTCCGGCCAATCCAAAGCAGCGGCCACCTTCTCCCAAGTGTCCTTGGCCGAGGGACAGTCCTTTATAAAGTGTTCTGTGGTCTCTTTGTACAGTTTTCCAGTCACACAAGATTGTTTCTGACACAACAGTCTAGGACACATTTGCTCTGCTTCCTTCAGCCAAGGCTGATTCCCCTTTAAACAAGATATTTGGTGGTAAAATCTCCATCGAATGTCCCAGAGACCGAAGGGGACCCTCCGGTCCGTGAAACACTCGATGCTTTGGGGCCATTCTTTTAAATAGAGAGACAACTGGTCCCTCTTGGTGTCCTTTTCCATCTGCGGCTGAAAGAAGACCACCCTCACCATTTCCCAATACACAAACCCCTTCAAGGTCCTGATGCATCCCGCCTTGGTCCGAAACCACTCTGCCAGGACTTTGTTCTGCTGAATCTGCCCATAGACCTCCCTGAGGAAGTCGGGGCCTGACTGTTTCATGGCGGCCGTCACTCGGAAAGGCACCGGTTCTTCCTCCCGCCACCATTTCTCAGCCCAACTCTCATTCACCCAGTGATTGGCAAACAGGGCCAGCCACCCTTCCAGACTAGATCCATGATGAAACCATTGGCTGAGTTTCCCAAAGTTCTGGCTGAGGAAAGCTGAGAGGAACCTGAGTCTCAACGCAGGCAAGTCTAACCCTCCTTGTTCCACTTTCCTATAGGCCACGGCCCGAGCCAGAGGAAAAAAGGCCGTTCCCCAGAGAAAACGGAAGACCAGTTTCTCCGCCTCCTTTAAGACATTTTGGGGAGGAGGGTACACTGCTGCGAGAGTCAAGGCCTGCGGCATCAGGTAAGTCTTTATGTACACTGCTTTCTGGTAAACATTTAACTGCCATGGTTTCCATCTGTCAAAACACGCCTTTATTTTTTCCAACCAGAGATACCAGTTCTTTTCCCACCCGAAAAGTTTAATAGAGAACTTTAAACCTAACATTTTGTATTCCTCTAATTTTTCAGACTGTTCGCATTGCTCCTCCTGAATCCTACTAACAACTTCTACTGGAGTCAAAATTAAACTTTCCTCTTTTCGGGAAAAGGAAATCAAAGAGCTTTTCTGCAAGTTTATCTGAGCCCCTGAAGCTTGCTGATATCTCTCAAAAATAGCCATAGCTGAAGCTATCTCCTTTCGATCGTTCACAAAGAGGGAAATGTCATCTGCATGGGCTGCGTATTTCACCTGCTCAACCTTAGAAGCCTCTATGGGAAAAGGCATGACTCCTCTGCTGGGCTTCAGGGTGACCCTCAAACCCTTGATGCTTTCTTCTGCCTGAATTTGGCAAAGGACCGAATCCAGAACCAGGACGTAGAGGAGGGGGCTCAGGGGGCAGCCCTGTCTGACCCCCGACTTCAGCCTAATCGGAGTCCCCCTGTGTCCATTCACCTGAGGAGTCACCTGCGCCTTCAGATAAAGCAGTTGGAGATACCTGACAAAGCGGATGGGGAGACCCCTCCCTGCCAGCGCTTCCCACATAAACTGATGGTGAACGCGATCAAAAGCCTTGGCCTGATCCAAGAGCAGTATTTCCCCTGTTTCCCACTTGCCTTTCTGGGCCAAATGAAAGACCTCTCTAAACAAACACAGAGAGTCCACCATAAAGCGCCCTGGAACGGCACTGGTTTGGGAAGCTAAAACGATTTTGGGTGCCCTTTTTGCCAGTCTGTTATTCAAAACCTTTGCCACAATCCTGTAATCCACGTTTGTCAAAACGATCGGTCGCCAGTTTTTGGGCAAAGTCAAATCTCCTTGTTTGGGAAAGAAAATCAAAACGCCCTGATAAAAGGAGTCTGTCAGGCTCTCTCTAGACAAGAGTTCATTGATGACTCGGGTGAGAGGGGGAACCAGCCACTTGGCAAAGGCCTTGTAAAAGCTCCATCCGAGTCCATCTGGTCCCGGAGCCGATTTGCCCCTTCCCTGGACAATGACCTCCTGGACTTCTTTCTCTGTCACAGGGGCCACCAATTCATCCCTGTCTATTTGAGTCAGCCCTGGGTACATTTTGTCTTGGATATTTTGGGGCACATGTTCTAAGAAAGCCTTGATTTTCTCCCTTCCTATTTCTTCCCCTGCGTATAAGTCCCTATAGAAATCCTCCATCACTCTCAGCATTGCTCTGGGGTCCCTCCTAACTGGGTCCTGCTCACTGTGCCTCAAGCCCCCCATGACCACTGAGGCTTGAGGGGCCTTGGCTCTGGCCCAATCCTCAATGTCCACCACTGACCCCTTGGTCCTGAATTCTTTATGATATTTCTTCTTACGTTTCTGTTTAATTTGAAATTCTCTTATTACACCTCTGGACCATTCCAACACATTTTGGTTTACTGGAAGGCCGTTGTTAACCTTGTAATGGCATTTCAAGAATTGGTAGACTGCTCTCTGATAGCCCTGCAAATCTTTCCTATTGATAACATATTCGTAGTTTTGGCAAGTCTTCTTCAGGACTTTTTTGGTTCTCTCCCACCAGACAGACAGTTCTCCAACATAGAGATCCTGCAGCGTCAGCATATTTGCCAAGACGCCCGCAATCTCCTCCTTGCAGCCGGCGTTGCCAAGAGTCTTTGGGCGAAGCCTCCATAAAGGTTTCCCTCTGGAGTAAAGCTCCAAGCCCAAAGCAAACTGCATGTGAAGCATGGCATGATCAGACCACGGAGTGACCGTCAGTTGGCAACTCAAGGCCTTCAGTTCGGCAGGGGCTCTGATCCTGTCCAATCGACTAGCTCTGTCTTTCTGATACCAAGTGAATTTGCCTCCCTCCAGCGAACCATATTTATCCATAAATGCTTTTTTGCAGGGAAGAGGGAAAAAACTGAACCGATTACTCACTTCCAAGGCTTTATCTGTTAAATTACGATCTGAGAAAAAGGTCTCCAAAAGTCTCTCCTCGGGTGTTAAAGCGGTTGACTTTTTCCCCGTTTTGCCTCGATCCACATAATTTGAATAATCAGATAGTCTGGTCCTATTATTAAAATCCCCTACAACCAATAGATGCCTGTAAGTAGCACAATACCCTTTCAAATGAGGCCAAAATGTTTTCCGTTGTGATGCCACCACTGGGGCATAAAGCCCGCAAAGCCGGAAAGGAGTCCTTTCTTCCTTCCCCTCCTTCGAAATCCCCAGCACAGTAAAGTCCACAACCAGCAACCTGCCCGGTAAAGCCTCCAGGACAAAGTCAATCTGCAGGTCATGCCTAGCTTTAAATAAGACCGCCACGCCTGCCTGGTGTTCTTCCCCATAAGACCAAATGGAGGGTCCTTGCGTCCAGAGTTTCTGCCCCTGGGAGCGTTGCTGCTCGCTCACCAGGTGGGTCTCTTGCAAGACCACCACGTCCTGCGCCATGGTTGCCAGAAGAGGAACGATCTCCTGCCGCCTGTCGGCCATCCTCAGCCCTCTCACGTTCCAAGAGGTGATTCTTAGAGACACCATGATTAATCTTGGCTCAACATTACCTTAACCCTGACTATCATAACCCAAATAATCATAGCAATGTCAACCCCAATGTCAATATTAAACATTTCGATAGCCATTAAACAGGTAATTGATTTTCCTTCCCAAACAAAGACTGGCATTGTTTTTATATTTCTTAATTTTGTTAATTTTGTAATTTTAATTTTAGTTTTAATTTTGAATTTGACTTAATTTTAATGTAATTCTAATTTTGAATTTGACCTAAATTTAATTCAATTCAATTAAATTACATTCAGATAAATTCTTTCCAAATAAAGGCTTCCCAACCATTCTAGTCTTGTTTATTCTCTCCAGGATTCTCAGTCCTCTTGTCCTCCGATTCTAGCTGGGTCCTCTCTACCTCCTCCGGGGCAACCGGAGGTGTAGCCTCACCAATTTGGGGGGAAGGGGAAAGGGGTGAAGAGACAGGGGTTGGTAAAGGGGATATTGGGAAGGTGGTTGCAAGGGAGGGAGCACTGGAAGGGGGAGGAGGAGGGGAAGGAGGAAGGGGAGGAGGAGCCGGAGGAGGAGGAGGAGGGGGAGGGCCACCATCAAAGGTCACGGGTAGAAGGGGGCAGGAAAAGGGTTCTACATCCGTCCCACAAGGCTCCACCAATCTATCACCAGATTCCTCCATTGAAGCTTCTGAAAATAACTGCGGTGATGCTGCCCTCAATGTGCTCTCTGCTAATACTTTTTCTAGTACTTCTGTCACTATTGGTTCTGCTGCTACTTCTATCACCATCGGTTCTGGTGGGTCTTTAGAAGGGTCTTCAGGACTTTGGTTTGGGGAGCCAACCACCTGCCCCTCCTCCATCTGCTCCGCTCCTCCCATCCCTCTCTCCCCCTCTCCCCCACTCCTCTGTGTGTTATGTTCCTTTTGCTTTTTCTTCCTAGGGGTCTTTGGAGTCCTTTGCCTCTTCACCTCCTCTGTCTGCATGGGTTGTCTATCTGTTACCTCCTGGACAGCTACCAAGACTTCGCTATCGGTGGGCTCCTCATTGTCCAACCTGCTCTGACCCTCTTCTTCATGCACAAGAACATGAAACCTATTGTTCTCTGTGACTATCTGTTCCCGGGGACCTCTCCTCTCCTGTGACCTCCCCTCTTCTCCTCCTGCCCCTCGTCTACGCACTACATTCCATTCATCAGCTATTGCCAGTCTGTCTTCCGTAGTTTGTCTTTCTTCCCTTGCAAGCAATGGGTCGCTATGCCTGCCCCTATCCTCCTGCTGCTCTGAATTTGGTAACTTCTCTCCCCTCACTCCTAACTTCTCCCTCAAAACCCTTGTCTTTTCCTGGACTTCTGCCCTTTCTTTTCCCGTTTTGGCTACTTGCTGGGCCTTCTCAAACACTCGAGCATCTTGCTGGTTATAATATGCCTGAGGGCACCAAAAGTAAGTGTGACCCAGTTCCCCACAAAAGTTGCACTTGATGCTGCTGTAGCACGCAGCTGTCGGGTGGCCCCTGGTACCGCACCGTGAACACAAAGGAGTGGTGCACAGGCGCCTCTGGTGCTCATAGGACCCACATTGGAAGCAGGCCTGAGGTTGGCCACTGTACCTGGTGATCCCTCTATCAGCCCCTAGGAAAAAATACTTAGGTATCTTGCCATGCCTGTACTCAGGGTCTTCATTTTTAAAGGAGACTACGCATCTGTATTCCCCTGTCCAGTAGCCTTGCTCATCTTCCTTTTTATCTGGCCCTGTCAGGATCGTGGCGTATTTAGACACCCACCTCGCTACGTCTTCAGCAGGGATAGTAGTGGTTCTGAAACTTATAGTCAGAACCTTGGTATCACCTCTAAACAAAGGGAACATCTCATATTCCGACAGCAGATCTGGGTTCAGACGTTTCACCCTCTTACAGCTAATCCAGAAATGCCTGTAAACTCTTTCCGATGCTAAACATACATCTATTTCTGTAGATCCCGGAAGCTGAATCACTGCCACAATATCTTCCCTCTGAGCATCCAATGTCTCTTTCAGAAGCCTCTTTGAAATATAGGCCCGTGACCCTTTCTCAGGGTCTGACCCTAAATATTTAAACCGTATTACAAAGCGCGCTCTAGGGTTTCTTACATCCGAGGCTTCTCTAAAGCACTGGTCAAGGTATGTCTCTTCATCTACCGTCATGCCTGAAGACCGTGACTCTCCTCGCCGTGCAGCGCCACCGTCCCCTCCCGCTATACTGGCATATGTCCTCCCTTCCTTTCTGAGTTCTTGCGGCTTGTCCCCCGGCACCCCGAGGGGTCTTCCAGATGCCAAAGTCGGCAAACCCTGCGGTACCTCTCCGTGAGCGCCATTGCCATGCGCGCGACTACCCTCCTTCCCCTTCATTTGTCTGTCTGGCAGAGGGTTTAGACTTACGTTCCCAACCCATGCGTCTTTGTTAGTTTCCCGGTCCAATCGAGGTCTTGCCGAGATATGACCATTCTCAGCTGCATCTCCATTTTCCAGAAGCCTTTTCTTCTGGACAGTTAGTCCCTTGGTTGGCAAGGATGGGTTTTTGCATTGTTCCTGGGAAAGAACACCAGCCGAAACAGCAGTACCTTCCATCAAGTTGTCTCTAGCCCCCAAACCCTGACCCAGTAAATCTGATCCCCTGTTTTCCTCTCCCAGACCCAAGGCATTTCTGTCCGCTGCGGTTGCTGGGCCCAATTCTACCTCTACTCTTTCTGACCAAGGCTGTTCCCCTCTAGGTTTCTTCTTCGCTTGAGAAACGGTAGCCGTTTCCTCTAAATCCGAGCTGCTGATATCACTCAGTGTCCCTCTTTGCCTAGTGTTTCCCAATCCCACTCCTTGCACCTCCTTCCCTTCCCCTGCTGCCTCCCTTCTTCCTCTAACCTCCCTGCTTTCCTCACCCATTGCTGGGGGTGACACCGTGGCACTCATCCCAAGGACAGGAGTCAATGGCAAATGTCCTTTGGAGCGCCGCTCGGTCCGCTGACGTCCTTCTGCCCGTTCTGGTTCTTTCGGGGTCTCTGCTTTCTCCACTTTCTCTACAGCTCTCCCTGCTCCAGTTCCTTTAGTCTTTTCTTCCCTCGGATCGAAGCCAGACTGCTTAGCAATTTTTGCCCGTTGTCTCAGGTCTGCTACGACGCTTAAGAGCCACTCCATCAAGGCCTCTCTGGACACCATTTTCCCCTTGTTGTCCACTTGCGCCCAAACCGGAGGTTTCTGGTTCTCAGGGGTGCATTCCCAGATTTGATGGATCTCTTGGAAGGTTTTTATCAATTGGGTCTCCTTTAGCCAGTCCGGTAATACGATGAGAGACGTCTTGGGTTTCCTGCCCAATAGCAGGCGTTGAACAATGTCTAAGGCTAGAGTCCTGGCATAAGCCACTTGCTCCTCAGAGTCGGGCACCTTTAATCCCGAAAGTACAGACTTCAAGAGAGGGAAACCTTTCTCCAAGAGCCCCCAAAGTTTATCTCTGCTGTACTTTTTTAGGCTGGGCAGTCGATGGCTCGATGTCGGCAGGGCAATATGAGCCACCGCATAGCCCCAGAGTTTCAGAGTGTCATACCTATCGAAGTCCTTTGGCAAGATGATATCGGTCACTTTGTCCCACCGTGTATGGAGACATTCAGTCCAGGCTGCAGAGATCTGCCTTTCTCGGGAAAGCCTCTTCTGCTGAGTAGCCTCCGAAAGGGTCTTTTCCCGATCCGTCAGTTCCCCTTCCTCCACGCTTTGAAAATCCGTGTCATATTTATAGACCAGGTACTCGTTAGTGACTTGGTCTTCTGGATCAGGGCCCTGATTCCTTTTATTGGCTTTCTTCTTATCCCTTTTCCTCTGGGCTTTGTCCTCAGGGCTTTCTTCCTCCTCTTCCTCACTGCTGGTCTCTGTGTCACTGTCACTAGTTGCAGCCAAGGAAGAGATGCCAGAGAACTCCATTTCGCTCTCCCTTCTTTGTTCAAGGGAAGGACCTTCCAGGCTCTCTGCTTCTTTGCTTTGAAAGTCTTTTGCGAGGTCAATGGAGTCCCTGCAAGGTGTAGTCTCTGCAGGCTGCCCACCAGAAGCCTCTTCTCTTCCTCCAGTGTCTTGCCCTTCAGCTTTCTGGGAGTGGGCTTGTTTTCCTCTGGCAAAAGGATAGAGGGGTGTTTCCTCTTCCAGGAGCCTCTGTGGCCTAAGGGGGGACCGATCTCTCTTTGCACTTGGACACTCCTCCTCCGATAAATCCCGACTTTGGGCTTTTTTCCTCCTGTCCCTTCTAGGTTTTGTCTTTTGTTTGTTTTTCTCCTGCTTTGTCTTCATGGCAGATTGCTTTAATAAATGCCTTTTTCTCATTTTATAATCTTGTAGGTCCTTCTTAGCATCCTGATTCCACTGAGTGATGCTGAATATAATGTCCAAAATGTCCTTTTTTTCCTCCTGTGTTCTGTCTTCTCCAGATTTCAACAGGAGAGTGTTGCCTTTTTCATTCAGCTCTACCACAGCTTCAGTCATTTCATCCAAGCCCAGATTTAATTTACTGTAAAGTTCACTCAAAAGGGGATCTCTTTTCAAAAGATCTGTGTTTCTTTCTGTCTCAGAAAAAGCATTGTCTGAATCCAGATCACTACTAGGTTCCACTATCATGCCAAGAAAGTGTCCTAGTTTTTCTTTATTCAAGTTATATGTTTCATGAAACTTATTAAACTGAAAATAATCTTGCAAAAAGGCATCCAGGTTTTCTACATCCAGGGTTTTCCTGCCCCCCTTCTCCTCCTCTGTGTCTGTTTTCATGGCTGCAGGATTTAGTTTCACTTCTGGCTGCTCTGTTTGTTTGTTTAAGGCTTGGCTGTCTGTCTCTTTTTGAAGCAAAATAGTTTCTTTTTGAAGCAAAATAGCTTCTTTTTGGGGCACTTTAATACTCTCTGTCCCTTTAGGGACTGTTTGGGACCCCAAATTCTCAGTTAAGTCCCTTTGCAGTAAGTTTATGTTGCTTTTAGATGCAGTTTCTTTTTCTGCAGGGGCTGCCACACCCAGTTTTCTCTGAGCTGATTCAGCCATTTTCTGTCCCCCTTCTCCTTCTTTTGGGGTTTCCATTTGCTTAGAATTTTCCCCTGGAACCTTTAAAATCTCCTTTCTACTTTCCCCAAATGGTCTAGAAGCAGTTTGATCCCAAACAGCAAAATCTCCAGTACTCACAGTCTCTTGAGGCTTGCTTTTCTCTGCCTGCTCTGCTTGCTCTGCTTGCTGAGAAGGCATTGCTTTCTGCCCAGTCACTGCAGGCTGCTGGGGGGGCTGAGTTTGATTTCCCCCAGACCCCTCAAAAGTTGGATTTTGAGGTTCCATTGTTGACTCCCCTGATGCCAGAAGGGTCCCACTGCCTACCCCACTCACTGGGGTTGCAGCATTATCCTTGCGGCCATGGCAATCCACAGTTTAGTTCCCAGGTAGTGAGGAGCTGAGGAAAACACAACCTCCTCCTTCGAGAGGTAGGATTAGGGTTAGGGTTAGGGTTAGGGTTAGGGTTAGGATTAGGGTTAGGGTTAGGATTAGGGTTAGGGTTAGGATTAGGGTTAGGGTTAGGGTTAGGATTAGGGTTAGGATTAGGGTTAGGGTTAGGATTAGGGTTAGGGTTAGGGTTAGGGTTAGGGTTAGGGTTAGGGTTAGGGTTAGGGTTAGGGTTAGGGTTAGGGTTAGGATTAGGGTTAGGGTTAGGGTTAGGATTAGGGTTAGGATTAGGGTTAGGGTTAGGGTTAGGGTTAGGGTTAGGATTAGGGTTAGGATTAGGGTTAGGATTAGGGTTAGGGTTAGGGTTAGGATTAGGGTTAGGATTAGGGTTAGGGTTAGGATTAGGGTTAGGATTAGGGTTAGGGTTAGGGTTAGGGTTAGGGTTAGGGTTAGGGTTAGGATTAGGGTTAGGATTAGGGTTAGGGTTAGGGTTAGGGTTAGGATTAGGGTTAGGGTTAGGGTTAGGGTTAGGGTTAGGGTTAGGGTTAGGATTAGGGTTAGGATTAGGGTTAGGATTAGGGTTAGGATTAGGGTTAGGGTTAGGGTTAGGGTTAGGATTAGGGTTAGGATTAGGGTTAGGGTTAGGGTTAGGGTTAGGGTTAGGGTTAGGATTAGGGTTAGGATTAGGGTTAGGGTTAGGGTTAGGGTTAGGATTAGGGTTAGGATTAGGGTTAGGGTTAGGGTTAGGGTTAGGATTAGGGTAGGATTAGGGTTAGGGTTAGGATTAGGGTTAGGGTTAGGGTTAGGATTAGGGTTAGGGTTAGGGTTAGGATTAGGGTTAGGGTTAGGATTAGGGTTAGGGTTAGGGTTAGGATTAGGGTTAGGATTAGGGTTAGGGTTAGGGTTAGGATTAGGGTTAGGGTTAGGGTTAGGGTTAGGGTTAGGGTTAGGGTTAGGGTTAGGGTTAGGATTAGGGTTAGGATTAGGGTTAGGATTAGGGTTAGGGTTAGGGTTAGGGTTAGGGTTAGGATTAGGGTTAGGATTAGGGTTAGGGTTAGGATTAGGGTTAGGATTAGGGTTAGGGTTAGGATTAGGGTTAGGGTTAGGGTTAGGGTTAGGATTAGGGTTAGGATTAGGTTTAGGATTAGGGTTAGGATTAGGGTTAGGATTAGGGTTAGGATTAGGGTTAGGGTTAGGATTAGGGTTAGGATTAGGTTTAGGATTAGGGTTAGGATTAGGGTTAGGGTTAGGGTTAGGATTAGGGTTAGGGTTAGGATTAGGATTAGGGTTAGGATTAGGGTTAGGGTTAGCATTAGGGTTAGGGTTAGGATTAGGGTTAGGATTAGGGTTAGGGTTAGGGTTAGGGTTAGGATTAGGGTTAGGATTAGGGTTCGGATTAGGGTTAGGGTTAGGCTTAGGTTTAGCGTTAGGGATAGGATTAGGGTTAGGATTGGGGTTAGGATTAGGGTTAGGGTTAGGGTTAGGATTAGGGTTAGGGTTAGGGTTAGGATTAGGGTTAGGATTAGGGTTACGATTAGGGATAGCATTGGGTTAGGGTTAGGGTCAGGGTTAGGGTTAGGGTTAAAGTTTAGGGTTAGGGTTAGGGTTAGGGTTAGGATTAGGGTTAGGGTTAGGATTAGGATTAGGGTTAGGATTAGGGTTAGGATTAGGGTTAGGATTAGGGTTAGGGTTAGGGTTAGGATTAGGGTTAGGGTTAGGGTTAGGGTTAGGGTTAGGGTTAGGATTAGGGTTCGGGTTAGGGTTAGGGTTAGGGTTAGGGTTAGGGTTAGGGTTAGGGTTAGGGTTACGGTTAGGGTTAGGGTTAGGGTTAGGGTTAGGGTTAGGGTTAGGGTTAGGATTAGGGTTAGGGTTAGGGTTAGGGTTAGGATTAGGGTTAGGATTAGGGTTAGGATTAGGGTTAGGATTAGGGTTAGGGTTAGGGTTAGGGTTAGGATTAGGGTTAGGGTTAGGGTAAGGATTAGGGTCAGGATTAGGGTTAGGATTAGGGTTACGATTAGGGATAGCATTGGGTTAGGATTAGGGTTAGGGTTAGGATTAGGGTTAGGATTAGGGTTAGGGTTAGGGTTACGATCAGGGTTAGGATTAGGGTTAGGGTTAGGATTTGGGTTCGGATTAGGGTTAGGATTAGGGTTAGGGTTAGGATTAGGGTTAGGGTTAGGGTTAGGGTTAGGATTAGGGTTAGGATTAGGGTTAGGATTAGGGTTAGGATTAGGGTTAGGATTAGGGTTAGGATTAGGGTTAGGGTTAGGATTAGGGTTAGGGTTAGGGTAAGGATTAGGGTTAGGGTTAGGATTAGGGTTAGGATTAGGGTTAGGATTAGGGTTAGGATTAGGGTTAGGATTAGGGTTAGAGTTAGGATTAGGGTTAGGATTAGGTTTAGAATTAGGGTTTAGGATTAGGGTTTAGGATTAGGGTTAGGATTAGGATTAGGGTTAGCATTAGGGTTAGCATTAGGGTTAGGATTAGGGTTAGGGTTAGGGTTAGGATTAGGGTTAGTTTTAGGGTTAGGATTAGGGTTAGGGTTATGGTTAGGATTAGGGTTAGGATTAGGGTTGGGATTAGGGTTAGGGTTAGGATTAGGGTTAGGGTTAGGGTAAGGATTAGGGTTAGGGTTAGGATTAGGGTTAGGATTAGGGTTAGGGTTAGGATTAGGGTTAGGGTTAGGGTAAGGATTAGGGTTAGGGTTAGGATTAAGGTTAGGATTAGGGTTAGGATTAGGGTTAGGATTAGGGTTAGGATTTGGTTTAGGGTTAGGGTTAGGGTTAGAATTAGGGTTTAGGATTAGGGTTTAAGATTAGGGTTAGGATTAGGATTAGGGTTAGCATTAGGGTTAGCATTAGTTTTAGGATTAGGGTTAGGATTAGGGTTAGGGTTAGGGTTAGGATTAGGGTTAGTTTTAGGGTTAGGATTAGGGTTACGGTTAGGGTTAGGATTAGGGTTAGGATTAGGGTTAGGGTTAGGGTTACGATCAGGGTTAGGATTAGGGTTAGGGTTAGGATTTGGGTTCGGATTAGGGTTAGGATTAGGGTTAGGGTTAGGATTAGGGTTAGGGTTAGGGTTAGGGTTAGGATTAGGGTTAGGATTAGGGTTAGGATTAGGGTTAGGATTAGGGTTAGGATTAGGGTTAGGGTTAGGATTAGGGTCAGGGTTAGGGTAAGGATTAGGGTTAGGGTTAGGATTAGGGTTAGGATTAGGGTTAGGATTAGGGTTAGGATTAGGGTTAGGATTAGGGTTAGGATTTGGGTTAGGGTTAGGGTTAGGGTTAGAATTAGGGTTTAGGATTAGGGTTTAGGATTAGGGTTAGGATTAGGATTAGGGTTAGCATTAGGGTTAGGATTAGGGTTAGGGTTAGGGTTAGGGTTAGGGTTAGGGTTAGGGTTAGGGTTAGGGTTAGGGTTAGGGTTAGGGTTAGGGTTAGGGTTAGGGTTAGGGTTAGGGTTAGGGTTAGGGTTAGGGTTAGGGTTAGGGTTAGGGTTAGGGTTAGGGTTAGGGTTAGGGTTAGGGTTAGGATTAGGGTTAGGGTTAGGGTTAGGGTTAGGGTTAGGATTAGGTTTAGGATTAGGGTTAGGGTTAGGGTTAGGGTTAGGGTTAGGGTTAGGGTTAGGGTTAGGGTTAGGGTTAGGGTTAGGGTTAGCGTTAGGGTTAGGATTCGGGTTAGGGTTAGGATTAGGTTTAGGATTAGGGTTAGGATTAGGGGTAGGTTTAGGATTAGGGTTAGGATTAGGTTTAGGATTAGGGTTAGGATTAGGGTTAGGATTAGGTTTAGGGTTAGGGTTAGGATTAGGATTAGGGTTAGGGTTAGGGTTAGGGTTAGGATTAGGGTTAGGATTAGGATTAGGGTTAGGGTTAGGGTTAGGATTAGGGTTAGGGTTAGGGTTAGGGTTAGGGTTAGGGTTAGGATTAGGATTAGGGTTAGGATTAGGGTTAGGGTTAGGATTAGGTTTAAAATTAGGGTTAGGATTAGGGTTAGGATTAGGGTTAGGATTAGGGTTAGGATTAGGGTTAGGGTTAGGATTAGGGTTAGGATTAGGGTTAGGGTTAGGATTAGGTTTAGGATTAGGGTTAGGATTAGGGTTAGGTTTAGGATTAGGGTTAGGATTAGGGTTAGGGTTAGGGTTAGGATTAGGGTTAGGATTAGGGTTAGGATTAGGGTTAGGGTTAGGATTAGGGTTAGGATTAGGGTTAGGGTTAGGATTAGGGTTAGGATTAGGATTAGGGTTAGGGTTAGGGTTAGGATTAGGGTTAGGGTTAGGGTT
>JALMGF010000265.1:303993-323993 GCA_023333645.1 Sceloporus occidentalis
GTTAGGATTAGGATTAGGGTTAGCATTAGGGTTAGGGTTAGGATTAGGGTTAGGATTAGGGTTAGGGTTAGGATTAGGGTTAGGGTTAGGGTTAGGATTAGGGTTCGGATTAGGGTTAGGGTTAGGCTTAGGTTTAGCGTTAGGGATAGGATTAGGGTTAGGATTAGGGTTAGGATTAGGGTTAGGGTTAGGGTTAGGATTAGGGTTAGGGTTAGGGTTAGGATTAGGGTTAGGATAAGGGTTACGATTAGGGATAGCATTGGGTTAGGGTTAGGGTCAGGGTTAGGGTTAGGGTTAAAGTTTAGGGTTACGGTTAGGGTTAGGGTTAGGATTAGGGTTAGGGTTAGGATTAGGATTAGGGTTAGGATTAGGGTTAGGATTAGGGTTAGGATTAGGGTTAGGGTTAGGGTTAGGATTAGGGTTAGGGTTAGGGTTAGGGTTAGGGGTAGGGTTAGGATTAGGGTTCGGGTTAGGGTTAGGGTTAGGGTTAGGGTTAGGGTTAGGGTTAGGGTTAGGATTAGGGTTAGGGTTAGGGTAAGGATTAGGGTCAGGATTAGGGTTAGGATTAGGGTTACGATTAGGGATAGCATTGGGTTAGGATTAGGGTTAGGTTTAGGATTAGGGTTAGGATTCGGGTTAGGGTTAGGGTTACGATCAGGGTTAGGATTAGGGTTAGGGTTAGGATTTGGGTTCGGATTAGGGTTAGGATTAGGGTTAGGGCTAGGATTAGGGTTAGGGTTAGGGTTAGGGTTAGGATTAGGGTTAGGATTAGGGTTAGGATTAGGGTTAGGATTAGGGTTAGGATTAGGGTTAGGATTAGGGTTAGGGTTAGGATTAGGGTTAGGGTTAGGGTAAGGATTAGGGTTAGGGTTAGGATTAGGGTTAGGATTAGGGTTAGGATTAGGGTTAGGATTAGGGTTAGGATTAGGGTTAGAGTTAGGATTAGGGTTAGGATTAGGGTTAGAATTAGGGTTTAGGATTAGGGTTTAGGATTAGGGTTAGGATTAGGATTAGGGTTAGCATTAGGGTTAGCATTAGGGTTAGGATTAGGGTTAGGATTAGGGTTAGGGTTAGGGTTAGGATTAGGGTTAGTTTTAGGGTTAGGATTAGGGTTAGGGTTATGGTTAGGATTAGGGTTAGGATTAGGGTTAGGATTAGGGTTAGGGTTAGGATTAGGGTTAGGGTTAGGGTAAGGATTAGGGTTAGGGTTAGGATTAGGGTTAGGATTAGGGTTAGGGTTAGGATTAGGGTTAGGGTTAGGGTAAGGATTAGGGTTAGGGTTAGGATTAAGGTTAGGATTAGGGTAAGGATTAGGGTTAGGATTAGGGTTAGGATTTGGTTTAGGGTTAGGGTTAGGGTTAGAATTAGGGTTTAGGATTAGGGTTTAGGATTAGGGTTAGGATTAGGATTAGGGTTAGCATTAGTTTTAGGATTAGGGTTAGGATTAGGGTTAGGGTTAGGGTTAGGATTAGGGTTAGTTTTAGGGTTAGGATTAGGGTTAGGGTTAGGGTAAGGATTAGGGTTAGGATTAGGGTTAGGGTTAGGGTTACGATCAGGGTTAGGATTAGGGTTAGGGTTAGGATTTGGGTTCGGATTAGGGTTAGGATTAGGGTTAGGGTTAGGATTAGGGTTAGGGTTAGGTTTAGGGTTAGGATTAGGGTTAGGATTAGGGTTAGGATTAGGGTTAGGATTAGGGTTAGGATTAGGGTTAGGGTTAGGATTAGGGTTAGGGTTAGGGTAAGGATTAGGGTTAGGGTTAGGATTAGGGTTAGGATTAGGGTTAGGATTAGGGTTAGGATTAGGGTTAGGATTAGGGTTAGGATTAGGGTTAGGATTTGGGTTAGGGTTAGGGTTAGGGTTAGAATTAGGGTTTAGGATTAGGGTTTAGGATTAGGGTTAGGATTAGGATTAGGGTTAGCATTAGGGTTAGCATTAGGGTTAGGATTAGGGTTAGGGTTAGGGTTAGGGTTAGGGTTAGGGTTAGGGTTAGGGTTAGGGTTAGGGTTAGGGTTAGGGTTAGGGTTAGGGTTAGGGTTAGGGTTAGGGTTAGGGTTAGGGTTAGGGTTAGGGTTAGGGTTAGGGTTAGGGTTAGGGTTAGGGTTAGGGTTAGGGTTAGGGTTAGGGTTAGGATTAGGATTAGGGTTAGGGTTAGGGTTAGGGTTAGGATTAGGTTTAGGATTAGGGTTAGGGTTAGGGTTAGGGTTAGGGTTAGGGTTAGGGTTAGGGTTAGGGTTAGGGTTAGGGTTAGGGTTAGGGTTAGCGTTAGGGTTAGGATTCGGGTTAGGGTTAGGATTAGGTTTAGGATTAGGGTTAGGATTAGGGGTAGGTTTAGGATTAGGGTTAGGATTAGGTTTAGGATTAGGGTTAGGATTAGGGTTAGGATTAGGTTTAGGGTTAGGGTTAGGATTAGGATTAGGGTTAGGGTTAGGGTTAGGGTTAGGATTAGGGTTAGGATTAGGATTAGGGTTAGGGTTAGGGTTAGGATTAGGGTTAGGGTTAGGGTTAGGGTTAGGGTTAGGATTAGGATTAGGGTTAGGATTAGGGTTAGGGTTAGGATTAGGTTTAAAATTAGGGTTAGGATTAGGGTTAGGATTAGGGTTAGGATTAGGGTTAGGATTAGGGTTAGGGTTAGGATTAGGGTTAGGATTAGGGTTAGGGTTAGGGTTAGGTTTAGGATTAGGGTTAGGATTAGGGTTAGGTTTAGGATTAGGGTTAGGATTAGGGTTAGGGTTAGGGTTAGGGTTAGGGTTAGGATTAGGGTTAGGATTAGGGTTAGGGTTAGGATTAGGGTTAGGATTAGGGTTAGGGTTAGGATTAGGGTTAGGGTTAGGATTAGGGTTAGGGTTAGGGTTAGGGTTAGGGTTAGGGTTAGGGTTAGGGTTAGGGTTAGGGTTAGGGTTAGGGTTAGGGTTAGGGTTAGGGTTAGGGTTAGGGTTAGGGTTAGGGTTAGGGTTAGGGTTAGGGTTAGGGTTAGGGTTAGGGTTAGGGTTAGGGTTAGGGTTAGGGTTAGGGTTAGGGTTAGGGTTAGGGTTAGGGTTAGGGTTAGGGTTAGGGTTAGGGTTAGGGTTAGGGTTAGGGTTAGGGTTAGGGTTAGGGTTAGGGTTAGGGTTAGGGTTAGGGTTAGGGTTAGGGTTAGGGTTAGGGTTAGGGTTAGGGTTAGGGTTAGGGTTAGGGTTAGGGTTAGGGTTAGGGTTAGGGTTAGGGTTAGGGTTAGGGTTAGGGTTAGGGTTAGGGTTAGGGTTAGGGTTAGGGTTAGGGTTAGGGTTAGGGTTAGGGTTAGGGTTAGGGTTAGGGTTAGGGTTAGGGTTAGGGTTAGGGTTAGGGTTAGGGTTAGGGTTAGGGTTAGGGTTAGGGTTAGGGTTAGGGTTAGGGTTAGGGTTAGGGTTAGGGTTAGGGTTAGGGTTAGGGTTAGGGTTAGGGTTAGGGTTAGGGTTAGGGTTAGGGTTAGGGTTAGGGTTAGGGTTAGGGTTAGGGTTAGGGTTAGGGTTAGGGTTAGGGTTAGGGTTAGGGTTAGGGTTAGGGTTAGGGTTAGGGTTAGGGTTAGGGTTAGGGTTAGGGTTAGGGTTAGGGTTAGGGTTAGGGTTAGGGTTAGGGTTAGGGTTAGGGTTAGGGTTAGGGTTAGGGTTAGGGTTAGGGTTAGGGTTAGGGTTAGGGTTAGGGTTAGGGTTAGGGTTAGGGTTAGGGTTAGGGTTAGGGTTAGGGTTAGGGTTAGGGTTAGGGTTAGGGTTAGGGTTAGGGTTAGGGTTAGGGTTAGGGTTAGGGTTAGGGTTAGGGTTAGGGTTAGGGTTAGGGTTAGGGTTAGGGTTAGGGTTAGGGTTAGGGTTAGGGTTAGGGTTAGGGTTAGGGTTAGGGTTAGGGTTAGGGTTAGGGTTAGGGTTAGGGTTAGGGTTAGGGTTAGGGTTAGGGTTAGGGTTAGGGTTAGGGTTAGGGTTAGGGTTAGGGTTAGGGTTAGGGTTAGGGTTAGGGTTAGGGTTAGGGTTAGGGTTAGGGTTAGGGTTAGGGTTAGGGTTAGGGTTAGGGTTAGGGTTAGGGTTAGGGTTAGGGTTAGGGTTAGGGTTAGGGTTAGGGTTAGGGTTAGGGTTAGGGTTAGGGTTAGGGTTAGGGTTAGGGTTAGGGTTAGGGTTAGGGTTAGGGTTAGGGTTAGGGTTAGGGTTAGGGTTAGGGTTAGGGTTAGGGTTAGGGTTAGGGTTAGGGTTAGGGTTAGGGTTAGGGTTAGGGTTAGGGTTAGGGTTAGGGTTAGGGTTAGGGTTAGGGTTAGGGTTAGGGTTAGGGTTAGGGTTAGGGTTAGGGTTAGGGTTAGGGTTAGGGTTAGGGTTAGGGTTAGGGTTAGGGTTAGGGTTAGGGTTAGGGTTAGGGTTAGGGTTAGGGTTAGGGTTAGGGTTAGGGTTAGGGTTAGGGTTAGGGTTAGGGTTAGGGTTAGGGTTAGGGTTAGGGTTAGGGTTAGGGTTAGGGTTAGGGTTAGGGTTAGGGTTAGGGTTAGGGTTAGGGTTAGGGTTAGGGTTAGGGTTAGGGTTAGGGTTAGGGTTAGGGTTAGGGTTAGGGTTAGGGTTAGGGTTAGGGTTAGGGTTAGGGTTAGGGTTAGGGTTAGGGTTAGGGTTAGGGTTAGGGTTAGGGTTAGGGTTAGGGTTAGGGTTAGGGTTAGGGTTAGGGTTAGGGTTAGGGTTAGGGTTAGGGTTAGGGTTAGGGTTAGGGTTAGGGTTAGGGTTAGGGTTAGGGTTAGGGTTAGGGTTAGGGTTAGGGTTAGGGTTAGGGTTAGGGTTAGGGTTAGGGTTAGGGTTAGGGTTAGGGTTAGGGTTAGGGTTAGGGTTAGGGTTAGGGTTAGGGTTAGGGTTAGGGTTAGGGTTAGGGTTAGGGTTAGGGTTAGGGTTAGGGTTAGGGTTAGGGTTAGGGTTAGGGTTAGGGTTAGGGTTAGGGTTAGGGTTAGGGTTAGGGTTAGGGTTAGGGTTAGGGTTAGGGTTAGGGTTAGGGTTAGGGTTAGGGTTAGGGTTAGGATTAGGTTTAAAATTAGGGTTAGGATTAGGGTTAGGATTAGGGTTAGGATTAGGGTTAGGATTAGGGTTAGGGTTAGGATTAGGGTTAGGATTAGGGTTAGGGTTAGGATTAGGTTTAGGATTAGGGTTAGGATTAGGGTTAGGTTTAGGATTAGGGTTAGGATTAGGATTAGGGTTAGGGTTAGGATTAGGGTTAGGATTAGGGTTAGGATTAGGGTTAGGGTTAGGATTAGGGTTAGGATTAGGGTTAGGATTAGGGTTAGGATTAGGGTTAGGATTAGGGTTAGGGTTAGGGTTAGGATTAGGGTTAGGGTTAGGATTAGGATTAGGGTTAGGATTAGGGTTAGGGTTAGGATTAGGGTTAGGATTAGGTTTAGGGTTAGGATTAGGTTTAGGATTAGGGTTAGGATTATGGGTAGGTTTAGGATTAGGGTTAGGATTAGGGTTAGGGTTAGGGTTAGGATTAGGGTTAGGATTAGGTTTAGCGTTAGGGTTAGGGTTAGGATTAGGGTTAGGATTAGGGTTAGGGTTAGGATTAGGGTTAGGATTAGGATTAGGGTTAGGGTTAGGGTTAGGATTAGGGTTAGGGTTAGGGTTAGGGTTTGGGTTAGGGTTAGGGTTAGGGTTAGGATTAGGATTAGGGTTAGGATTAGGGTTAGGGTTAGGATTAGGTTTAGGATTAGGGTTAGGATTAGGGTTAGGATTAGGGTTAGGATTAGGGTTAGGATTAGGGTTAGGGTTAGGATTAGGGTTAGGATTAGGGTTAGGGTTAGGATTAGGTTTAGGATTAGGGTTAGGATTAGGGTTAGGTTTAGGATTAGGGTTAGGATTAGGGTTAGGGTTAGGGTTAGGATTAGGTATAAATATTTTTTTTTTTTTTTAGGTATAAATATTTTTATTTATAAAGTACATCCTACTAACAAATTTGCTACTTCAACTGTTACAGAACCATTATATCATTGCAAACATTAAACATTATATAACTTTATAAAACCGTTGTAACTGTAAATCTTCTTCTTTTACTTTTGTAATTACACTTATTTTACTTATTTCAAATGTTTCCAAACCTAGAAAATTACATTATAATACCTTATAATGCATAGATAATCTAGATGCCTCTCAGGTGATGCCCGGCGTGGCCTCCATCAGCCATGGCCAGAACTTCCTCCATTTGTTGGAGGACATCCTCCCTCGTTCTATTACACTCAGAGTCTTTATTTTGCTCAATACAAAACGGACAGCAATACTAACATCTGATTGCATTTGTGTCACCAACTCTTTCTTTCTCTGGAAAACCAAAGCCAGCAAAACATACAGATTGACCAGTCTAATTGTTGACCAAGGGACTTCCCAGAATGAGTCCACTGTCCCCCCTTTGTGTCCTCTCTTCCTTTTCCTCTCCGGCCTTCGACGCGGTCCTCTGACCCCTGACTCCGGCTCCAGTCCAGAGGCCACCGCTTCCCAGGGTTGACCGACTAGGTCCGGCCAATCCAAAGCAGCGGCCACCTTCTCCCAAGTGTCCTTGGCCGAGGGACAGTCCTTTATAAAGTGTTCTGTGGTCTCTTTGTACAGTTTTCCAGTCACACAAGATTGTTTCTGACACAACAGTCTAGGACACATTTGCTCTGCTTCCTTCAGCCAAGGCTGATTCCCCTTTAAACAAGATATTTGGTGGTAAAATCTCCATCGAATGTCCCAGAGACCGAAGGGGACCCTCCGGTCCGTGAAACACTCGATGCTTTGGGGCCATTCTTTTAAATAGAGAGACAACTGGTCCCTCTTGGTGTCCTTTTCCATCTGCGGCTGAAAGAAGACCACCCTCACCATTTCCCAATACACAAACCCCTTCAAGGTCCTGATGCATCCCGCCTTGGTCCGAAACCACTCTGCCAGGACTTTGTTCTGCTGAATCTGCCCATAGACCTCCCTGAGGAAGTCGGGGCCTGACTGTTTCATGGCGGCCGTCACTCGGAAAGGCACCGGTTCTTCCTCCCGCCACCATTTCTCAGCCCAACTCTCATTCACCCAGTGATTGGCAAACAGGGCCAGCCACCCTTCCAGACTAGATCCATGATGAAACCATTGGCTGAGTTTCCCAAAGTTCTGGCTGAGGAAAGCTGAGAGGAACCTGAGTCTCAACGCAGGCAAGTCTAACCCTCCTTGTTCCACTTTCCTATAGGCCACGGCCCGAGCCAGAGGAAAAAAGGCCGTTCCCCAGAGAAAACGGAAGACCAGTTTCTCCGCCTCCTTTAAGACATTTTGGGGAGGAGGGTACACTGCTGCGAGAGTCAAGGCCTGCGGCATCAGGTAAGTCTTTATGTACACTGCTTTCTGGTAAACATTTAACTGCCATGGTTTCCATCTGTCAAAACACGCCTTTATTTTTTCCAACCAGAGATACCAGTTCTTTTCCCACCCGAAAAGTTTAATAGAGAACTTTAAACCTAACATTTTGTATTCCTCTAATTTTTCAGACTGTTCGCATTGCTCCTCCTGAATCCTACTAACAACTTCTACTGGAGTCAAAATTAAACTTTCCTCTTTTCGGGAAAAGGAAATCAAAGAGCTTTTCTGCAAGTTTATCTGAGCCCCTGAAGCTTGCTGATATCTCTCAAAAATAGCCATAGCTGAAGCTATCTCCTTTCGATCGTTCACAAAGAGGGAAATGTCATCTGCATGGGCTGCGTATTTCACCTGCTCAACCTTAGAAGCCTCTATGGGAAAAGGCATGACTCCTCTGCTGGGCTTCAGGGTGACCCTCAAACCCTTGATGCTTTCTTCTGCCTGAATTTGGCAAAGGACCGAATCCAGAACCAGGACGTAGAGGAGGGGGCTCAGGGGGCAGCCCTGTCTGACCCCCGACTTCAGCCTAATCGGAGTCCCCCTGTGTCCATTCACCTGAGGAGTCACCTGCGCCTTCAGATAAAGCAGTTGGAGATACCTGACAAAGCGGATGGGGAGACCCCTCCCTGCCAGCGCTTCCCACATAAACTGATGGTGAACGCGATCAAAAGCCTTGGCCTGATCCAAGAGCAGTATTTCCCCTGTTTCCCACTTGCCTTTCTGGGCCAAATGAAAGACCTCTCTAAACAAACACAGAGAGTCCACCATAAAGCGCCCTGGAACGGCACTGGTTTGGGAAGCTAAAACGATTTTGGGTGCCCTTTTTGCCAGTCTGTTATTCAAAACCTTTGCCACAATCCTGTAATCCACGTTTGTCAAAACGATCGGTCGCCAGTTTTTGGGCAAAGTCAAATCTCCTTGTTTGGGAAAGAAAATCAAAACGCCCTGATAAAAGGAGTCTGTCAGGCTCTCTCTAGACAAGAGTTCATTGATGACTCGGGTGAGAGGGGGAACCAGCCACTTGGCAAAGGCCTTGTAAAAGCTCCATCCGAGTCCATCTGGTCCCGGAGCCGATTTGCCCCTTCCCTGGACAATGACCTCCTGGACTTCTTTCTCTGTCACAGGGGCCACCAATTCATCCCTGTCTATTTGAGTCAGCCCTGGGTACATTTTGTCTTGGATATTTTGGGGCACATGTTCTAAGAAAGCCTTGATTTTCTCCCTTCCTATTTCTTCCCCTGCGTATAAGTCCCTATAGAAATCCTCCATCACTCTCAGCATTGCTCTGGGGTCCCTCCTAACTGGGTCCTGCTCACTGTGCCTCAAGCCCCCCATGACCACTGAGGCTTGAGGGGCCTTGGCTCTGGCCCAATCCTCAATGTCCACCACTGACCCCTTGGTCCTGAATTCTTTATGATATTTCTTCTTACGTTTCTGTTTAATTTGAAATTCTCTTATTACACCTCTGGACCATTCCAACACATTTTGGTTTACTGGAAGGCCGTTGTTAACCTTGTAATGGCATTTCAAGAATTGGTAGACTGCTCTCTGATAGCCCTGCAAATCTTTCCTATTGATAACATATTCGTAGTTTTGGCAAGTCTTCTTCAGGACTTTTTTGGTTCTCTCCCACCAGACAGACAGTTCTCCAACATAGAGATCCTGCAGCGTCAGCATATTTGCCAAGACGCCCGCAATCTCCTCCTTGCAGCCGGCGTTGCCAAGAGTCTTTGGGCGAAGCCTCCATAAAGGTTTCCCTCTGGAGTAAAGCTCCAAGCCCAAAGCAAACTGCATGTGAAGCATGGCATGATCAGACCACGGAGTGACCGTCAGTTGGCAACTCAAGGCCTTCAGTTCGGCAGGGGCTCTGATCCTGTCCAATCGACTAGCTCTGTCTTTCTGATACCAAGTGAATTTGCCTCCCTCCAGCGAACCATATTTATCCATAAATGCTTTTTTGCAGGGAAGAGGGAAAAAACTGAACCGATTACTCACTTCCAAGGCTTTATCTGTTAAATTACGATCTGAGAAAAAGGTCTCCAAAAGTCTCTCCTCGGGTGTTAAAGCGGTTGACTTTTTCCCCGTTTTGCCTCGATCCACATAATTTGAATAATCAGATAGTCTGGTCCTATTATTAAAATCCCCTACAACCAATAGATGCCTGTAAGTAGCACAATACCCTTTCAAATGAGGCCAAAATGTTTTCCGTTGTGATGCCACCACTGGGGCATAAAGCCCGCAAAGCCGGAAAGGAGTCCTTTCTTCCTTCCCCTCCTTCGAAATCCCCAGCACAGTAAAGTCCACAACCAGCAACCTGCCCGGTAAAGCCTCCAGGACAAAGTCAATCTGCAGGTCATGCCTAGCTTTAAATAAGACCGCCACGCCTGCCTGGTGTTCTTCCCCATAAGACCAAATGGAGGGTCCTTGCGTCCAGAGTTTCTGCCCCTGGGAGCGTTGCTGCTCGCTCACCAGGTGGGTCTCTTGCAAGACCACCACGTCCTGCGCCATGGTTGCCAGAAGAGGAACGATCTCCTGCCGCCTGTCGGCCATCCTCAGCCCTCTCACGTTCCAAGAGGTGATTCTTAGAGACACCATGATTAATCTTGGCTCAACATTACCTTAACCCTGACTATCATAACCCAAATAATCATAGCAATGTCAACCCCAATGTCAATATTAAACATTTCGATAGCCATTAAACAGGTAATTGATTTTCCTTCCCAAACAAAGACTGGCATTGTTTTTATATTTCTTAATTTTGTTAATTTTGTAATTTTAATTTTAGTTTTAATTTTGAATTTGACTTAATTTTAATGTAATTCTAATTTTGAATTTGACCTAAATTTAATTCAATTCAATTAAATTACATTCAGATAAATTCTTTCCAAATAAAGGCTTCCCAACCATTCTAGTCTTGTTTATTCTCTCCAGGATTCTCAGTCCTCTTGTCCTCCGATTCTAGCTGGGTCCTCTCTACCTCCTCCGGGGCAACCGGAGGTGTAGCCTCACCAATTTGGGGGGAAGGGGAAAGGGGTGAAGAGACAGGGGTTGGTAAAGGGGATATTGGGAAGGTGGTTGCAAGGGAGGGAGCACTGGAAGGGGGAGGAGGAGGGGAAGGAGGAAGGGGAGGAGGAGCCGGAGGAGGAGGAGGAGGGGGAGGGCCACCATCAAAGGTCACGGGTAGAAGGGGGCAGGAAAAGGGTTCTACATCCGTCCCACAAGGCTCCACCAATCTATCACCAGATTCCTCCATTGAAGCTTCTGAAAATAACTGCGGTGATGCTGCCCTCAATGTGCTCTCTGCTAATACTTTTTCTAGTACTTCTGTCACTATTGGTTCTGCTGCTACTTCTATCACCATCGGTTCTGGTGGGTCTTTAGAAGGGTCTTCAGGACTTTGGTTTGGGGAGCCAACCACCTGCCCCTCCTCCATCTGCTCCGCTCCTCCCATCCCTCTCTCCCCCTCTCCCCCACTCCTCTGTGTGTTATGTTCCTTTTGCTTTTTCTTCCTAGGGGTCTTTGGAGTCCTTTGCCTCTTCACCTCCTCTGTCTGCATGGGTTGTCTATCTGTTACCTCCTGGACAGCTACCAAGACTTCGCTATCGGTGGGCTCCTCATTGTCCAACCTGCTCTGACCCTCTTCTTCATGCACAAGAACATGAAACCTATTGTTCTCTGTGACTATCTGTTCCCGGGGACCTCTCCTCTCCTGTGACCTCCCCTCTTCTCCTCCTGCCCCTCGTCTACGCACTACATTCCATTCATCAGCTATTGCCAGTCTGTCTTCCGTAGTTTGTCTTTCTTCCCTTGCAAGCAATGGGTCGCTATGCCTGCCCCTATCCTCCTGCTGCTCTGAATTTGGTAACTTCTCTCCCCTCACTCCTAACTTCTCCCTCAAAACCCTTGTCTTTTCCTGGACTTCTGCCCTTTCTTTTCCCGTTTTGGCTACTTGCTGGGCCTTCTCAAACACTCGAGCATCTTGCTGGTTATAATATGCCTGAGGGCACCAAAAGTAAGTGTGACCCAGTTCCCCACAAAAGTTGCACTTGATGCTGCTGTAGCACGCAGCTGTCGGGTGGCCCCTGGTACCGCACCGTGAACACAAAGGAGTGGTGCACAGGCGCCTCTGGTGCTCATAGGACCCACATTGGAAGCAGGCCTGAGGTTGGCCACTGTACCTGGTGATCCCTCTATCAGCCCCTAGGAAAAAATACTTAGGTATCTTGCCATGCCTGTACTCAGGGTCTTCATTTTTAAAGGAGACTACGCATCTGTATTCCCCTGTCCAGTAGCCTTGCTCATCTTCCTTTTTATCTGGCCCTGTCAGGATCGTGGCGTATTTAGACACCCACCTCGCTACGTCTTCAGCAGGGATAGTAGTGGTTCTGAAACTTATAGTCAGAACCTTGGTATCACCTCTAAACAAAGGGAACATCTCATATTCCGACAGCAGATCTGGGTTCAGACGTTTCACCCTCTTACAGCTAATCCAGAAATGCCTGTAAACTCTTTCCGATGCTAAACATACATCTATTTCTGTAGATCCCGGAAGCTGAATCACTGCCACAATATCTTCCCTCTGAGCATCCAATGTCTCTTTCAGAAGCCTCTTTGAAATATAGGCCCGTGACCCTTTCTCAGGGTCTGACCCTAAATATTTAAACCGTATTACAAAGCGCGCTCTAGGGTTTCTTACATCCGAGGCTTCTCTAAAGCACTGGTCAAGGTATGTCTCTTCATCTACCGTCATGCCTGAAGACCGTGACTCTCCTCGCCGTGCAGCGCCACCGTCCCCTCCCGCTATACTGGCATATGTCCTCCCTTCCTTTCTGAGTTCTTGCGGCTTGTCCCCCGGCACCCCGAGGGGTCTTCCAGATGCCAAAGTCGGCAAACCCTGCGGTACCTCTCCGTGAGCGCCATTGCCATGCGCGCGACTACCCTCCTTCCCCTTCATTTGTCTGTCTGGCAGAGGGTTTAGACTTACGTTCCCAACCCATGCGTCTTTGTTAGTTTCCCGGTCCAATCGAGGTCTTGCCGAGATATGACCATTCTCAGCTGCATCTCCATTTTCCAGAAGCCTTTTCTTCTGGACAGTTAGTCCCTTGGTTGGCAAGGATGGGTTTTTGCATTGTTCCTGGGAAAGAACACCAGCCGAAACAGCAGTACCTTCCATCAAGTTGTCTCTAGCCCCCAAACCCTGACCCAGTAAATCTGATCCCCTGTTTTCCTCTCCCAGACCCAAGGCATTTCTGTCCGCTGCGGTTGCTGGGCCCAATTCTACCTCTACTCTTTCTGACCAAGGCTGTTCCCCTCTAGGTTTCTTCTTCGCTTGAGAAACGGTAGCCGTTTCCTCTAAATCCGAGCTGCTGATATCACTCAGTGTCCCTCTTTGCCTAGTGTTTCCCAATCCCACTCCTTGCACCTCCTTCCCTTCCCCTGCTGCCTCCCTTCTTCCTCTAACCTCCCTGCTTTCCTCACCCATTGCTGGGGGTGACACCGTGGCACTCATCCCAAGGACAGGAGTCAATGGCAAATGTCCTTTGGAGCGCCGCTCGGTCCGCTGACGTCCTTCTGCCCGTTCTGGTTCTTTCGGGGTCTCTGCTTTCTCCACTTTCTCTACAGCTCTCCCTGCTCCAGTTCCTTTAGTCTTTTCTTCCCTCGGATCGAAGCCAGACTGCTTAGCAATTTTTGCCCGTTGTCTCAGGTCTGCTACGACGCTTAAGAGCCACTCCATCAAGGCCTCTCTGGACACCATTTTCCCCTTGTTGTCCACTTGCGCCCAAACCGGAGGTTTCTGGTTCTCAGGGGTGCATTCCCAGATTTGATGGATCTCTTGGAAGGTTTTTATCAATTGGGTCTCCTTTAGCCAGTCCGGTAATACGATGAGAGACGTCTTGGGTTTCCTGCCCAATAGCAGGCGTTGAACAATGTCTAAGGCTAGAGTCCTGGCATAAGCCACTTGCTCCTCAGAGTCGGGCACCTTTAATCCCGAAAGTACAGACTTCAAGAGAGGGAAACCTTTCTCCAAGAGCCCCCAAAGTTTATCTCTGCTGTACTTTTTTAGGCTGGGCAGTCGATGGCTCGATGTCGGCAGGGCAATATGAGCCACCGCATAGCCCCAGAGTTTCAGAGTGTCATACCTATCGAAGTCCTTTGGCAAGATGATATCGGTCACTTTGTCCCACCGTGTATGGAG
The DNA here is from genome assembly GCA_023333645.1 of Sceloporus occidentalis. Lineage (NCBI taxonomy): Eukaryota > Metazoa > Chordata > Lepidosauria > Squamata > Phrynosomatidae > Sceloporus > Sceloporus occidentalis. Next base: position 317,524 of record JALMGF010000265.1, read on the forward strand.
ACATTCAGTCCAGGCTGCAGAGATCTGCCTTTCTCGGGAAAGCCTCTTCTGCTGAGTAGCCTCCGAAAGGGTCTTTTCCCGATCCGTCAGTTCCCCTTCCTCCACGCTTTGAAAATCCGTGTCATATTTATAGACCAGGTACTCGTTAGTGACTTGGTCTTCTGGATCAGGGCCCTGATTCCTTTTATTGGCTTTCTTCTTATCCCTTTTCCTCTGGGCTTTGTCCTCAGGGCTTTCTTCCTCCTCTTCCTCACTGCTGGTCTCTGTGTCACTGTCACTAGTTGCAGCCAAGGAAGAGATGCCAGAGAACTCCATTTCGCTCTCCCTTCTTTGTTCAAGGGAAGGACCTTCCAGGCTCTCTGCTTCTTTGCTTTGAAAGTCTTTTGCGAGGTCAATGGAGTCCCTGCAAGGTGTAGTCTCTGCAGGCTGCCCACCAGAAGCCTCTTCTCTTCCTCCAGTGTCTTGCCCTTCAGCTTTCTGGGAGTGGGCTTGTTTTCCTCTGGCAAAAGGATAGAGGGGTGTTTCCTCTTCCAGGAGCCTCTGTGGCCTAAGGGGGGACCGATCTCTCTTTGCACTTGGACACTCCTCCTCCGATAAATCCCGACTTTGGGCTTTTTTCCTCCTGTCCCTTCTAGGTTTTGTCTTTTGTTTGTTTTTCTCCTGCTTTGTCTTCATGGCAGATTGCTTTAATAAATGCCTTTTTCTCATTTTATAATCTTGTAGGTCCTTCTTAGCATCCTGATTCCACTGAGTGATGCTGAATATAATGTCCAAAATGTCCTTTTTTTCCTCCTGTGTTCTGTCTTCTCCAGATTTCAACAGGAGAGTGTTGCCTTTTTCATTCAGCTCTACCACAGCTTCAGTCATTTCATCCAAGCCCAGATTTAATTTACTGTAAAGTTCACTCAAAAGGGGATCTCTTTTCAAAAGATCTGTGTTTCTTTCTGTCTCAGAAAAAGCATTGTCTGAATCCAGATCACTACTAGGTTCCACTATCATGCCAAGAAAGTGTCCTAGTTTTTCTTTATTCAAGTTATATGTTTCATGAAACTTATTAAACTGAAAATAATCTTGCAAAAAGGCATCCAGGTTTTCTACATCCAGGGTTTTCCTGCCCCCCTTCTCCTCCTCTGTGTCTGTTTTCATGGCTGCAGGATTTAGTTTCACTTCTGGCTGCTCTGTTTGTTTGTTTAAGGCTTGGCTGTCTGTCTCTTTTTGAAGCAAAATAGTTTCTTTTTGAAGCAAAATAGCTTCTTTTTGGGGCACTTTAATACTCTCTGTCCCTTTAGGGACTGTTTGGGACCCCAAATTCTCAGTTAAGTCCCTTTGCAGTAAGTTTATGTTGCTTTTAGATGCAGTTTCTTTTTCTGCAGGGGCTGCCACACCCAGTTTTCTCTGAGCTGATTCAGCCATTTTCTGTCCCCCTTCTCCTTCTTTTGGGGTTTCCATTTGCTTAGAATTTTCCCCTGGAACCTTTAAAATCTCCTTTCTACTTTCCCCAAATGGTCTAGAAGCAGTTTGATCCCAAACAGCAAAATCTCCAGTACTCACAGTCTCTTGAGGCTTGCTTTTCTCTGCCTGCTCTGCTTGCTCTGCTTGCTGAGAAGGCATTGCTTTCTGCCCAGTCACTGCAGGCTGCTGGGGGGGCTGAGTTTGATTTCCCCCAGACCCCTCAAAAGTTGGATTTTGAGGTTCCATTGTTGACTCCCCTGATGCCAGAAGGGTCCCACTGCCTACCCCACTCACTGGGGTTGCAGCATTATCCTTGCGGCCATGGCAATCCACAGTTTAGTTCCCAGGTAGTGAGGAGCTGAGGAAAACACAACCTCCTCCTTCGAGAGGTAGGATTAGGGTTAGGGTTAGGGTTAGGGTTAGGGTTAGGATTAGGGTTAGGGTTAGGATTAGGGTTAGGGTTAGGATTAGGGTTAGGGTTAGGGTTAGGATTAGGGTTAGGATTAGGGTTAGGGTTAGGATTAGGGTTAGGGTTAGGGTTAGGGTTAGGGTTAGGGTTAGGGTTAGGGTTAGGGTTAGGGTTAGGGTTAGGGTTAGGATTAGGGTTAGGGTTAGGGTTAGGATTAGGGTTAGGATTAGGGTTAGGGTTAGGGTTAGGGTTAGGGTTAGGATTAGGGTTAGGATTAGGGTTAGGATTAGGGTTAGGGTTAGGGTTAGGATTAGGGTTAGGATTAGGGTTAGGGTTAGGATTAGGGTTAGGATTAGGGTTAGGGTTAGGGTTAGGGTTAGGGTTAGGGTTAGGGTTAGGATTAGGGTTAGGATTAGGGTTAGGGTTAGGGTTAGGGTTAGGATTAGGGTTAGGGTTAGGGTTAGGGTTAGGGTTAGGGTTAGGGTTAGGATTAGGGTTAGGATTAGGGTTAGGATTAGGGTTAGGATTAGGGTTAGGGTTAGGGTTAGGGTTAGGATTAGGGTTAGGATTAGGGTTAGGGTTAGGGTTAGGGTTAGGGTTAGGGTTAGGATTAGGGTTAGGATTAGGGTTAGGGTTAGGGTTAGGGTTAGGATTAGGGTTAGGATTAGGGTTAGGGTTAGGGTTAGGGTTAGGATTAGGGTAGGATTAGGGTTAGGGTTAGGATTAGGGTTAGGGTTAGGGTTAGGATTAGGGTTAGGGTTAGGGTTAGGATTAGGGTTAGGGTTAGGATTAGGGTTAGGGTTAGGGTTAGGATTAGGGTTAGGATTAGGGTTAGGGTTAGGGTTAGGATTAGGGTTAGGGTTAGGGTTAGGGTTAGGGTTAGGGTTAGGGTTAGGGTTAGGGTTAGGATTAGGGTTAGGATTAGGGTTAGGATTAGGGTTAGGGTTAGGGTTAGGGTTAGGGTTAGGATTAGGGTTAGGATTAGGGTTAGGGTTAGGATTAGGGTTAGGGTTAGGGTTAGGGTTAGGATTAGGGTTAGGATTAGGTTTAGGATTAGGGTTAGGATTAGGGTTAGGATTAGGGTTAGGATTAGGGTTAGGGTTAGGATTAGGGTTAGGATTAGGTTTAGGATTAGGGTTAGGATTAGGGTTAGGGTTAGGGTTAGGATTAGGGTTAGGGTTAGGATTAGGATTAGGGTTAGGATTAGGGTTAGGGTTAGCATTAGGGTTAGGGTTAGGATTAGGGTTAGGATTAGGGTTAGGGTTAGGGTTAGGGTTAGGATTAGGGTTAGGATTAGGGTTCGGATTAGGGTTAGGGTTAGGCTTAGGTTTAGCGTTAGGGATAGGATTAGGGTTAGGATTGGGGTTAGGATTAGGGTTAGGGTTAGGGTTAGGATTAGGGTTAGGGTTAGGGTTAGGATTAGGGTTAGGATTAGGGTTACGATTAGGGATAGCATTGGGTTAGGGTTAGGGTCAGGGTTAGGGTTAGGGTTAAAGTTTAGGGTTAGGGTTAGGGTTAGGGTTAGGATTAGGGTTAGGGTTAGGATTAGGATTAGGGTTAGGATTAGGGTTAGGATTAGGGTTAGGATTAGGGTTAGGGTTAGGGTTAGGATTAGGGTTAGGGTTAGGGTTAGGGTTAGGGTTAGGGTTAGGATTAGGGTTCGGGTTAGGGTTAGGGTTAGGGTTAGGGTTAGGGTTAGGGTTAGGGTTAGGGTTACGGTTAGGGTTAGGGTTAGGGTTAGGGTTAGGGTTAGGGTTAGGGTTAGGATTAGGGTTAGGGTTAGGGTTAGGGTTAGGATTAGGGTTAGGATTAGGGTTAGGATTAGGGTTAGGATTAGGGTTAGGGTTAGGGTTAGGGTTAGGATTAGGGTTAGGGTTAGGGTAAGGATTAGGGTCAGGATTAGGGTTAGGATTAGGGTTACGATTAGGGATAGCATTGGGTTAGGATTAGGGTTAGGGTTAGGATTAGGGTTAGGATTAGGGTTAGGGTTAGGGTTACGATCAGGGTTAGGATTAGGGTTAGGGTTAGGATTTGGGTTCGGATTAGGGTTAGGATTAGGGTTAGGGTTAGGATTAGGGTTAGGGTTAGGGTTAGGGTTAGGATTAGGGTTAGGATTAGGGTTAGGATTAGGGTTAGGATTAGGGTTAGGATTAGGGTTAGGATTAGGGTTAGGGTTAGGATTAGGGTTAGGGTTAGGGTAAGGATTAGGGTTAGGGTTAGGATTAGGGTTAGGATTAGGGTTAGGATTAGGGTTAGGATTAGGGTTAGGATTAGGGTTAGAGTTAGGATTAGGGTTAGGATTAGGTTTAGAATTAGGGTTTAGGATTAGGGTTTAGGATTAGGGTTAGGATTAGGATTAGGGTTAGCATTAGGGTTAGCATTAGGGTTAGGATTAGGGTTAGGGTTAGGGTTAGGATTAGGGTTAGTTTTAGGGTTAGGATTAGGGTTAGGGTTATGGTTAGGATTAGGGTTAGGATTAGGGTTGGGATTAGGGTTAGGGTTAGGATTAGGGTTAGGGTTAGGGTAAGGATTAGGGTTAGGGTTAGGATTAGGGTTAGGATTAGGGTTAGGGTTAGGATTAGGGTTAGGGTTAGGGTAAGGATTAGGGTTAGGGTTAGGATTAAGGTTAGGATTAGGGTTAGGATTAGGGTTAGGATTAGGGTTAGGATTTGGTTTAGGGTTAGGGTTAGGGTTAGAATTAGGGTTTAGGATTAGGGTTTAAGATTAGGGTTAGGATTAGGATTAGGGTTAGCATTAGGGTTAGCATTAGTTTTAGGATTAGGGTTAGGATTAGGGTTAGGGTTAGGGTTAGGATTAGGGTTAGTTTTAGGGTTAGGATTAGGGTTACGGTTAGGGTTAGGATTAGGGTTAGGATTAGGGTTAGGGTTAGGGTTACGATCAGGGTTAGGATTAGGGTTAGGGTTAGGATTTGGGTTCGGATTAGGGTTAGGATTAGGGTTAGGGTTAGGATTAGGGTTAGGGTTAGGGTTAGGGTTAGGATTAGGGTTAGGATTAGGGTTAGGATTAGGGTTAGGATTAGGGTTAGGATTAGGGTTAGGGTTAGGATTAGGGTCAGGGTTAGGGTAAGGATTAGGGTTAGGGTTAGGATTAGGGTTAGGATTAGGGTTAGGATTAGGGTTAGGATTAGGGTTAGGATTAGGGTTAGGATTTGGGTTAGGGTTAGGGTTAGGGTTAGAATTAGGGTTTAGGATTAGGGTTTAGGATTAGGGTTAGGATTAGGATTAGGGTTAGCATTAGGGTTAGCATTAGGGTTAGGATTAGGGTTAGGGTTAGGGTTAGGGTTAGGGTTAGGGTTAGGGTTAGGGTTAGGGTTAGGGTTAGGGTTAGGGTTAGGGTTAGGGTTAGGGTTAGGGTTAGGGTTAGGGTTAGGGTTAGGGTTAGGGTTAGGGTTAGGGTTAGGGTTAGGGTTAGGGTTAGGGTTAGGGTTAGGATTAGGGTTAGGGTTAGGGTTAGGGTTAGGGTTAGGATTAGGTTTAGGATTAGGGTTAGGGTTAGGGTTAGGGTTAGGGTTAGGGTTAGGGTTAGGGTTAGGGTTAGGGTTAGGGTTAGGGTTAGGGTTAGGATTAGGGTTAGGGTTAGGGTTAGGGTTAGGGTTAGGATTAGGTTTAGGATTAGGGTTAGGGTTAGGGTTAGGGTTAGGGTTAGGGTTAGGGTTAGGGTTAGGGTTAGGGTTAGGGTTAGGGTTAGCGTTAGGGTTAGGATTCGGGTTAGGGTTAGGATTAGGTTTAGGATTAGGGTTAGGATTAGGGGTAGGTTTAGGATTAGGGTTAGGATTAGGTTTAGGATTAGGGTTAGGATTAGGGTTAGGATTAGGTTTAGGGTTAGGGTTAGGATTAGGATTAGGGTTAGGGTTAGGGTTAGGGTTAGGATTAGGGTTAGGATTAGGATTAGGGTTAGGGTTAGGGTTAGGATTAGGGTTAGGGTTAGGGTTAGGGTTAGGGTTAGGGTTAGGATTAGGATTAGGGTTAGGATTAGGGTTAGGGTTAGGATTAGGTTTAAAATTAGGGTTAGGATTAGGGTTAGGATTAGGGTTAGGATTAGGGTTAGGATTAGGGTTAGGGTTAGGATTAGGGTTAGGATTAGGGTTAGGGTTAGGATTAGGTTTAGGATTAGGGTTAGGATTAGGGTTAGGTTTAGGATTAGGGTTAGGATTAGGGTTAGGGTTAGGGTTAGGATTAGGGTTAGGATTAGGGTTAGGATTAGGGTTAGGGTTAGGATTAGGGTTAGGATTAGGGTTAGGGTTAGGATTAGGGTTAGGATTAGGATTAGGGTTAGGGTTAGGGTTAGGATTAGGGTTAGGGTTAGGGTTAGGGTTTGGGTTAGGGTTAGGGTTAGGGTTAGGGTTAGGGTTAGGGTTAGGGTTAGGGTTAGGATTAGGGTTCGGGTTAGGGTTAGGGTTAGGGTTAGGGTTAGGGTTAGGGTTAGGGTTACGGTTAGGGTTAGGGTTAGGGTTAGGGTTAGGGTTAGGGTTAGGGTTAGGGTTAGGGTTAGGATTAGGGTTAGGATTAGGGTTAGGGTTAGGGTTAGGGTTAGGATTAGGGTTAGGGTTAGGGTAAGGATTAGGGTCAGGATTAGGGTTAGGATTAGG
>JALMGF010000265.1:328993-331493 GCA_023333645.1 Sceloporus occidentalis
AGGATTAGGGTTAGGGTTAGGGTTAGGATTAGGGTTAGGATAAGGGTTACGATTAGGGATAGCATTGGGTTAGGGTTAGGGTCAGGGTTAGGGTTAGGGTTAAAGTTTAGGGTTACGGTTAGGGTTAGGGTTAGGATTAGGGTTAGGGTTAGGATTAGGATTAGGGTTAGGATTAGGGTTAGGATTAGGGTTAGGATTAGGGTTAGGGTTAGGGTTAGGATTAGGGTTAGGGTTAGGGTTAGGGTTAGGGGTAGGGTTAGGATTAGGGTTCGGGTTAGGGTTAGGGTTAGGGTTAGGGTTAGGGTTAGGGTTAGGGTTAGGATTAGGGTTAGGGTTAGGGTAAGGATTAGGGTCAGGATTAGGGTTAGGATTAGGGTTACGATTAGGGATAGCATTGGGTTAGGATTAGGGTTAGGTTTAGGATTAGGGTTAGGATTCGGGTTAGGGTTAGGGTTACGATCAGGGTTAGGATTAGGGTTAGGGTTAGGATTTGGGTTCGGATTAGGGTTAGGATTAGGGTTAGGGCTAGGATTAGGGTTAGGGTTAGGGTTAGGGTTAGGATTAGGGTTAGGATTAGGGTTAGGATTAGGGTTAGGATTAGGGTTAGGATTAGGGTTAGGATTAGGGTTAGGGTTAGGATTAGGGTTAGGGTTAGGGTAAGGATTAGGGTTAGGGTTAGGATTAGGGTTAGGATTAGGGTTAGGATTAGGGTTAGGATTAGGGTTAGGATTAGGGTTAGAGTTAGGATTAGGGTTAGGATTAGGGTTAGAATTAGGGTTTAGGATTAGGGTTTAGGATTAGGGTTAGGATTAGGATTAGGGTTAGCATTAGGGTTAGCATTAGGGTTAGGATTAGGGTTAGGATTAGGGTTAGGGTTAGGGTTAGGATTAGGGTTAGTTTTAGGGTTAGGATTAGGGTTAGGGTTATGGTTAGGATTAGGGTTAGGATTAGGGTTAGGATTAGGGTTAGGGTTAGGATTAGGGTTAGGGTTAGGGTAAGGATTAGGGTTAGGGTTAGGATTAGGGTTAGGATTAGGGTTAGGGTTAGGATTAGGGTTAGGGTTAGGGTAAGGATTAGGGTTAGGGTTAGGATTAAGGTTAGGATTAGGGTAAGGATTAGGGTTAGGATTAGGGTTAGGATTTGGTTTAGGGTTAGGGTTAGGGTTAGAATTAGGGTTTAGGATTAGGGTTTAGGATTAGGGTTAGGATTAGGATTAGGGTTAGCATTAGTTTTAGGATTAGGGTTAGGATTAGGGTTAGGGTTAGGGTTAGGATTAGGGTTAGTTTTAGGGTTAGGATTAGGGTTAGGGTTAGGGTAAGGATTAGGGTTAGGATTAGGGTTAGGGTTAGGGTTACGATCAGGGTTAGGATTAGGGTTAGGGTTAGGATTTGGGTTCGGATTAGGGTTAGGATTAGGGTTAGGGTTAGGATTAGGGTTAGGGTTAGGTTTAGGGTTAGGATTAGGGTTAGGATTAGGGTTAGGATTAGGGTTAGGATTAGGGTTAGGATTAGGGTTAGGGTTAGGATTAGGGTTAGGGTTAGGGTAAGGATTAGGGTTAGGGTTAGGATTAGGGTTAGGATTAGGGTTAGGATTAGGGTTAGGATTAGGGTTAGGATTAGGGTTAGGATTAGGGTTAGGATTTGGGTTAGGGTTAGGGTTAGGGTTAGAATTAGGGTTTAGGATTAGGGTTTAGGATTAGGGTTAGGATTAGGATTAGGGTTAGCATTAGGGTTAGCATTAGGGTTAGGATTAGGGTTAGGGTTAGGGTTAGGGTTAGGGTTAGGGTTAGGGTTAGGGTTAGGGTTAGGGTTAGGGTTAGGGTTAGGGTTAGGGTTAGGGTTAGGGTTAGGGTTAGGGTTAGGGTTAGGGTTAGGGTTAGGGTTAGGGTTAGGGTTAGGGTTAGGGTTAGGGTTAGGGTTAGGGTTAGGGTTAGGGTTAGGATTAGGATTAGGGTTAGGGTTAGGGTTAGGGTTAGGATTAGGTTTAGGATTAGGGTTAGGGTTAGGGTTAGGGTTAGGGTTAGGGTTAGGGTTAGGGTTAGGGTTAGGGTTAGGGTTAGGGTTAGGGTTAGCGTTAGGGTTAGGATTCGGGTTAGGGTTAGGATTAGGTTTAGGATTAGGGTTAGGATTAGGGGTAGGTTTAGGATTAGGGTTAGGATTAGGTTTAGGATTAGGGTTAGGATTAGGGTTAGGATTAGGTTTAGGGTTAGGGTTAGGATTAGGATTAGGGTTAGGGTTAGGGTTAGGGTTAGGATTAGGGTTAGGATTAGGATTAGGGTTAGGGTTAGGGTTAGGATTAGGGTTAGGGTTAGGGTTAGGGTTAGGGTTAGGATTAGGATTAGGGTTAGGATTAGGGTTAGGGTTAGGATTAGGTTTAAAATTAGGGTTAGGATTAGGGTTAGGATTAGGGTTAGGATTAGGGTTAGGATTAGGGTTAGGGTTAGGATTAGGGTTAGGATTAGGGTTAGGGTTAGGATTAGGTTTAGGATTAGGGTTAGGAT
>JALMGF010000265.1:348993-351493 GCA_023333645.1 Sceloporus occidentalis
AGGATTAGGATTAGGGTTAGGATTAGGGTTAGGGTTAGGATTAGGTTTAGGATTAGGGTTAGGATTAGGGTTAGGATTAGGGTTAGGATTAGGGTTAGGATTAGGGTTAGGGTTAGGATTAGGGTTAGGATTAGGGTTAGGGTTAGGATTAGGTTTAGGATTAGGGTTAGGATTAGGGTTAAGTTTAGGATTAGGGTTAGGATTAGGGTTAGGGTTAGGATTAGGATTAGGGTTAGGATTAGGGTTAGGATTAGGGTTAGGATTAGGGTTAGGGTTAGGGTTAGGATTAGGGTTAGGGTTAGGGTTAGGGTTAGGGGTAGGGTTAGGATTAGGGTTCGGGTTAGGGTTAGGGTTAGGGTTAGGGTTAGGGTTAGGGTTAGGGTTAGGGTTACGGTTAGGGTTAGGGTTAGGGTTAGGGTTAGGGTTAGGATTAGGATTAGGGTTAGGATTAGGGTTAGGATTAGGGTTAGGATTAGGGTTAGGATTAGGGTTAGGGTTAGGGTTAGGGTTAGGATTAGGGTTAGGGTTAGGGTAAGGATTAGGGTCAGGATTAGGGTTAGGATTAGGGTTACGATTAGGGATAGCATTGGGTTAGGATTAGGGTTAGGTTTAGGATTAGGGTTAGGATTCGGGTTAGGGTTAGGGTTACGATCAGGGTTAGGATTAGGGTTAGGGTTAGGATTTGGGTTCGGATTAGGGTTAGGATTAGGGTTAGGGTTAGGATTAGGGTTAGGGTTAGGGTTAGGGTTAGGATTAGGGTTAGGATTAGGGTTAGGATTAGGGTTAGGATTAGGGTTAGGATTAGGGTTAGGATTAGGGTTAGGGTTAGGATTAGGGTTAGGGTTAGGGTAAGGATTAGGGTTAGGGTTAGGATTAGGGTTAGGATTAGGGTTAGGATTAGGGTTAGGATTAGGGTTAGGATTAGGGTTAGAGTTAGGATTAGGGTTAGGATTAGGGTTAGAATTAGGGTTTAGGATTAGGGTTTAGGATTAGGGTTAGGATTAGGATTAGGGTTAGCATTAGGGTTAGCATTAGGGTTAGGATTAGGGTTAGGATTAGGGTTAGGGTTAGGGTTAGGATTAGGGTTAGTTTTAGGGTTAGGATTAGGGTTAGGGTTATGGTTAGGATTAGGGTTAGGATTAGGGTTAGGATTAGGGTTAGGGTTAGGATTAGGGTTAGGGTTAGGGTAAGGATTAGGGTTAGGGTTAGGATTAGGGTTAGGATTAGGGTTAGGGTTAGGATTAGGGTTAGGGTTAGGGTAAGGATTAGGGTTAGGGTTAGGATTAAGGTTAGGATTAGGGTAAGGATTAGGGTTAGGATTAGGGTTAGGATTTGGTTTAGGGTTAGGGTTAGGGTTAGAATTAGGGTTTAGGATTAGGGTTTAGGATTAGGGTTAGGATTAGGATTAGGGTTAGCATTAGTTTTAGGATTAGGGTTAGGATTAGGGTTAGGGTTAGGGTTAGGATTAGGGTTAGTTTTAGGGTTAGGATTAGGGTTAGGGTTAGGGTAAGGATTAGGGTTAGGATTAGGGTTAGGGTTAGGGTTACGATCAGGGTTAGGATTAGGGTTAGGGTTAGGATTTGGGTTCGGATTAGGGTTAGGATTAGGGTTAGGGTTAGGATTAGGGTTAGGGTTAGGTTTAGGGTTAGGATTAGGGTTAGGATTAGGGTTAGGATTAGGGTTAGGATTAGGGTTAGGATTAGGGTTAGGGTTAGGATTAGGGTTAGGGTTAGGGTAAGGATTAGGGTTAGGGTTAGGATTAGGGTTAGGATTAGGGTTAGGATTAGGGTTAGGATTAGGGTTAGGATTAGGGTTAGGATTTGGGTTAGGGTTAGGGTTAGGGTTAGAATTAGGGTTTAGGATTAGGGTTAGGATTAGGATTAGGGTTAGCATTAGGGTTAGCATTAGGGTTAGGATTAGGATTAGGGTTAGGATTAGGGTTAGGGTTAGGGTTAGGATTAGGGTTAGTTTTAGGGTTAGGGTTAGGGTTAGGGTTAGGGTTAGGGTTAGGGTTAGGGTTAGGGTTAGGGTTAGGGTTAGGGTTAGGGTTAGGGTTAGGGTTAGGGTTAGGGTTGGGGTTAGGGTTAGGGTTAGGGTTAGGGTTAGGGTTAGGGTTAGGGTTAGGGTTAGGGTTAGGGTTAGGGTTAGGGTTAGGGTTAGGGTTAGGGTTAGGATTAGGGTTAGGATTAGGGTTAGGGTTAGGGTTAGGGTTAGGGTTAGGATTAGGGTTAGGGTTAGAGTTAGGATTAGGGTTAGGGTTAGGGTTAGGGTTAGGATTAGGGTTAGGGTTAGGATTAGGGTTAGGATTAGGATTAGGGTTAGGGTTAGGGTTAGGATTAGGGTTAGGGTTAGGGTTAGGGTTAGGGTTAGGATTAGGATGAGGGTTAGGATTAGGGTTAGGGTTAGGATTAGGTTTAGGATTAGGGTTAGGATTAGGGTTAGGATTAGGGTTAGGATTAGGGTTAGGATTAATGTTAGGGTTAGGATTAGGGTAAGGATT
>JALMGF010000265.1:356493-358993 GCA_023333645.1 Sceloporus occidentalis
AGGATTAGGGTTAGGGTTAGGGTTAGGATTAGGGTTAGTTTTAGGGTTAGGATTAGGGTTAGGGTTAGGGTAAGGATTAGGGTTAGGATTAGGGTTAGGGTTAGGGTTACGATCAGGGTTAGGATTAGGGTTAGGGTTAGGATTTGGGTTCGGATTAGGGTTAGGATTAGGGTTAGGGTTAGGATTAGGGTTAGGGTTAGGTTTAGGGTTAGGATTAGGGTTAGGATTAGGGTTAGGATTAGGGTTAGGATTAGGGTTAGGATTAGGGTTAGGGTTAGGATTAGGGTTAGGGTTAGGGTAAGGATTAGGGTTAGGGTTAGGATTAGGGTTAGGATTAGGGTTAGGATTAGGGTTAGGATTAGGGTTAGGATTAGGGTTAGGATTTGGGTTAGGGTTAGGGTTAGGGTTAGAATTAGGGTTTAGGATTAGGGTTTAGGATTAGGGTTAGGATTAGGATTAGGGTTAGCATTAGGGTTAGCATTAGGGTTAGGATTAGGGTTAGGATTAGGGTTAGGGTTAGGGTTAGGATTAGGGTTAGTTTTAGGGTTAGGGTTAGGGTTAGGGTTAGGGTTAGGGTTAGGGTTAGGGTTAGGGTTAGGGTTAGGGTTAGGGTTAGGGTTAGGGTTAGGGTTAGGGTTAGGGTTAGGGTTAGGGTTAGGGTTAGGGTTAGGATTAGGGTTAGGGTTAGGATTAGGGTTAGGATTAGGGTTAGGATTAGGGTTAGGGTTAGGGTTAGGATTAGGGTTAGGGTTAGAGTTAGGATTAGGGTTAGGGTTAGGGTTAGGGTTAGGATTAGGGTTAGGGTTAGGGTTAGGATTAGGGTTAGGATTAGGATTAGGGTTAGGGTTAGGGTTAGGATTAGGGTTAGGGTTAGGGTTAGGGTTAGGGTTAGGATTAGGATGAGGGTTAGGATTAGGGTTAGGGTTAGGATTAGGTTTAGGATTAGGGTTAGGATTAGGGTTAGGATTAGGGTTAGGATTAGGGTTAGGATTAGGGTTAGGATTAATGTTAGGGTTAGGATTAGGGTAAGGATTAGGGTTAGGGTTAGGATTAGGTTTAGGATTAGGGTTAGGATTAGGGTTAGGATTAGGGTTAGGGTTAGGGTTAGGATTAGGGTTAGGATTAGGGTTAGGATTAGGGTTAGGGTTAGGATTAGGGTTAGGATTAGGGTTAGGATTAGGGTTAGGATTAGGGTTAGGTTTAGGGTTAGGATTAGGGTTAGGGTTAGGATTAGGATTAGGGTTAGGATTAGGGTTAGGGTTAGGATTAGGGTTAGGGTTAGGATTAGGGTTAGGATTAGGGTTAGGGTTAGGGTTAGGGTTAGGATTAGGGTTAGGATTAGGGTTCGGATTAGGGTTAGGGTTAGGCTTAGGTTTAGCGTTAGGGATAGGATTAGGGATGGGATTAGGGTAAGGATTAGGGTTAGGATTAGGGTTAGGATTAGGGTTAGGATTAGGATTAGGATTAGGGTTAGTTTTAGGGTTAGGGTTAGGATAAGGGTTAGGGTTAGGGTTAGGATTAGGGTTAGGGTTAGGATTAGGATTAGGGTTTGGATCAGGGTTAGGGTTAGGATTAGGGTTAGGATTAGGTTTAGGATTAGGGTTAGAGTCTGGGTTAGGGTTAGGAGTAGGGTTAGGATTACGGTTAGGGTTAGGATTAGTGTTAGGGTTAGGGTCAGGATTAGGGTTAGGGTTAGGATTAGGATTAGGGTTAGGATTAGGGTTAGGATTAGGGTTAGGGTTAGGATTAGGGTTAGGATTAGGGTTAGGATTAGGGTTAGGGTTAGGGTTAGGATTAGGGTTAGGGTTAGGATTAGGGTTAGGATTAGGGTTAGGATTAGGGTTAGGGTTAGGGTTAGGTTTAGGGTTAGGGTTAGGGTTACGGTTAGGATTAGGGTTAGGATTAGGGTTCGGATTAGGGTTAGGGTTAGGGTTAGGGTTAGCCTTAGGCTTAGGGTTAGGGATAGGATTAGGGTTAGGATTAGGGTTAGGATTAGGGTAAGGATTAGGGTTAGGGTTAGGGTTAGGATTAGGGTTAGGATTAGGGTTAGGATTAGTGTTAGGGTTAGGATTAGGATTAGGGTTAGGATTAGGGTTAGGGTTAGGATTAGGGTTAGGGTTAGGGTTAGGGTTAGGATTAGGATTAGGATTAGGGTTAGGATTAGGGTTAGGGTTAGGATTAGGGTTAGGATTAGGTTTAGGATTAGGGTTAGGGTTAGGGTTAGGGTTAGGAGTAGGGTTAGGATTACGGTTAGGGTTAGGATTAGTGTTAGGGTTAGGGTCAGGATTAGGGTCAGGATTAGGGTTAAGATTAGGGTTAGGATTAGGGTTAGGATTAGGGTTAGGATTAGGGTTAGGATTAGGGTTAGGATTCGGGTTAGGGTTAGGGTTAGGATTAGGATTAGGGTTAGGGTTAGGGTTAGGATTAGGATTAGGGTTAGGATTAGGGTTAGGGTTAGGATTAGGGTTAGGATTAGGGTTAGGATTAGGATTAGGATTAG
>JALMGF010000265.1:386493-391493 GCA_023333645.1 Sceloporus occidentalis
AGGATTAGGGTTAGGGTTAGGATTAGGGTTAGGATTAGGGTTAGGATTAGGGTTAGGGTTAGGGTTAGGGTTAGGGTTAGGATTAGGGTTAGGGTTAGGGTTTGCGTTAGGGTTAAGGGTTAGGGTTAGGGTTAGTGTTATGGTTTAGGGTTAGCATTGGGTTAGGGTTAGGGTTAGGGTCAGGGTTAGGGTTAAGGTTTAGGGTTAGGGTTAGGGTTACGTTCAGCGTTAAGGGGTTAGGGTTACGGTTAGGATTAGGGTTAGGGTTAGGGTTAGGATTAGGGTTAGGGTTACGGTTAGGGTTAGGGTTAGGATTAGGGTTAGGATTAGGGTTACAATTAGGGATAGCATTGGGTTACGGTTAGGGTCAGGGTTAGGGTTAGGGTTAAAGTTTAGGGTTAGGGTTAGGGTTAGGATTAGGGTTAGGGTTAGGATTAGGGTTAGGATTAGGGTTAGGGTTAGGATTAGGATTAGGATTAGGGTTAGGGATAGGATTAGGGTTAGGGTTAGGATTAGGGTTAGGATTAGGTTTAGGGTTAGGATTAGGATTAGGATTAGGGTTAGGGATAGGATTCGGGTTAGGGTTAAGGTTAGGGTTAGATTTAGGGTTATGGTTTAGGGTTATGGTTTACGGTTAGGGTTAGGGTTTGCGTTAGGGTTAAGGGTTAGGGTTAGTGTTATGGTTTAGGGTTAGCATTGGGTTAGGGTTAGGGTTAGGGTCAGGGTTAGGGTTAAGGTTTAGGGTTAGGGTTAGGGTTACGTTCAACGTTAAGGGGTTAGGGTTACGGTTAGGATAAGGGTTAGGGTGAGGGTTAGGATTAGGGTTAGGATTAGGGTTAGGGTTAGGGTTAGGATTAGGGTTAGGGTTAGGATTAGGGTTAGGATTAGGGTTAGGATTAGGGTTAGGGTTAGGGTTAGGGTTAGGATTAGGGTTAGGGTTAGGGTTAGGGTTAGGATTAGGGTTAGGATTAGGGTTCGGATTAGGGTTAGGGTTAGGGTTTGTGTTAGGATTAGGGTTAGAGTTAGGATTAGGGTTAGGATTAGGGTTAGGGTTAGGATTAGGGTTAGGATTAGGGTTAGGATTAGGGTTAGGGTTAGGGTTAGGATTAGGGTTAGGATTAGGGTTAGGGTTAGGGTTAGGATTAGGATTAGGGTTAGGATTAGGGTAAGGGTTAGGATTAGGGTTAGGATTAGGGTTAGGATTAGGATTAGGATTAGGGTTAGGGTTTGTGTTAGGATTAGGGTTAGAGTTAGGATTAGGGTTAGGATTAGGGTTAGGGTTAGGGTTAGGGTTAGGGTTAGGATAAGGATTAGGATTAGGGTTAGGATTAGTGTTAGGTTTAGGATTAGGGTTAGGGTTAGGATTAGGGTTAGGGTTAGGGTTAGGGTTAGGGTTAGGATTAGGTTTAGGATTAGGGTTAGGGTTAGAATTAGGGTTAGGATTAGGGTTAGGGTTAGGATTAGGGTTAGGGTTAGGATTAGGGTTAGGATTAGGGTTAGGATTAGGGTTAGGGTTAGGGTTAGGGTTAGGGTTAGGATTAGGGTTAGGATTAGGGTTAGGGTTAGGGTTTGCGTTAGGGTTAAGGGTTAGGGTTAGGGTTAGTGTTATGGTTTAGGGTTAGCATTGGGTTAGGGTTAGGGTTAGGGTCAGGGTTAGGGTTAAGGTTTAGGGTTAGGGTTAGGGTTACGTTCAGCGTTAAGGGGTTAGGGTTACGGTTAGGATTAGGGTTAGGGTTAGGGTTAGGATTAGGGTTAGGGTTACGGTTAGGGTTAGGGTTAGGATTAGGGTTAGGATTAGGGTTACAATTAGGGATAGCATTGGGTTACGGTTAGGGTCAGGGTTAGGGTTAGGGTTAAAGTTTAGGGTTAGGGTTAGGGTTAGGATTAGGGTTAGGGTTAGGATTAGGGTTAGGATTAGGGTTAGGGTTAGGATTAGGATTAGGATTAGGGTTAGGGATAGGATTAGGGTTAGGGTTAGGATTAGGGTTAGGATTAGGTTTAGGATTAGGGTTAGGGTTAGGATTAGGGTTAGGGTTAGGGTTAGGATTAGGGTTAGGGTTAGGGTTAGGAGTAGGGTTAGGATTACGGTTAGGGTTAGGATTTATGTTAGGGTTACGGTCAGGATTATTGTCAGGATTAGAGTTGAGATTAGGGTTAGGATTAGGGTTAGGGTTAGGATTAGGGTTAGGCTTAGGGTTAGGATTAGGGTTAGGATTAGGGTTAGGATTAGGATTAGGATTAGGGTTAGGATTAGGGTTAGGATTAGGGTTAGGGTTAGGGTTAGGATTAGGGTTAGGGTTAGGGTTAGGATTAGGGTTAGGATTAGGATTATGGTTAGGGTTAAGGTTAGGGTTAGGGTTAAGATTAGGGTTAGGATTAGGGTTAGGATTAGGGTTAGGGTTAGGGTTAGGGTTAGGATTAGGGTTAGGATTAGGGTTAGGATTAGGGTTAGGGTTAGGATTAGGGTTAGGATTAGGGTTAGAGTTAGGGTTTAAGGTTACGGTTAGGGTTAGGGTTAGGGTTAAGGGTTGGCGTTAGGGTTATTCTTTATGGTTAGGGTTAGGGTTAGGTTTATCGTTTAGGGTTAGCGTTAGGGTTAGGGTTAGGGTTAACGTTTAGGTTTAGGGTTAGGGTTAGGGTTTAGGGTTAGGATTAGGGTTAGGGTTAGGGTTAGGATTAGGGTTAGGGTTAGGATTAGGATTAGGATTAGGGTTAGGATTAGGGTTAGGTTTAGGATTAGGGTTAGGGTTAGGATTAGGGTTAGGGTTAGGGTCAGGATTAGGGTTAGGATTAGGGTTAGGGTTAGGATTAGGGTTAGGATTAGGCTTAGGGTTAGGGTTAGGATTAGGTTTAGGATTAGGGTTAGGATTAGAGTTAGGTTTAGGTTTAGGTTTAGGGTTAGGATTAGTGTTAGGATTAGGATTAGGGTTAGGATTAGGGTTAGGGTTAGGGTTAGGATTAGGGTAAGGATTAGGGTTAGGGATAGGATTAGGGTTAGTATTAGGGTTAGGATTAAGGTTAGGGATAGGGTTAGGGTTAGGATTAGGGTTAGGATTAGGGTTAGGATTAGGTTTAGGATTAGGGTTAGGGTTAGGATTAGGATTAGGATTAGGGTTAGGATTAGGGTTAGGTTTAGGATTAGGGTTAGGGTTAGGGTTAGGAGTAGGGTTAGGATTACAGTTAGGGTTAGGATTTATGTTAGGGTTAGGGTCAGGATTAGGGTCAGGATTAGGGTTAAGATTAGGGTTAGGATTAGGGTTAGGGTTAGGGTTAGGATTAGGGTTAGGGTTAGGGGTTAGGGTTAGGGTTAGGGTTAGGGTTAGGGTTATGGTTAGGGTTAGGGTTAGGGTTAGGGTTAGGGTTAGGATTAGGGTTAGGGTTAGGGTTAAGATTAGGGTTAGGGTTAGGGTTAGGATTAGGGTTAGGGTTAGGGTTAGGGTTAGGGTTAGGGTTTAGGGTTAGGGTTTAGGGTTAGGGTTTAAGGTTAGGGTTAGGGGTTAGGGTTAAGGTTTAGGGTTAGGGTTTAGGGTTAGGGTTAGGGTTAGGGTTTAGGGTTAGGGTTAGGGTTAGGATTAGGGTTAGGATTAGGGTTAGGATTAGGGTTAGGGTTAGGATTAGGATTAGGGTTAGGATTAGGGTTAGAGTTAGGATTTAAGGTTACGGTTCGGGTTAGGGTTAGGGTTAAGGGTTGGGGTTAGGGTTAGTGTTTATGGTTAGGGTTAGGGTTAGGTTTATCGTTTAGGGTTTAGGGTTCGGGTTAGGGTTAGGGTTAAAGTTTAGGTTTAGGGTTAGGGTTAGGGTTTAGAGTTAGGATTAGGGTTAGGGTTAGGGTTAGGATTAGGGTTAGGGTTAGGATTAGGATTAGCATTAGGGTTAGGATTAGGGTTAGGTTTAGGATTAGGGTTAGGGTTAGGATTAGGGTTAGGGTTAGGGTCAGGATTAGGGTTAGGATTAGGGTTAGGGTAGGGTTAGGATTAGGGTTAGGATTAGGGTTA
The DNA here is from genome assembly GCA_023333645.1 of Sceloporus occidentalis. NCBI lineage: Eukaryota > Metazoa > Chordata > Lepidosauria > Squamata > Phrynosomatidae > Sceloporus > Sceloporus occidentalis. The sequence continues at coordinate 390,489 of JALMGF010000265.1, forward strand.
GGGTTAGGATTAGGTTTAGGATTAGGGTTAGGGTTAGGATTAGGATTAGGGTTAGGGTTAGGGTTAGGGTTAGGGTTAGGGTTAGGGTTAGGGTTAGAATTAGGGTTAGGATTAGGGTTAGGGTTAGGATTAGGGTTAGGGTTAGGATTAGGGTTAGGATTAGGGTTAGGATTAGGGTTAGGGTTAGTGTTAGGGTTAGGGTTAGGGTTAGGATTAGGGTTAGGATTAGGGTTAGGGTTAGGAGTAGGGTTAGGATTAGGATTAGGGTTAGGGTTTAAGTTTACGGTTAGGGTTAGGGTTAAGGGTTGGGGTTAGGGTTAGTGTTTATGGTTTGGGTTAGGTTTATCGTTTAGGGTTTAGGGTTAGGGTTAAGGTTTAGGGTTAGGGTTAGGGTTAGGGTTTAGGGTTAGGGTTACGGTTAGGGTTATGGTTAGGGTTAGGGTTTAGGGTTAGGGTTTAGGGTTAGATTTAGTGTTAGTGTTAGGTTTATGTTTGATGGTTTAGGGTTAGGGGTTAGGGTTAGGGTTATGGTTTAGGGTTAGGGTTAATGGGTTAGAATTATGGTTTAGAGTTAAGGTTTAGGGTTATGGTTAGTGTTAGAGTTAGGGTTAAGTTTAGCATTTAGCGTTTAGGGTTAGGGTTAGGGTTAGGGTTAGGGTTAGGGTTTAGAGTTAAGTTTTAGGGTTATGGTTAGGATTCGGGTTAGGGTTAGGGTTAGGGTTAGGGTTAGGGTTTAGAGTTAAGTTTTAGGGTTATGGTTAGGATTCGGGTTAGGGTTAAGGTTAGGGTTAGGGTTAGGGTTATGGTTTAGGGTTAGGGTTTAAGGTTAGGGTTAGGGTTTGCGTTAGCGTTAAGGGTTAGGGTTAGGGTTAGTGTTATGGTTTAGGGTTAGCATTTGGTTAGGGTTAGGGTTAGGGTCAGGGTTAGGGTTAAGGTTTAGGGTTAGGGTTAGGGTTACGTTCAGCGTTAAGGGGTTAGGGTTACGGTTAGGATTAGGGTTAGGGT